>OX451735.1:158983963-159507359 GCA_948472305.1 Vicia faba | reverse complement strand
ATGGTACAAGTTTAGTGGAGTGTGGAGAGAGAAATATAGGAATGGCTATTTTTGGTAAATTTGAGAGTTTTTGTACAAACTTGGTACAATTGTAATGAAAGGGTTGTGAATAGAAGGTTTGGTTATCTTATACACGACCTAAATATCTTATGGGCCTGATTGGAGTAAAAAAAGAATAGCCACAATTGGAGAATTTGAGAAATCGTAAGATTTGACTTAGTAAAATTCAATGAAATGTAGTCCGCCAACATAAAGAAAGGATACTTGCTCAAATTATTTAAGTTAGGTCATCAGAATTTGTTTTTTGGGAACGATATTAAGATGATAGATAACTCCATGTTGGGAGTTTTTTCATATGGATCCATTAAGTCATAAAAACTGGCCACGAAAATCTAGAATTTTTAAAATGACCTATAATTCAACAAAGTAACTTATAATTCTTTGTTCCATAGCTCTCAAAATAATCACTTTTTAGAAATGGGACAAGAGTGACAAAGTTATTGATCTTATTTTTATCTTTCCAAGAATGTACAGTTTGCAAAATTTTAATTAATAAATGAAGAAGTTATGAATTTTTGAAATTCGGGCCTTATGAGTTTCCCGTACTTAGAAAAAATTTCAAATTTCACCAACATACCTTCATGAACAAGTTAACTCCAAAATCAATCTTCTCTTGAATTTCTTCAACCATAGGCCATATAATGTTGAGACATGATCATTGACCTCAACTTTGACCAAAAGTCCACTTGGTTAATACTTGACTTTTGTTGACTTTTGCTCAAATGACAGTTTCATCCCCAATTGATCAATTAAATCTTTTCCAATAAAAATTGAAGCTCAATTCTTAAATCATAGATGCTTAGAAATATGTTGAGAAGCATGCAATCAAGTCTTAATCAAAAAGTCAGAGAAATCCTGATTAAATAAAAAACCCTAATTTTGGTCCCTTGTGTTAGTATGTGACGATCAAGCCTTAAAAACCATAATTTCAAGGAACATGATGAAGAACTTAATGAACAACAATTTCTAATATGAGGATGAGAGGGTAATACTTCAAGGAATTGGTTCATTCAAGCATTAAACACTTCAACTGGCCAAAACCCTAATTTTAAAAGATGAATAGGAGACAGTGATTCACTTCAATACTTTTGCAAATCTCAAACTTCAGATGAATCAATAAGACAATAGATATGAATTGAGATATGAGAAACCCTTATAACTTGAGTGACTAAAAAAGTGAGGGCATGAGACCCTTCTATGCACTGATTAATAGACACAACCAACTCCCATAGCTTGTAGAAAATCATGAGAACCAAAGATACCTTGATCCTATCATAATGCATAAATGTATACGATGAAACATAAGCCTTTAAAGTTATAAAAGTAAGAGGGTAAATTTTGGGTCGCAACATCGGGTTCCCACGATTTCAACCTCAAAAATACACCCAAACAATCATTTTTATTTAATTAAATGCACTATAACATATATCCAACATATAACATCAATTACAAACATGAAAACATGATTCAAACATCAATTTCATGATTTCTCATTGAAACTCTAACATGTATGAATCTAGATATTGAAGAACAAATCCCTAATTTCATGTTACTACCCATCATATACCATTACATACACCCATAAATCAAGGAATACCCACTTGTGTTACAGTTGGAGAACTGACTTGGGTGTTTTACGTTTTATCACAAATGTTGCGGTTAGAAAGAGTCGCCACCCGGCTTTTCTTTTATCCAAAAGGAAATGTGAAAAAGCACAGGAAAGACCTTTGAGATTATTTCTTGAGTTCGGGGGGTAGATTCTGAAAAGGGAAGGTATTACACCCTTTTCATCCATGGTTTTCCATGGGCTCTTAGTTACTTTCTAGATCACTTTCTTTTTGTTTGAAATTGTACTTTATATGGTTTTTGAAAGTATTTTGTAAAGAGACCATTGTTTAGGCAAACTTTGTAATGATTCTCGTTCGTAAGAATGTATACAAAGATGTTGATCTTTTGAAAATGTTTTCAAGTTTGTAAGATGTTTTGAAAGTGTTGGTGTTTGTTTTAAAAATAACAAGGATGTTTTGTTTTTGAAATAGAGCAAGTAATTAGGAGCATTCTACTTACTCAAAAGTCTTTCATGTTCATTTCCTCTTTCCTTTGACATTGTTATCTTACCATTGATTTGGTAAGTAACCCTATCTTTGGATGTAAACGGGACGGGCATGGGTCATCGTATAACCATGATTAGAAATATTGCAAGGTATCTTAGCATTCTCTTTTAGGGATTAAGATCATTTGAAAGGAAACATAAATAACGTCATTGAGGGACTATGATCTTATATTTTTCTTGTTTTTGCTAAGATACCTCAGATGCGTAATATGGCCATTTTGTAAGGCAACCAAGTGGATTTACCCCAGGGGTGTTTGTGTGCAAGTGTATTATTTTTCATGCTTAGTTTTGTCTTTGATTAGGGTTTTCTAATTGATTGGTTTTATTCTTTCCATTCAAACCCTAATTACTAGCATTTGTATATAAAGCGATAAATTGCGGAATTTAAAATTACTACGCTATTACAATACTTGTGGGAGGGGGTTTACAAATTACAAATGGGGATTGCAAGAAAAATAAAGCCTAATTATCTATTACAACCATATTGAATTTGTACAAAAATGAATAAATATACAAGAATGTAAATGTAAAGAAAATGGATGTTTATTTGGATTTTTAGGGAAAAGGGATTTTGTTTTAACCTAACTAATTAAAAGAAAATAATTAATAAAAATAATAAAAAGTAAACCTAAATTTACTAGGAAAAGAAATTAAGTAAAACCCTAATCTATTAATTGATTAAAAGAAATTAAGTTTAGAAGAAGAATATTTTTGGTATATTTGTCTTAAGAATAATTTATAGTATTATAAAATATTTTTGGTCTTTTTATATTTTAAAATAATATACTTAAATGGTGTAAAAGGAAAAAGTAAAACCCTAGTTTTTAATTAAATTTACAAAAACAATTAGTAAAATAAATAAAGTATGATTAAATAAAATAATTTTTTTGTGTAAAAAATAAATAAACTTTATCAAAATATAAACCTAATGTTTTTATATTTTTTCTGATTTTTTTAGTATTAGATAAAATATTTAAGAAAACAAATAAATAAAAATAAGAAAAAGAAAATAAAAATGGGCCAGGATGCAAATAGTCAGCAATGGGGGTCAGCAGTAAGGAAAAACATAAGGCCCAAAGGAGGCCCAGGCGCCTGTCCAAAAAGAAGTCAGAATGTGTGAAAAATGTAAAAAAAATCCAAAAGGGTACCACTGGGGCTCGAACCCAGGTCTCTATAGTCACAGACGCGCGCTTCTACCACTGGGGTGGCTATACATCCGTTTATATAATCAAAACAACAAATATATGATAGTAAACAAGTTTATGGCCTGAACTTCATCTTCAACCTCAAGTCCAGCCAGAGCCTCTGTATCTTATTCAAATCTCAACAAAAATGAAAACTGTAAACAGGAAACTTGTAGCAAATTTCCTCACGATTTCAGAAATGCAAAGCAATAAAATTATAGATCAAAGATAAACATGAATTTTAATGGCCCTAATCTGAACCCTAAAAATTTAAGAAACTTCAATCTTAAAATTCTCTAAGCTTAAACAAAATTAATGAAAACTATGGACATGGTTAGCTTTAGGGAAACGATATCTACATTTTTCATTCACAAATAAACCATTAATGATGCTTGTATGAAGAGTTCAAAAGTCAGAAAACTTACCTTGCAAGAGCGTATCGTGTTTGGAGTTTGAGTAGATTTTAGTGAGTTCCAATGATTGGATTAGCTTCCTCAAGTTCCCAGGAAGCTAATGGGATGCTTAGCTTGAGCTGAAAGTGCCTGAGGAGTTCTGGAGAAGTCAAGGTGCAAGGTGTTGTTTTTGAAAATGGTGGATGAGGATGGAGGTATTACAGTGGTGTCGCAGTTGTTGGGATTGTTTGTGTATGTTATTTATAAGCTTTTGAAAGTAAAAGTCCAAGTGCACGAGCAAATTTGGAGATTGGCTTCAAAACTCATAAATGACCAGTTTTGAAGTGTTTTTGGTGATTCTGTGTTCTTGGTGTTTTTAGGGCTTAAGCATGTGTGGGATTTGTGGAAAATTACTTGTGTATGTATAAGCAAAAGGGTTTGAGTGCTTTGGATAGTCAAAAGTACAAGTTACAAGCTATTTGCTATGTTACTTGATTTTCAAGAAAAGTGGGAAAACAAGTTTCAAGAGAAAGTACAAGCATGGGTTGGGTGATTGTAAGTTTCTGTAGGTGTAGAAATGTTCAAGACTAAGCCATAATTGACTAGACTTTATACAAATCAAAATAAAAATTGCCACCGCGCTTTATTGTTTCCAAAGGAATGGGAAAAGAGCGAATAACCTAAAAAGGGGGAAAGATTCAAGGTAAGGGGGTTGGTTATGCAAAGGGAAGGTATTAGCACCCTAAACATCTACGGTACTCCGCAGGAGCCTCTTTGAAAAATTTGTATATTTTGGCTATATAAAATGTGTTGTATATAAAATGGATGGTGGAGGTAAGCAAAGAAATATTTTTTATGATTTTTGCACCCGCCGCGGTTGTGAACCTTTAGTGCCTACGTACCGCCTTTCGTGCAATAGGGGATCGAGGCACACGTAGTTCCTCTTTAAAAATCTTGAAACACAAGTGTGTTGGTTAATTTTAAGAGATAAGACATCATTTTCATTGTCCGTGTGGAAAACATACTTACAACCCACAATCATAAGAAAGGAGAATTTGCATCATCTCAAAGTGGAGGATATGGCCTGGATTTTAAAATCAATAATGCCTCACTCAACACCCAAGTGGAAAATATCTCTCTTCACTACATATTGTAGAAGTATAGTTGTTTGCATCACTACAAGGATTGACAAGAGTCTGACCTTTTGAGAAAAAGTTTTAAAGATAAAAACCAAAGTGGCAAAATGGTTTGAAATGAGATTGATTGACTTTTAGTCTTCTCACAAAAAAAAAGTGTCAAAGTATTATTAAATTTATTAAAGTTTATTGATGAAAATGATTTTTTTTAAATGCATGGACCTAAGTCCAAGTTTATTATGAAAGTGTTTCAAGTTTAGAAACAAGAAGAATTTAAAAAGGAGGGAGAAGATTTTTGAAATTAAAGAAGATGGGAGGAGTAGAAGAGGCTATCCTAAAGCATAAGGTAAAAGTTAAGGATAATGACCATCTAACCAACAAGAAGCCAAAGCTTGACATTAAGAGCCAAGATAAAATTCCCATTCTTTGGATTGAAACCAAGCAAGCAAAGATACTATACCTCTTCAAGTGTATTAAGTATTCACAAAAATTAGGCAGAGTAACGGTTGTATACGGGTGAATTCCAGATTATAAACAGAGGATGTAATCACAAAAACTGCACAAAAAAAACAAACAAGCAACCCAATGTCTTGAGGTAAACCTCAAGAGCTCCATACAAAATAATCAGATAAGATCACAAGGTCTCCAAGATAGGCCAAGGTTTCTAATCCTAAGTCCAAGAAAAGTCAACTGCTTCACCATGCCAAGGATAGTAACCAAATAGTCCAAGTGCCATTAAGAGTTTTTTAGGGTTTGAGTTGGTTATTAAGTATTTTGAGAAAGAAAAAGAAAAGCTCAAGGGAGCAAAGTAAAAATGACAAGAAAATAAATGCTCAAATGAGCAAAGATAAAAATGGCATGAAATGAAAAATGCTAAAAGTAAATAGTACATAAAGCATAAAAAAGAATGAAAGCATAAGGTAAAACAAGTCAATAATTAGTGGTTAGTTGGATGATCATCTTGAAACTTGCAATTGGAACTCATAAGAGGATTGGTAGAACCAAAGCCTCCACACAATAAGTTGCATTTGCTTTTTGTCAAGTATATCATCCATTTGAAATTCTCATAAGTACCATTTAATGATAAACGATGTTTAAGTGATCTGCGTTAACCAAAAGTGTTATAGATCCATTAGAGGATCGGTAGAACCAAAGCCTCCACACAATGAATCTCAAAGTTATTGGATTAAAGAGATCAAATTAACATACTTGGGCTTTCAATCATAAGTTTGGGCCACGAATGATCATTTATTTGAATCGGGACAAAATTTAGCGCTATGTTAAGCAATCGTAAGTGGACTTATATAAAAGTCGCACCTATTTTGAGGCTGGTCAATAGCAATCTATGCACCATTTTTTTTTAGACATGATATAGAGATCATGCTCTAACAACATTTAGTGCAATTAGAAAGGGAAGAGATGAAGAGGAGTTAGGGTAAATAGAAAAACCACATTTGAATTAATATTTAATCAAACTATTATTAAAATCATTCATCCATTTTTTGTGGAGTTAAACTCAACACCATGGATCCAATAATGTTAATAAAGCTATGATCAAAAAATCAACCCAAGACAGCCAGAAAATAATCACAAAATAATATCACATTTAATATATATATATTAAAAGGTTTAAAAATGTTAAAAAAAGAAATAATGAGGGAAATACCAATTATATTCAAATTAATCAATAAATGAAAAATAAGACCATAGAAAAATCAGAAAAGGGGCCAAGTAATTTTACAAAATTTTTGGGAATTTTTAAAAGTCGGAAACTATTTTTAAAAATTAAAATAAATGGGTGAAATAAACAAAAATGGTAAAAATATAGTAAAGTCAGAAACAAAAATAAAATAAGGTCACCAATATTTGTCACAATATCATTGGATCATTCCATAATTTTTTCAGAATTTAAAAATGTGTAAAAGTATTTTTAAACATTTTTAACAAATCAAATAAGTGTAAAATTCATAAAAAATACCAAAAAACAAAAATAAATTGTGAAAAAATAAAAATCAGAAAGAGAATAATCAAAAATATTTTTCATAATTTTTTCAAATTTTTTGGACTAAAAATGAGTTTTCTATGATTTTTTGAAATTTAAAACAATTAAAATATAAAAATTAGAAAAAGAAAATAAAAGAAAAAGATGTGGACCATTGGATGAGAGTCAAAACGCATTAGTAATCAAATCCAAAGGATCTGGCGTGTTGTGCATATCATGGCCTTTACTGAATAAAGCACTAAATCAAATGTAAAATCAGAAATTCAAAAAATACAAATGGCACGCTTTCATTGGTTAGAAGGTGACACGTTGGTCATCTTCAACCTCCAGCCTCACGAATTGCAGGTCTCTCAAACTGTAAAATCAGAAGCTCAGACCTATGTCATTCGCTTCGTCTCTTCAAGACGAAGACAACCAAGCAATTTGGAAAGAATGTTTTGAAAGGGGATTTGAAAATTCATGGTCAAAACGTGCTTCCAGATGAAAGTGAATGTTGCGACTAGAACCAGGGCAATGAGAGCAACACAATGATACCAATGTTTTGAAGAATTGATGAAGGAATCTACCTATTGAAGTTGAGTTGCAGAGCTCTAAAACTAGACTTCTATGGAGCAATGTAGGGCACGATTCTTGAATGTAATTGTATGGTTAGGTTCAGGGAAGATCAAGGAAGGTGAATTGATGGAGAAAATGGATTGAAAATGGCTTGAGAATAGGATTCGAAGTAGCTGAATTCTGGGTTGTGAAGCAAGTTTGGCAGGGTGATTCTGGCTATCTAAGATTGGGAAATGGAATGGGGGATGACCCTCTATTTATAGGGAATCAAATGGAATGCTCAAGCGTGTGGAATGATGCAAATTAGAGGGAAATCGTGTGAACCTGATACACAAGCAAAGTGTGATCTGATTTGCATCAAAACTCATCAAATCCTTGCGTTTCAAGGCTCTAATCCACTTTGGCAACTTGGTTAAACATGTTTAGATCACAAACACGTGCTAATTTGATGTTTAAAGGCCAAAACATGGATTTCAAATTCTGACTTATGGTGAAACTTCAGTTTCAAGTTACCAAGTTCATTCCAATGGCATTTCCACCTCAATGAGTCTTAGGGCAAAATTCTTGATGCTTTGTAAATATGACGTAACACACTTTGTAATGGAAAAGGAATGGAATCAAATGAATGCTTGAACTGAAAGTTACATGGAGTCAAAGTTGAAGAAAAAGAGTTAACTTTCCATACTTAGAAATATTTCAAATTCTTCTTAAAAATTACCTATAATCTCTTGCATCCAAACATGGCCTTTCACCTAGAATTTGCTCTTGATCAAAAAAGATGTAATGAATTAGGCCTCTTGAATGACATTTTGCAATTTGAACCAATCAAAACCTCCAAAAATTGAGCAAGTTATGACTTGTTGAAGTTGGCCAAAAAAATCATGAAATGACCTATAATCTTTTACATTCTCAAGGCAACTTCCATCCATTTCTCGCTTTTCTCATAAAAGAAGGCATGAAGTACACATCTTTAGGATAATCATGAAAAATGAATGGGCCCAAGGTGATAAAAATTGACCAAGTTATGACTATTTGAAGTCACATACGGAAAATTGGGGATTCATCTGGGTGACTTGTATCTTTCTTCTTCACTAAGTTCCTTCCACATGAAAACTCTTTGGAACTTTTGAAGTGATTTGTTGGTAACACTTTGAAGAGAAGAATGATTTTGGAATCACTCAAAAATATCAAAATATGAGCAAGATATGCCCCTCTGAAGTCCAAAACCCTGGCTTCTAGATCATGAGAAAGCTTGGTGGAACTTTGCCAAGTTTGAACAAACTTTTTATGCCCATATTCTTCCTTTATGAATAGATTTTGTTGAGGATTGGGATGAGGACTCATGGAAACCAAAACTGCTTCCATACCAACTTCAAAACAACTTCATTGGTGAGGTTTGAATCTCTCAAGCTTTGACTAGGGCATGGAAATAAACTCATGAACCCAGGATACAACTTGTTAATCCTCATTGACTTTACCTACATTATTAACAAGTAAGACAAACCAATATTGTATTTGTTAATTTAGAGAAAAATATCAAAGAAAGATATCCATGTTCACCAAAGAAAATAAGTCAAGGTGCTTGGTAATTCCTCAGAAGAGCAAGGCTAAAGATAAGGAGAAGAACCAAAAGCCCTAATGTGATCTTGTGGTGATTAAAACAAAATGGTATGATGGAGGGATCTTAGGGAAAAAATTGGGGTACAACAGTGTCTAACAATTTTCTCTTGAGTTATGAGACATGTATGATCAGAAGAGAACAAGTGAAAGGCTCAAGAACAAGTTTTATGCAAAAAGTTACTTTATTAAAATGGCATTGTGCACTTTCTTCCCAAAATGGATATAAAGCATGGCCTTGCATTGAATGCTTGAATTGAGACCTCTAACAGTTGTGCAAGAAGTTAATTATGGAGTTCCTAACAAGTTTGAGGCCTTCAAAGTGGAGGTTATGGAGCATAAATTTGAATTTTGAATTTTGTTCATCACAAAATGACTTGTAATTCAAGTGTAAAAACCCTAACTTTATCTCTTCGATTCTCCCTACTCAAAAATGATCTCAAGGAGTTCTTGGACATTTTGGAAAGCTTGTAATGTGATATAAAATCCATCTTTGAATCACTTTTGAAAATTATCTTTGGAACTATATGAAAAAGTTCCATGAAGTTAGGTCAAAATCCTGACCAAATTAGGGCTAAATTTCACTAAGTGTTTTGTTTCATGACTATGTATTACTTAAAATTATAAATTGAGATCCAAGCACTTTTGGAAGGAGTTGTGTAAAGAAAATTTGTAGATTTCATGGAGGTATACAACTTTCATGTTGAAAGTTTCTTCTGAATCAACTTGTATCATGGTGAAAATTTTGCTCAAAGTTGTGAAAAAATAAGAAATTTTCAACACTTAGAAAACTTTCTAAGTTTAGAAATTTTAACTTTTCAAAATGAAATCTTGAATTTTTGATTTCTTGATGAATAAGTTTCATATTTTTACATTATTTAATGAATTATGATCTTTGAAATTTTATTTTGACCAAAAAGTCAAAGTTTGACTTTTCAGTATACAGTTGACTTTTGATCAGTTGATTGAAAATTCATCTGTTAATCCATTGAACTTGAGCAGTGTTTTGAGCCATGTCATTAGATCAAAATGATGAAAATGGACTCTTGAGATCATTCCTTAAATCAATTGATCATTTTCTAGGTAAAAAATCAGAAACTGCCCTTTCCTAGTCAAAACCCTATTTTTGACCATTTTGCCCTTTTGAAGATTGGATCAAATTTCTTGAGGAATTGTTGTCCAAACTTGATAAAATGATACATATAAGTTTAAAATGTTGATGTGGATAAAAAATTATGAGGTTTGACTATAAATTGGCAACAGTTGACTTTTTCCCCAACACAACTATTTTTTAGGTCAACTGCTCAATTGACTGAGCAAAAGTGTGATCCAAAGCTTGAAACTTGACATGAGTAATCTTGAGGGTCCATAATGATCCATGAAAGTAATATGGGGCATTGGGAGTTCAAATATCCTTGTGCAATCTCAAACCCTAATTTTGGTCATTGGTGTTTAAGAAGGTGTCTTGAGCTGATCAACCCTAGTGCAGTCTTGAGCCAAAGGAGATCTTGTGAGAAAATTCTTGATAAGTGAGAGGGAAAATTTTGGGGTACAACACCACCCTTACCTTAGATGTAGATACTTTAGGGTTCTTCTCTCTTCTTCTTCTTTTCTCCTCTTTTCCTCTTCTCTTGTTTTCTTCATTTCTCTTTCTAATTCTATATTTTCTTTGTTTTACAATAACCCTTACTATCTCTTGTTTCCTCTAATTGGGATTATCTCACCCACTCGCTCTAAACCATTACTAAGGCCCAACTAGTAATAATCCTTTTTCCACACTTACTAACCCAAAACACACATAACACGTATATGAATTTAATTCAAATAATTCATATATTCACAAAATCACACAATTTAGTTAATTATTAAACCACGTAATAATTAATAAAATAAATAGATAAATAAAATAACTAGTAAATAAAATAGGGGTCTTACAACTCTCCCCCACTTAAAATATTTTCGTCCTCAAAAATTACCTCAAACAAAAAACTCAGGATAAGACTCCATCATCTATCTCGAGTTCCTAAGTCACATTTCCACCCGCCGGTCCTTCCCAAGATACCTTCACCAAGGTGATATCTTTAACATAAATTTTTTTTCAACTCTCAATCCTATATCTGCAATGGTGATGTCTCTACTGTAAGGTTTTCTCTCACCTGCACATTATCTAATTCGACCACATGAGACGAATCCGCAATGTATCTCCTCAATTGAGACATGTGAAACACGTCATGGATATTAGCAAGAGAAGGTGGCAAAGGAATGTGATAAGCCACTTCCCCTACTTTATCAGAAATTTTATAAGGACCTATAAGACACGGCGTCAACTTATGTGACTTTGAAGCTTGACCAACACCCATTACCGGAGTAACTATAAGAAAAACACAATCTCCCTTCTCAAACTCAAGTGCTTTCCTCCTATTATCATGATAACTCTTGTGACGACTTTGAGAAGCCTTCATATTCTCCTGAGTTATCTTAACCTTATATGTAGTCTACTGGCCTATCTCAGTTCTAACAACATCAGTCTCTTCTGATTCATACTAACACAAAGATGTTCTACACCTTCTACCATACCAAGCCTCAAACGGTGCCATTCCAATACTCGAATGGAAGTTGTTGTTATAAGTAAACTCAATCAAAGGAAAGTAACTATCCCAAGCACCTCCTTGTTCCAATACACACACTCCCCAAAGATAATCAAGTGACTAAATCGTCCTCTTAGTATGACCATCTGTCCGCGGATGATAAGCAAAACTCAAATGCAACTTCGTAACCAACCTATTCTACAAAGCTTCCCCAAATCATGAAGTAAACCTCGTATCCTTATCTGATACAATGTTATATGGAATACTATGCAAACTGACAATCCTCTCAATGTACATCTTTGCAAGCCTCTCCATCGGATAATCTATTCTCATCAGAATAAAGTGAGCAGATATCGTCAACCTGTTCACAATAACCCAAATAGATTCACAATTACTCGGTGTTCTAGGTAAACAAGAAATAAAATCCATAGAAATACTATCCCATTTTCATTTAGGAATAGATAAAGCTTACAACAAACCAGACAACTTCTGATGCTCAAACTTCGACTTTCAACAAGTCAAACAAGAATACAAAAATTTCACAATCTCTTTCTTCATACCTACCCACTAAAACAGTTTTCTCAAATCTTGATACATCTTAGTAGCTCCGAGATGAATAATCAATCCACTATGATGTCCTTCCTCAAGAATCCTCCTCTTCAAATCATCTATATTTGAAACACAAACTTTATAACGACATCTCATGATACCATTCTCATCAACTGAAAATTTCCACATCGACCTTGATTGATCAACGTCAAGTTATCCACCAAAATCAAATCAGATTTCTAACCTTCTCGAATCTCATCAAGAATGCCACTAGTAATATTCAACATACCATGCTTAACTCCAGAAGAAGTCTCTTCATAAACTAAACTCAAATATTGAAATTGCTTCTAACTCTGTCACCATCAACATCGACATATGCAAAGACTTCCTACTTAAGGCATCAACCATAACATTCGCTTTACCAGGATGGTAAATCAAACCAAAGTCATAATCCTTCAAGAATTCCAACCATCTTATTTGTCTCATATTCATCTTTTTCTGATCAAATAGATATTTCAAACTCTTGTGATCACTAAACACATCAAATCTTGATCCGAACAAATAATTCCTCCAAAGTTTCAATTCAAACAAAACAAAAACTAACTATAATTCATGAGTCATATGATTCCTTTCATGCACTTTAAGTTGCCTTAAAGCATAAGCTACAACTTGTCAGTTCTACATTAACATACCTCCTAGACTCATCAATGAAGTGTCACAATACACAATAAATGGTTATGCCGGATCAGGAAAAATCAAAGTAGGAGCGGTTGTCAACCTTCTCTTAAGTTCTTAAAAATCAGGTTCACACTGTGTAGTCCAAATAGTAGCTTGACCCTTCCTAGTCAATTGCGTTAACAGAATATCTAACTTGGAAAATCCTTCAATAAACTTCCAATAATAACCTGCTAAACCAAGAAAACTTCTAATATCAAAAACATTTTTCAGAGCTTCCCATTGAGACACAACCTCAATCTTCAACGGATCAACAACAATACCACCACTCAATATCACATGACCAAGGAAACTCACTTCCTTCAACCAAAACTTACACTTGGAAAACTTAGCATACAATTGCTTCTCTTTTAATACAGATAACACAACCCTCAGATGTTCTGCATGATCCTCTTCACTCTTTGAATAGATCAAAATATCATCAATGAACGCAACAACAAACTTATTCAAATACTGATGAAAAATCTTATTCATGTATTCCATAAATACACCAGGTGCATTGGTCACACAGAACTTCATCATAAAATACTCATAATGACTATACCTTGTTCTAAAAGCAGGCTTATGAATATGTTCACCCTTCACATGAATCTGATGATACCCAAACCTTAAATATATCATGTTAAAAATACAAGCACCAACCAATTGATCCATCAAATCAACAATCCTCGGGAGTGGATACTTATTCTTTATACACACCTTATTCAACTGTCTATAATCCACACATAACCTCATAGAACCTTCTTTCTTCTTAACCAACAAAACATGTGCACCCCACAGTGACACACTAGGACGAATAAACATCTTCTCAAGTAAATCCTTAAGTTGACTCTTCAACTCTTTCAATTTAGATGTTGACATCCGATATGGAGCCATCGATACCGGACTAGTTCTAAGAACTAAATCAATCGTAAACTTTACTTCACGCTCTAGCGGTAAATCACTTACATATTCAGCAAAAACCTCAAGAAAATCATGAACTATTAGTAATTCACCAATCATCTATTTCTCATTGATTTCCAATGTTTCCATCAAAGCCAACAACACAACACCATCTTGCACAGACTCATTAACTTTTTGGCAGACATAAACAAATCTCTCTCAAAACCAGAATCAAGAAAGATAATCGTCTTATCAAAATAGTTGATATAAACATGATTGTGTTCCAACGAGTTCATCCAAGAAAACATCATGTTGATCTAACCGAAGACACATTAAATAAACTCTGAAGTCTTTACCAAAAATATGAAACGGACAATTCAAACACACATATGAAATAGTCACTGAACCCAGAGGAGGAGTGTCAATAAGAATACTTCCATTTATAAAAGATAACTCAAGATTAAATCTTTTAACACAACCCAAAGAAATGAAATAATGTGTCGCACCAGTATCAATAATGGAAATCAAAGGTGTACCATTAATAAAGCATGTACCTCAGATTAGTCTACCCTCATCAACAATCTCAGAACAAGATAAAGCAACCACTTTCCATTTAGCTTGGTTATTCTTCAGCTTATCACACCTGGTACTAATGTTCCCTTGCTCACCACTATTGTAGAAAGTCACACTCGCACCTTCTCTGCAATCATTAGACTTGTTCCCTAGCCCGCCACACTAGAAACACTTCACATCAAGACTTGTACAATTAGCAACATGATGTCCTTTAACACCACACTTATAACACTTAATCGGAGTAGAAGCTCCTCCTCACTTCACTTCTTCGCATAACAATTATACCCAATTCCCCCCCCCCCCTAAGATCTCTCACTATCTCATATTATCAATACATCAAGATCACACATTAGGGTTGGTTCTCACTTCTACTTCATCCTATCTTTAAGTTTGCTCTTGAGGGATCAACAACACCCTTATTTGTGTATCTTATACATGAATATAGTGTGTCTGTTAACTTTTAACTACCATAAAAATATGAGTATATTTTCTCTTTGAATGCTTGTAGTGTAGGTGATGACACAATGGTATTCATCAAGAAGATTCATAGGTTCATGTGTTTATTTCCATGTCTTCTTGAACAAGTTTCATTGAGACTTAAGCTCCATCTTTGAGTATGCTTCAAGATAACATCATTTCAAGGTCTAAAAGGATCCATTATGCTTTAATTTTACAAGAAAGTTCATAAGATTCAAGGTTAAATCAAAAACTTTGACCTAATTAAACAAGTGCTTGATTCAGTGATCACAAGTGTACAACTCTCTCAATTTCAAAAAATTTAGTTGGTTCTTTGTTATATGGACTCTTATCATCATCTACAACAACTCATCTTCACATGACAAGATCCAACTGTGCAAGGAAAATCATTAAAAGTTGAAAAGGGTACCAAGTCATTTTGACATTCTTTGAGCTAGGGTTTGTTGCCTTCCAAGGACCTTATCTTGCTCATTTTTTGAGATTTTTAATTGATTCTAAAGCCACTATTCTCTTTAAACGGTCCTTAACAAGTTCTCTTCAAGGGTATAATGCTAATTTTGAATGGAAAGTCACTAATGATTGGGAAAGATTACAAGTCCTTTGGGAAAGCCATCAAATTCTCTTGTGTGACTTCAAATAATCATAACTTGGTCAATTTTTATCTCCTTGAGCTCATTCTTTTTCTAAAAAAACTTGAGGATGTCTACTACAACTTTGTTACAAGGTGCTAGGGTTGAAAATGTTTGGAAATTTGTTTAAGAATTGAAAAGATTATAGGACTTTTGTGAATTTTCCCCAAATTTGTTCATCATCTTCCAAAGACCATATCTCTTTCCATTTTTATGATTTTTTTAATGATCTCAATTCCACAATTAAATTTGAAGAGTCTATCTCATTTTATCTTCAAGAATCAAGATCAAATTTTGAGTGGAAAGGCTTGTAAGTTTGCATGACATTATAGGTCAATTTGAAGCTCAACACTTAGAATATTTCTAAGTGTCAAATACACGTGTGTTTTTCCTAATTTCAAACATGAATAACTTTTATCTCATATCACCAAATGCTACCTTTCTTGGAACATTGTAAAGGTTGTGATGATATCTTTACAATCCAAAAGGAATGAGAGCATAAAGCCTTTTGAGCTGCTTGCCCCATGGTTTTCAAGTGAGCATCATAAAAACTGATTTTGAGTTTCGGTCAGAATTGAAACTCCCATTACAATCCCTTTAAGTGTGTGTTTTTGTTCCTAATCATCATTAGCAAGTTTCCATAAGTTATTAGACACATAAGACACACTATTAGAGTGAGTTTTGAGAATGTACAAGTCACACATTTCAAACCTTGCCGATTAGCTTGGTTTGCACGATTTGAGAATTATTCCTCTCAATTGTCATCATCATTCACTTCCATCTAAATAGAGGATGTTATTCCATTCATTTAGACAAGCTTGAACATCTTAAATCACCCTTCCAAACTCTCTCCATAACTCACATTTATGAGATTTCAAATTCATCCTTTCCTTATTTTTGAATTCAATTTCTTTGTTCAGTCTTAATCCTTGAACTTCTCTGAAGCTAACAGAAGAAGAACCAAGCCTTGAGGTGTCCTAAATCATGCTATCTAAGTCAAGTTTCAAAGCAATTTCTTCAGACTTTATTCAGGTAGAATTCTCTATCATTTTGCTTCAAATAAATTGCTAAGATGTAGCCTCTTCTTCTCTGAGCTCATGCTTCTTTTGGTTTGTGATTTCATGGTGATTTGAGTATTTAATTTTAAAACTCGTTTTCTCTTTTTCTTCTATTTTTTTCAAAATCGACTAAGCCACGGTTAACATAATTTTTTTGCGAAGGCACGATTATGATTGTCTTGAAGAGACGAATCCATTGGTATCGGCCTGAGCTTCTAATTTTTCCATATGAAGAATCATGAATTTTCTGGTTTTTCAAAAGGTTAGAGGTTGAAGACGATGACATGTTTTGTATCAACCAATCAGAGGATTTTAATTATTTTTGAAATTTTGGTATTAGATATGTGATATCGAATGAGATGTCACGACACAAATATCTGTTTGAAAGTAAGGTGCTGTAAAATCAAAAGCAGTAAAAACACAAGAGATTATTCACCTAGTTCAATGTACAACAACACCTACTCTGGAGGATACCAAGCCAGGGACAAGTTCACTAAATAGTATCAATTCATAGACCCTCAGTAAACAACCAGTTTACGATCTAATCACTTAATCACTACCCAAGCTAAACTTCTACCTAAGACTCACCTAGGTATGAGGCCATCCTCAAATCCCTTGAATCACTTATAGTGAATAACTTAACAGAATTAATAAGTTTGAAACACTTCAATCATTTAATGCTTAAAATCTTATGAATGATACACAATTAACAATCCAAATAACAACTCAAGTATTTAAACTAATACTTAGAGTGTATTACAAATAAAAAGCCTAGACTTATAATCATAAAGAAAGTATTATTCTTCAAAAGTTGCTTGTCTTTGAATGAGGAAGCAAGTCCTTATATATGCGCAGCTGTCGGCTTGGGCTTAAAAACAAATATTCAAATCTTTTGAATATTTCCATAAAAATAGGCCAAGATAAAATTATGCTATTTGAAAAATATTCCTCCATATTTTTTGCAGCCTGTAGATCATAAATCCTGAATTATGCCACGCATGAAAACATGAAACAAAAGACTTAAACTGATTTTGGGCTGAGATCAGTTCAGTAGGCAGATATCAAGACATTTGTTTTGACATCATACAAAACAGTTTTGCTCCAAATGTTAAGACATTTAGCAAAACATTAACAAGTCAATGTTTTACCAAAATTGCTGCCATCAAACACTTAGAAACTCCCCCTTTTGCAAATTTTGGCTAAAACATTATTAAATCATATTATCAGAGCAGCAACACAATATCAGAGCATTATCAAGGTAACAACATAAGCAAAGAAATCAAAACATACATTCAGTTAGCAGTTAGTTGTTAGCACATGTAGATGTCAAAACATCTTCTGGGACATGAGGCTCCCCGTCAAGAATTGAGCTCCCCCTCAATCAATGGTCAATGGTCAGAGAGGTCAGAGGTTAGTCACTCACTCACTCACTTTCTCTCCCACTTTTTAGTCATAATATGCCAAAGAAAGGATGCATTCAAGATGATATCAGGATTAGGGTACAAACCATATAATTCAAATGTCAAACACATGCAAGTGCCAAAAAAAAGAAATAAAGAGTCCAGAGAGACATCAAGAAGTCTCACTGTCATCAGGACCAGTTGACTTGGTTTAACCAGAAGTTCTTTCTACACTGGAGTCTTCACCTTCAGAGCTCACTATATCATCAAGGTTGTTGTCCTTTTGCAGGTCCTTGATAATTTTTTCAAAAATTAGCTTCCTAGCTGAACTCACTCTAATTACATCATCTAATTCCTTGCAGGATTCCCTTAATTCATTGATCATTTCATCCTTGGTGGAGATCTTTTCAGCGGGTGCAGATGTTAAAACAATGTGTGGGACATGTTTCCTGAAAAGAGCTTAAAATGGAGGGTCAATGCAGACTCTCGCTTGCACATTACATCATTTCCACTTAGGATTCCAGGATGCTGATTTAGGATAATTCCACAGAGGATGGAAGGAAAAGCAATTGGTACATACAACACATTAAAATAAAAATTCAGATAAAAAGCAAAGATTACATAAAAGTCCACAAAGAGCCATCAAAAGTACAAAGCCCATAAGCGATAAGCCCGAAGACAGTAGTTCAAGAGTAACAAAAAGGATGGCCGAAATCACTCCTTACAAAATGAATTACATAAGTGCATCCTTATCAAATGACTAACAGAACCAGTAAAACAATATCAAAACATCATGCACTAAGGGTCTTCCTCTCGGCATCATTATTGACATTCTCCTCGATAGAGGATCCTCGAGATTCAGATTAGAAGAGGAAGTCTTCTCCACTTTTTTAAAGATCAACTAGGTGGCCATCCTGCACCACCTTGAAAAATTCCATCTCTGATATGGCCAAAACGGGATGAAGCCACAACACTTGATCCTTTTCTTGCTCAAAAGCCTCATCACCAGCAGAAAGGACGTCCACCTGAGACTTCTTCAGAGCTTCCGTCAACTCAGCAGTAGTAGCCTTCAACTTGTCATTGGTGGCCTTATCTACCTTCAACCTCTCATTAAGCTGGGTAAGAGTGGCCTTATTCTCATACTCTAGGGTCTCTCAGTGCTCTTTCTCCTTCACCAAAGCCTTCTCTGTGGAAGACAACTTCTTAGACTGAACCTTTTGGGTCTCCCTTAAACGAGTTATCTCCTCATTTAGCTTCGTCTCCATCTCTCTATGGTAAACTGCAGATTCAAAGAGACCTCGAGTCAAGGTTGCACACCTCATGATATATGAGCTAAGATTTTGTGTTATCTTATGACATCCGACAGACTTTACTTTATTAACGTCCTTGATAGTGTTTAGGTGATCATACAGAAATCAGAGTTCGTCGAAGTTGTGGACCAGAACTTAAATTCCCCAAAAGCATGACTATGACAACACTTTTTAGTGTTGGACCTATAAAAGCACTTTGAATTTAGGCAGAGCTTTCTATAATTTATTTTTTTATTTCAATTTTAATTAACCATATGCATGGCTTTCAGAAAGTGCTGCCTAAAGTGTGGCTTAGGCAACACTTTTTCTTATCTTTAGGCGGCGCTTTTTTCTAAAGCGATGTCTAATGTATATAGTTTTAAAATTTAAAATTTTATCGGGACATATAGAAGTGCTTTGTTATAGAAGCATTGTCTAAGGTGCACTACCTTAAAGCAGTTTTAGCATAGTGTTAAAGCCGTCTCACCCTACAACGTCATTGTTGTACCCTAAAATTTACCCTCTTCATTTCGACCTTTTTGGCTTATATTTCATCATTACATGCATGCATATCATTGGTTTTATGTTTATGGGATCAAGTTATCTCTAGTAAGCATCTTCAGGTTACAAGTGACGTTTATTTCGTTAATAGATGTTCTCAGAGTATTTTTCATGCTGAAGATCGGTTAACCATTTTGCAATGATTCAGAGTTCAAAGATTCAAAAGTACAACTCGGTGCATCATATTCAGGTGTTCTTTCGCCAATATAACCCTGGTGACATATTCTCAAATTCGGTTTTGGATCGAGAGCCAATTCTTTAAAGAAGGTCTCTGAATATGCGAGTTTTCTCGAAGAAATGTGGTGAAAAAGTGTGTTGAAAGTGCAGTTTTTACACACTAAAGAATTCATGACTTGAAGCCTGTGACTCGTTTTGAACCCATTCCAGTGGCTAAAGTCCCGTCTTAATCTCTCATGTCCTGAAGCGAATTTCATTCAGAAAGTCTCCGAAAATATGGATTTATCAAGTGTTTTCGTACAGGAAAATTGGGACGTATGTTTGTCTTGTACATATTCAAAAAATCATAACTCAGTCAATTTTTATCGTATCAAGCTGGTTCCATTGGCATTGTCTCACAAATTGCGTTAGTTAAATTTTGGTTTTTATTTTCAAAACCAAACGGTACCCCAAAGGTTTCGTTTTTTACCCGAATCGCGTGCATTTCACTGAAAATTTTGAAGCTGGAAATTAAATTGTCTGAGGCGAAACTTCAAAATTTCATAACTAATTTACCGTTTATCCGATTGATCCCATTTTTGGATAAGAGTTTGTTCTCGATGTCGGATACATTTTGTTTTCATATTTCAACTTCAAAAATCGCACTGAGGCCCTTGCAAATATGACTTGAACGTGTCAAACTCAAGTGAATACAAATCTACAATATTGCTTGTGGTTATTGGAGGCCCAATTGCACATCTAAAGCCCATATCTTTGCTCTAATTTCCATTATATAACATCATTATTTTCATACAAAAAAGGACATGAAAAAAACCCTTGCCACAACCTTATCAAAATATCAAATTCTTTCAAGAACCCTAGAAATCTTGAGATCCTTATTATAAACCCTTTTCACTACAAACAAGTCATATCATTCACTTCCAGGAATTCAGTAAGGGTAAGGCTGGTTCAATCTATATGATCAAAAGGGTGTAGAAGCATTCATACATGCCATATTGGTTTTAATATTACAAATTTTCAAATATTTGTTTTCTTTTTCCTTTATGGTATACTAACTTGTTTAATGTGTTCATGAGATTCAACACTACAGGTTTGGACCATCATATGGTCCCATGCAGTCGAAACCATGAAATGCCATGGTTACACCGATTCCATGCATTTTCGTCATAGCTCTTGATCCCTTGCGTTTTATCCCACAAAAATACAATCAAATTCACAACCGTTGATTTAGGGGGAGTAGGATGTTTTTGGATTACTAACTCTGTCTCTTTTGCAGGTTTATTACAAAACACACTGAAGTCAGATCTTAACACCAAGGTGCACTTGGCCTGATAGTGAGCATGTTGCTGGAAAGTCCTGGGGGCGTGGGTTCAACATTCACCCCTACTCTTTTGGGTTATTTCTTGTTTCAATTCTCTATTCTCCTTACTCTTTTCCCCCTTTTTTCCCTATTTTCACATATTACAAAACCTTTTTTCTAAACACCTTTTTAAACAAACCTTAATTTAATTTTATGTTTTTAATTTAATTTTAGGTTTTAATTTATTTTTAGGTTTTTAATTAAATTTTAGGATTTAATTTAATTTTAGGTTTTCATTTAATTTTTGGTTTTATTTAATTAACCCCAATTTAATTTTAGGTTTTTACTTAATCAATCTTAGATTAATTTTTTTTAGGTTTTTCTTAAATAAATTAAAATCGACTTAGATTTTAGAGTTTTTTAATTAACTAACTTTTTGATAAATTAAAATTAATTAGATTTTTTAGATTAATCATCAAATTATTTTTTTATCAAAATCATGAAACAATTTTCTTTCTCCCTTTATTTTACCGCTCGCGTATTACTTTCGCATTAGTTTTTTTTTTCAATTATGTAATTTCTATGGTTTGTAATAGTTTTTAATTAGGGTTTACTATTTCCCCCCAATTTTATGGTTTTGTATCCCCACTCCCGAAGCCTTGTAATAGTTTAGGTTTACTTTCCGCACCTTTACTTTCTGCACTTTTACTTTCTGTAATTTACTGCTTTCCTTATTACTGTATAGTAACTAGGCATGTATGACAAGATATAAAATCAACTGTTAGATAACTTTAAATGCAAGATAAATAATCGAATTGAATCACCAATCATACACACACCTCTAGGGTGACCTTACTTGTTGCCTTACGAAACATGGTCATGTCCCTCGAACATAGGGATACCGTTAGCAAAGATCCTCGATTAAAATCATCATCAAGATCATAGTCCCGCGATGTCCCTCGAGTTGCCTACGAGAAATGATCTTGTCCCTCGATGTTGCCTACGAATATATGATGACAGTCCCTTCGAATTTCTAAGTTATCCCTACATGTTTCCTTCTATGATCATAACGATGACCCTACGCATGTCCCTCACACATCCAACGATAGGGCTTCCTACTAACTAATGGTAGGATAGCACTATCTAAAGGAGGAGGAAAATAACGCGAAAGATCTTTGAGTAGGTAGGTAGCTATTAATTTCTTGCTCACAAAAACAAAAAAATAGCTTTTTTCACAAACACTTCTTCGGAAATATTTAAAAAAAACACAAACACTTTGTACGCATTCTTAACTGATACAAGAATCATTACAAAATTGCCTTACTTAGGAATTTTTCAAAATACTTTCAAACACACTCAAAGCATTTTCAAAAGTGAGCTAGTGATTAAGAGATCATAGATAACTACGGATGAAAAGGGTGTTAACACCTTCCCTTTTCATAACCTACCCCCGAACTCAGAAAATTCTCGAAGGTCTTTCCTGGTATTTTCACCCATTCGTTTATTAGATAAAAGAAAAGTTTGTGGAGACTCTTGCTATTCACAACATTTGTGATAAAATGCAAAATCAAAAGTTATTTCTCCCACCGTATTACAGAACTGGCGACTCTGCTGGGGAAAACTAAAAGTGGGGTTACCTTAGATTTAGATCACCTTTATTGTTTGGTTTGCTTGTTTACAATTAGGGGTTGTTTGGGTTTATTTATAGTAAAGATCTTATACCCAGATCTGAGGGCATTTTAGGTAAGTAGCAATAGATCGTGGAAACTATACGACATACACCGATATGGTTGAAGCGATGGCTACGTTAGTGCGACACATTAGTTTGTGTCGAGGAGAATATTGGGTTCTCGCGTGGTGTCATAATCACCAACTGACCTTAGAACCTTAGTTGATCCAACTTAGCCATTAGAAGGTAATGAGATGGTCGGCTTTGGTGTAGACTGAAGTTGTTTGATACTCGATACTACACTCATTGAGATCATACTCTCGGGATATTTTGGTCACAAATCAGATGCTTGTGCTGAAACATTGTCAGGGACAAAGACCGGTGATATGAGACTCCTAGAACCCGGTTACTTCTTTTAGGACAGGTTTAGCCAACTTAACCTCAAGAGGGTACTTACCAACAAACTCCATGAAAGCCTTTAAACCTAAGGCTACTTGTGTGACTTATTTGCATTCATTATCTAACAACTTGAACTCCTTGTGGGGCTCGTTTGTATTTATTATCTAAACGACGTAAATTCCTTGTAGGACTTGTTTGTATTCATTATTCAATAACTTGCACTTCTTGCTAGACTTACTTTTTTTCATAACGTTACACTTTTGCTTGGTGCATAGCATACATATCATGACATCATACCATATCATTTTCACTTACCATTTCAAGGATCTTAAGGGCTTGTGATGCAGGTTATCATGAATCAGACGTCTAGCGAGGGGTAGGAGGATTTATTTTCCTCAAACCAAATGTCGTCAAAGTATCATGAGTTGACATCTAGCAAGGGGCAAGGGGATCTATTTTCCTCTAACCAATGTCGTCAAAACTGAAGTACGTTATCTTGAGTCAAAGGCTAGGACCCACTTGACATGGTGAGCTTGATTCTTATAGAAAGACATTCAACGACGCGAAGTTCTTTAGTCAAAGCTGCAACAACTTCTAACAATTCACTTTTTGTTTATCCTGTGAGATCCTTGAAAACATTGCATCTACATATCATGCATGTCATTACATAACAGGTAGTTCTCAAGACAAGTTTCTCATTTTCTCGTTGTTTATTTCGGCAGAAAAACGGCTCTCAAACAGACCGTCGGATATCTCCAAGCTCAAAATGCACAATTCTAGGAGATGTTCCTAAGCTTATCCAATGGGCAGGAAGAAATGAAAGCACTCCTCACCAAGAATCCTGAAGACAACAAGTAGGATCAGTTGGAACAATTGTTAGTTAAGATGGCAAATATGAGAATCCAGATGATGGGTCATATGGCTCTTATCCAAAACTTAGCTCGGGGACATGAAGAGTTGAGAACTCTCATCAGCAAACTTCATTAGGATGAATACAACCGTATGGGACGAACGACTAGAATTGGGGATAAAATCATTAACCAACCTCCAATGAGACAGGAAGTTGACTTGGTTGAAAGTTGGCCTTTCTAAATTGCTACTACATCGTAAGCCCAACAACGACCTCGCCAATAACAACATGGTAATCAGCGTAAGCAGAATACACCCAAAAGATGATTTACAGAAATCAACATGTCATTGGCTCAAGCATTGCAAAACATGTTGAAGGCCAAGCTGGTTACATTAAAGGATCCTCCTCAAAACCCCAATAATGCTTCTTCCCATCACAATCCTAATGTAAGGTGCGCGTACCACTCCAATAGTCTTGGGCATGACACTAACAGTTGTTGGGCTTCGAAACATAAGATCCAGGACCTGATTGACAAAAGAATTTTCGAGTTCACGCAAGATGGTTAGATTGAGTTCTTATGTTATCCCTCAAATATCGAGGTTGTAAGGCACACCATCTAAAGTGACAAGTTCAGGCAGAGGAGCTTTAAGATCATTTGATGTTTTTTTTTGTAATTTCGTTTGGTTGATTCAAACAATTACTGTCATGTCAAACTTTGGTTCTTCCCATTAATGCATTGCATGTGTTTGTCTTGAGTTAATCCATTCGTTTTCACTATACCTAACCTACGCTTTTACTTTCTTTTTGTGATATTCGACTCTCGATTAAAAGCTATAAGCCTTTAGACGGAGGATAACGAAAATGATACCATAATCTCTACAGTATGCTTTTGAACAGACCTTGCTGACAATGTACAAACGTTGTTTCAAATCCTAAACAGTAGAGTTATAAGGAAGATAATCCCTAGTCAACTCCTTTGAGCCTAAGAAGTAGGAGTTTTCTTTTTCACACAAAATGAAACTTTAATCATAACCTGGGTCGGGGTAGTTTCTCAGTTAATTCAAATGTGCATTCAGACGCAAGCTTTAACTTCGTACATCGAATAGTATCGAAGACGTCTTTCCAAATCAAAATACGGTGATGATTCCTCGTAATAATTAAGTTGGGAAGTCATTATCTTTCAAAAGAAAATCCCGCTAAGTCGAAACCTATGAAGGAGACTTAAGGAAAAAACTCGGGCATCCCGATGACTGTAATCACAGAAGAAACAGTTCAGGCAAAAGGTAGGGATAATAAAATCAAAAAGAGGCCGCTACAAATCCTCGACAACAGAAAAATGTTACAAAAATGAATGCCTTTTCAAATAAACTTACAGTATCCGAACCATCACCAAAATATCATTCCAAACTCAGTTACGCACAATTAACTGAGTATAGGGATGAAGAACATCACAAAGAATGGATTGGGTACAAATAAATTTTGAGCCTTTATCCTTTGTTTCTTAAACCGTGAACCAGGCCACATTACAATCCTTAAATGTCCTAACTGAAGCATAGGTCAGTTCAAAAGCATACTGCTACAAAAGGTATTCTGACTCCTGTAAGGCTTACTTTAAATCCTAAGTTGAGTTCATATTCTTACAAAATTTTGTTGTTTACTAAAAATGCATTTTCAAAACTTCAAGACAGACATAAGCTTTGCATTTATAATACCACTGTTTGCATATAACTAATTTTTCAACAGCAGAGAAATTTGCACGACGGATATTCAACGAACGAAAATTCTCTCAATGGACAGAATCACTTCAAATGGAAAGACACTTCCAATAACAAACCTTTCATGATCAATGGGCATGACATGTTATTTTCCAACTTATCAGTGGCAGCACATATAATCAATAAAAAAATTTGGCAGTGCTATAACACTTACTACTATGGACAATGACAATTCCATGTGTCCTGTGAATACAAACATAGTCAAAAGATACTACGCATAAAAGAGACTCTCTAGGTTGACATGCCTAGGCAAAAATAAGGGCATCCCGGCAAACCAAAAGGGTTCGGGAAAAATTAGGGATATATATACATAATGATTGTACACCCAGCAAGTCGAAAACCTGAAAAGGAGGCTTGGGCAAAAAAGGGTATCCCGATGGACTAAAGATCTGAAAAGACGGTCCAGGAAAAAGTTAGAGATTAAAGCGTACGATTATGTCCCGTTATCTCATCACTTGTCTATTAGTACAAGACTTATCACCTTGATCAGCATTTACCGAGGGCTATAGAAGCTAAGATAATGTTCAAGTTATCCATTTCCACCATAGGATTATCCCCACAGATTCATCTTCACAAGATTACCTTCAACAAAGATATATTCTCCGATCTAACCTAATCTTACTCGCCAGCAGATTCCCCTAGCAGATAAAGAAGTGTGATCTTTTCTCCGGTAATATCACTAACCTACGGAGTCCCAATCCTCATCAGAAATCATATCATAAGCACAACGTATAAGAATTCTCTTCCCTAGCTGAGTTTATTTCTCCAAAACTGTGAAATCCCCTACACAATTCTCTTCTCCAACAAGGCTCAGCTCCTCAGCAGAGTATTCCTCAGCTGAGTGTTTCTCCAACAGGGTTTATTTCCCCAACAAGGTTTATTTCCCCAACAAAATCCAGTCTCTCTAGCTTGAGTCTATTTTTCTTACTACTACAAATCACCGACAAAATCCCTTTCTCTAGCAAAGGGTAGTCCAAGTTGTTATCCCCAAAGAGTTGTTACTGAATCTAAAATCGAACCAGATATCATTCAACCTTATTCTCCCCAGATGAGTAGGCATCCATATCAGAAAATCGATCAGACAACACCTTGAAAGATTATTCATCTCTTTTATCCCCAGTCAGGGTATATAAGAATTAAATTCCCCAGTAGAGCGGTGGATGACCAATGTTCTCGAACTCTTCTCCCCAAGAAGAAATCAACATTCCTCAATAGAGTTTCCTCAAACAGAAAGCAGGAATCCCTAGTGGAAACATTCTAGACAAGATTGAGGATAAACATATTCTTCATCCCCAGCAACAGCCAGGGATTTATTTTCCCCAATCAGAGATGTTATATAAAGCTGTCGATACCCTTCAACGACAGATCACATTCATACATCATTTATCATAGCATATGCATACAAAATGCATATAGTACACTCTCATTTACTTTGAGAACATCATTACGCAATGCATTTCATACATCATGACATTGCATATAGCTAACTCTTTATCTTTTCAGGTAAAGTCTACAAACAGATGAATATCATCAACAATTTTCAAATAGGTCACAGATTAACTCCTGAAACAAGACAGGGCAACTATCAGTGGAAACAAATTATAGATCAATTCCCGAAACAGGACGGGGCGACTATCTACATGAACAGGTTGAAGATTAACTCCCAAAACAGGACGGAGAAACTATCTTTGTAATCAAGCAAAGATTAACTCCCGAAATAGGATGGTAAAACTATCTTTCTATATACGGTCAGATGAAGATCAATTCCCAAAATAGGACGGGGCGACTATATTTATCACCAAGCGGTATGAAATCCTGAAACAGGATGAATTTACCAATAAAAACATATTGTAGATCAATTCCCGAAACAGGATGGGGAAACTAATTATACAACCGAGCAAAGATTAAATCCCGAAATAGGACAGGGAAACTATCTTTCTATCTTTATGGTCAGATGAAGATCAATTCCCGAAACAGGACGGGGTAACTATATTTATCACCAAGTGGTATGAACTCCCGAAACAGGATGGGTTTACCAACAAAAACAGATTGTAGATCGATTCCTGAAATAGGACGAGACGACTATCTATATGATGAACACTTTCTTCAATGAACGAATTCTAAAAATAATTTCCTTCCGAGATTGAATTATGACAAGCATTTCCCTTAGAGACTAAATCTGATAAGTAAGCTACTTAAGCATTTTCCCCAGAGAGTCATTCTAAAAAGCACCTCTTCTAGATGAAGTCGGGCGTAGACATCTTCTAGCGCATCATTCAGATAAAATCAAGTGTAGATTCCTTCTGAAACTCTTTTGAAAAAAAAATCCAGGCGTAGACTCCTTCCAATACCTCTTCTAGTTGAAGTCGGGCATAGACATCTTCTAGTTCAAATGAAATCAAGCGTAGATTTATTCTGATACTCTTTTTGGACAAAGTCAGGTGTAGGCTCATTCCAAACATATCTTCTAGACAAAGTCGAGTGTAGACTCATTCTAGTATATCATTCATATAAAATCAAGAGTAGATTTGTTCTGATATTCGTTTTGGATAAAGTTGGGCATAGACTCATTCCAAACGTATCTTCTAGACAAATTCAAATGTAGACATCTTCTAGTACATCATTCAGATAAAATCAAGCGTAGATTCACTCTGATGTTCTTTTGGATATAGTTAGGCATAAACTTATTTTGGTATTCCTATAAACAGTTACTCTGGATGGCATCTATAAGCCCATCTTCGACGACATTTCATCACCTCCACAAATGGCATCTTTAAGCCCATTCTTGATACAATCAACCAACAACATTACTTCTTGCATAGGCGAGTGCAAATTTATGGGCACTTAAGTGTTCAATCATCTTAAACCTTCAAGTTACAAATGGCGGACATGCCAATCTAACTCTTCGGATTAAACAGGGGCAGCTGTTGGACCCCAAAATTTACCCTCTTCATTTCGACCTTTTTGGCTAATATTTCATCATTACATGCATGCATATATATGGTTCTATGGTTATAGGATCAAGGTATCTCTATAAAGCCTCAACAGGTTACATGTGGCATTTATTCCGTTAATGGATGTTCTCAGAGTATTTTTCATGCTGAAGATCGGTTCGCCGGTTCGCAACGATTTGAGGTTCAAAGATTTACAAGTCTAACCCGGCGTGTCATATTCAGGTGTTCTTTTGCCAAGATATCCTCGATGACGTATTCTCAAATTCAGGTTCGGCTCGAGAGACAATTCTTTAAAGAAGGTCTCTGAATGTGCTAGTTTTCTCGAAGAAATATGGTGAACAAGTGTGTTGAAAGTGCAGTTTTTACGCACTAAAAAATTCATGACTTGAAGCCTGCGGCTTATTTTGAACTCGTTCTGGTGGGAAAAATTCCATATTCATGTCATATACATTTTCATATCTCATGGTCGAAAGCCAATTTCATTCAGAAAGTCTCTGAAAATATGGATTTATCAAGTGTTTTCACATAGGAAAATTGTGACATATGTTTATCTGCTCCATATTCAAAAAATCATAACTCGGTCTATTTTTATTGTTTGAAGCTGGTTCCAGTGGAATTGTCTCACAAATTGAGTTAGTTAAATTTTGTTTTTCATTTTCAAAAGAAAACGGTACCCTGAAGGCTTCTGTTTTTTAACCGAATCGCGTGCAACTCACTGAAGATTTTTAAGCTGGAAATTAAATTGTCTGAGGCGGAACTTCAAAAATTCATAACTAATTCACCATTTATTCGATTGAGCCTATTTTTGGATAGGAGTTTTCTCTCAATCTTGGCTATATTTTGTTTTCACATTTTAACTTTAAAAATTTCACTGAGGTCCCTGCGAATTTTCCTGGAACGTGTCAAGCTCAAGTGAATAAAAATTTGCACTATTGCTTGTGGTCATTGGAGGCCCAATTGCACACTCAAGCCCATATCTTTGTCCTAATTTCCATTATATAATCTCATTCTTTTCATTCAAACAAGGAAACGAAAAAAATCCTTTTCGTAACCTTATCAAAATATCAAATTCTTTCAAGAATCCTAGAAATCTTGAGATCCTTGTTACAAAGCCTTTTCACTATAAACAAGCCACCTCATTCACTTCCATGAATTCAGTAAGGGTAAGGCTGGTTTGATCTCCATCTTCAAAAAGGTATAGAAGCATTCATACATGCCATATCGGTTTTAACATTACAAAATTTCATATTTTTGTTTTCTATGTATTTCATGGTATACAAACTTGTTTAATGTGTTCATGAGATTCAACACTACAGGTTTGGACCGTCGTAATAGTATCATGCAGTCAAAACCATGAAACACCATGGTTACACTGATTCCACGCTTTTTCGCCATAGCTCTTGATCCCCTGTGTTTTAGCCTACAAAAATGCGAAACGCGCTGAGGCCAAATCTTAACACCAAAGTGCGCTTGGCCTGGTGATGAGCATGTTGTTGGAAAGTCCTGAGGGTGCGGGTTCAACACCCACCCCTACTCTTTTGGGTTTCTTGTTTCAATTCTCTATTCTCCTTACTATTTTCCTCCTTTTTCCCAATTTTCATAGATAACCAAAACCTTTTTTCAAAACCCTTTTTTTTTAACAAACCTTAATTTAATTTTAGGTTTTTAATTTAAAATTAGGTTTTAACTTAATTTTTGGTTTTAATTTTATTTTAGGTTTTAATTTAATTTTAGGTTGTAATTTAATTTTAGGTTTTAATTTGATTTTAGGTTTTTAATTTAATGTAAGGTTTTAATTTAATTTTAGGTTATAATTTAATTTTAGGTTTTAATTTAATTTTAGGTTATAATTTAATTTTTGGTTTTAATTTTATTTTATTTTTTAATTTAATTTTAGGTTTTAATTTAATTTTAGGTTTTATTTAATTAATCCCAATTTTATTTTAGGTTTTTACTTAATTAACCCTAGATTAATTTTTTTTAGGTTTTTCTTAATTAAATTAAAATCAACTTAGATTTTAGGGTTTTGTTTAATTAACTAACTATTTTATAAGTTAAAATTAACTAGGTTTTTTTTAGATTAATCGTCAAATTATTTATTATTAAAATCATGAAACAATTTTCTTTTTCCCTTTATTTTACCGCTCGCGTATTACTTTCGCATTAGTTTTTTATCAATTATGTAATTGCAATGGTTTGTAATAGTTTTTAATTAGGGTTTACTATTTCCCTCTAGTTTTATGGTTTTGTATCCCCACTCCTGAAGCCTTGTAATAGTTTATGTTTACTTTCTGCACCTTTACTTTTTGCACTTTTACTTTCCGTAATTTACTATTTTCCTTATTATTGTATAGTTGCTAGGCATGTATGGCAAGATCTAAAAGCAACTGTTAGATAACCCTAAATGTAAGATAAATAACCGATTGAATCACCAATCATACAAACACCTCTAGGGTGACCTCACTTGTTGCCTTACGAAACATGGTCATGTCCCTCGAACGTAGGAATACCCTTATCAAAGACCCTCAGTTAAAATCATTATAAAGACCATAGTCCCGCGACATCCCTCGAGTTTCCTATGAGAAATGATCTTTCCCTTCGATGTTACTTATGAATATATGATGACAGTCCCTTCGAATTGCTAAGTTATCCCTACATGTTACCTTTTATGACCATAACAACGACCCCACGTATGTCCCTCACACATACAACGATAGGGCTTCCTACTATCTAATGGTAACGCTATCTAAAGGAGGAGGAAAATAACACAAAATATCTTTGAGTAGGTAGACAGCTATTAATTGCTTGCTCATAAAAACAAAAAACATCATTTTCACAAACACTTCTTATGAAATATTTTCAAAAAAAACAAACACTTTGTACGCATTCTTAATTGATACAAGAATCATTACAAAGTTGCCTTACTTAGGAATTTTTCAAAATATTTTCAAACACACTCAAAGCATTTTCAAAAGTGAGCTAGCGATTAAGAGCCCGTAGATAACTACGGATGAAAAGGATGCTAACACCTTCCTTTTTCATAACCTACCCCTCGAACTCAGAAAATTTTCGAATTTCTTTCCTAATCTTTTCACCCTTTCCTTTGTTGGATAAATGAAAATTCGGTGGCGACTCTTTCTATTCGCAACATTTGTGATAAAACACAAAACCAAAAGTCAGTTCTCCCACCGTATTATAGTCATCATAGGGAGGCCTTTCTTCAATGCCTTAGAGGCCACTATATCCACCTTGTACCTCAGTATGAAATACCCCCTGAGGAACGGTCAGGTCGGTGTGGTCAAAAGAGACCAAGGATTAGCCTGGAAATGCTGTAAGGATAGCTTGAAGTTAAAAAAAGTTACAGTTCGAAGGGACCGGACGATCCAATGAGCAGAAAATCAACATGATCGACATAGACCCTCAGGATGATACACAGGAAGAAAGAATTTCCCCTCATTATGAAACAAAAAGGGTTTAAATAGGCACCGCGCCCTCCGAGATAACTTAAATAGGATGAAATATTTCCCGAGAAGAATAAATAGAGATCGTGGAGCTGTTGAAAGAAAATGTAGACTTCTTTGCTTGGAAGCCTTCAGATATGCCTGGGATAGACCATAGCTTCATGTGCCACCACCTGACATTAAATCTAGATTTTAAATTGGTATCTCAGAGAAAGAGGAAAGGCAGAGAAGAGAAGAAAAAGGCCATAAAAGACGAGGTCGAGAAGTTACTCGATGTCGACTTTATCAAAGAGGTCAAATACCATACCTGGTTGGACAACATGGTAATGGTCAAAAAGAAAATAGGAAAGTGGCGCATGTGTGGTTACTTCACAGATCTCAATAAAGGATGTCCAAAGGATCCGTATCTGTTGCCACAAATAGATTGACTCATTGATGAAACCTCGGGGTACAGGCCCCTCAGCTTCATGGATCCCTACTCGGGTTATAATCAAATCCGTATGAGCCTGGAAGATGTATCGAAGATGACCTTCATGATATACCTGAGAAATTACTATTACGAAATGATGTCATTCAGTCTCAAGAAATCGGGATCCACCTGCCAACGATTAATGGATAAGGTGTGTGCCACTCAAATCGGCAGGAACCTAGAGGTGTACGTAGACGACATGGTCATCAAAACCACTATTGGAAAAAAAACATGTAACAAACTTTAATAAATTTTTGCATCCATAATTATGAGAAAGGAGAATTTACATCATCTCAAATGTATCTTTGGGGTTCAAGTCGGCAAGTTCCTAGGGTTTATGTTAATTAACCATGGGATAGAAGCCAACCCGGACAAGTGTCAGAAACTCATAGACATGCGCATCCAATCTTCAAAGAAGGAAGTGCAACAACTAATGAAAAGATTAGCCTCCTTATCTCGATTTCTATCGTGCTCCGAGGACAGGGCGGTCCACTTCTTTGTATCCCTCCGAAAATCTGAGGAATTCGAATGGATGACAGCTTGCGAGGAAGCCTTTCAAAGGGTAAAACACTTATTGTTATCTCCACAATTCTTGACAAGACCAGAAGCGAATGCACCCTTGATCTTCTACCTGTCGGTTTTTGAGAAAGCTATGAGCTCAGTACTCGTACAGGAAGGGGAGTAGGGGAAAGACTGATGTACTTTGTTAGCAAGGTTCTAAAAGGAGTTTAGCTGCAATACTAGAAGATTGAGAAACTGGAACTAGCAATGATTAGGATGTCCCGAAAATTAAGACATTACTTCCAGGGTCATCCGATAACCACGAGGACTAATTACCCCATCAAACAGATATTGAAGAAGCCATGTCTATCTACAAGGATGGTCACATGGGCTATAGAGTTTTCGGAATATGATATCGAGTTCACCCCAAGAATCGCCATCAAATCTTAGACACTAGCCGACTTTGTAGTGGAACTAAGTGACCCATTGCCTGAAGAAAATATGAGAAAATGGACTCTTTATGTTGACGGTTTATCCAACCTCAAAGGGAGTGGGGTCGGGTAGTCCTCGAAGGACCCAACAACTTTGTATTAGAATACTCCTTAAGCTTCGACTTCCAGGCCAACAATAACCAGACAGAATACAAGGCCCTCATAGAAGGAATGAAATTGCCTACAGAGGTGGGAGTCTCCCACTTAACTGTTAACACTGATTCTCAATTGATTGGGGAGCTGATGAAAGGTTAGTATCAAATGAGGGACTTTGCACTACTGAGACATCTCTAGATGGCACAAGAGTTGTCGAAGACCTTCACCGAATTTGAGATTAACCACATCCCCAGGGAAGAGAACATACGGGCCGACGTATTAGCCCAGCTCCCCAGTACCAAGGGACCAGGGTTAAATAAAATAGTAATACAGGAAATCTTAGAAATGCCAAGCATCGAGCAGGAAGAGACCATGTTGTAGCGGTAGAACTGTTGAGATTAATCTATTGGGTTAATTTGACTCGCACAGATCAAAAAAAATTTCCACTGTACTTTATTATTTCCAAAGGAATGAGAAAAGAGCGAATAACCCAAAAGAGGGTGCAAAGATTCTAGGTGAGGGGATTAGTTATGAAAAGGGAAGGTATTAGCACCCTAAACATTTATGGTACTCCGCAGGAACCTCTTTGAAAAATCTGTATATTTTGGCTATAAAATGTTGTATAAGAATAGATTGTGGATATGAGAAAAGAAGTATTATTTTTTTATTATTTTTACACCCGCCGCGGTTGCGAACCTTTAGTTCCTACGTACCACCTTCCATGCAATAGGGTGTTAGGGTACTCGTAGTTCACCTTTTTTAAAATTTTAGAACACAAGTGTGTTGGTTAATTTTAGGAGACAAGACATCATCGTCTTATCCGAGTGGAAGAACATACTTACTACCCATAATTATGAGAAAGGAGAATTTACATCATCTCAAAGTGGAGGATATGGCTTGTATTTTAAATCAACAAGAGCCTCACTCAACACCCTAGTGGAAAATTTATCACATTACTACATACCGTAGAAGTATCGTAGCTTGCATCACTACAAAGATTGATAAGAGTCTGATCTTTTGAGAGAAAAAAAAGTTTTTAAGATAAAACCCAAAATGGAAATATATTTTGAGTGAGATTTATTAACTTTTAGTTTTTCACCAACCTGTCAAAGTATTATTAAATTGATTAAAGTTTTATTAAGAAAATATTTTTTTGAAAATGCATGGACATAATTCCATGTTTATTATGAAAGTGGTTCAAGTTTTAAAACAAGAAGAGTTTTCAAAAGGAGGGAGAAGATTTTTGAAATTAAAGAAGATGGGAGGAGATGGAGGGACTATCCTAAAGCATAAGGTAAAAGCTAAGGAGAAGGACCGTCTGAACAACAAGAATGAAAAACTTGACACAATGAGTCAATGTAGAATTCCATCCTTTGGATTTGAAACCAAGCAAGCAATTATGATAAACTTCTTAATAATACCAAGCTTCAATTGCATTAAGTCTCCACAAAAATTGGGCAGAGTAACAACTGTATACGGATGGATTCCAGATTACAGACAAAGTGTGCAATCACAATAACCTGCACACAAAGCAAACAAACAACCCAATGTCTTGGAGTAAACCCCAAGAACTCCAGACAAAATTAACAATTAAGGTCACAATGTCCCCAACATAGGTCAAGGTCTCTACTCCTAAGTCCAAGAAGTCCATAACTCTAAAATGCCAAGGATAGTAACCAAGTAGTCCAAGTGACCTTAAAGTTTTTTAGAGTTTAAGTTGATTATTAGGTATCTTCAAAAAGAAATGAAAAGCTCAAGTGAGCAAAAAAATAAAAAGTGACATGAATATAAAGGCTCAAGTGAGAAAAGATGAAAATAGCATGAAATGTAAATGCTAAAGTGAATGGGATATAAAGTAAAAGCATAAAATAAGGTAAATTGTTACAAATTAGTAGTTAGTTGAATGAGAATCTTGAAACTTGCAATTGGAACTCATTAGAAGATTGGTAGAACCAAAGCCTCTCAACAACAAGTTGCATTTGATTTTTGTCAAGTATATCATCCATTTAAGAATCCTCAAGATAACAACTAATAATCAGTGATGTTTAAGTGATCCACTTTGACCAAAATTGATGAAGATTCATTAGAGGATTGGCAAAACCAAAGCCTCTTAACAATGAATCTCAAAGTTATTGTATCAAAGGATTCAAATCAACATACTTGGGCTTGCAAACATAGGTTTGGGCCACGAATGATCACTTTCTCAAATCGGGACAAAATTTAGCGCTATATTAAGCAATCGTAAGGGGACTTATATAGAACTCGCACCTGTTTTAAGGCCGGTGAATAGCAATCTATGCACCTCATGTTTTGAGACATGATATGTAAATCATGCTCTAACAACATTTAACACAATAAGAATGGGATAAGATGAAGAGGGAGACGGAAATGAATAAACCACATTTGAACTACAAATTTAATCAAACTATTATTAAAATCATTCATCCATTTTTATGGAGTTAGACTCAACACCATGGATCCAATGATGTTAATAAAGTTCATGATCAAAATTACATGGTCCAAGATCTGCTAGAATATATACAAAAATAAAATTGTATTTAAAATAAAACAAAAAAGGTTTTTAAATGATTTTAAAATAAAAAGTAGAAAGAAAATAGCAAATATATTCAAATTAATCAAGAAAAAATTAGTAAGACCATAAAAAAATCTGAAATAAACTCAAATATTTATATGAAATTTTTTGTAATTTTTTTAAGTCAGAAACTATTTTTAAACTAATTTTAATTGCTAAAATAAAGGGAAAAAATATCAAAAATATTAAAAGTTAAGATAAAACTCCACAAAAAATTAAGAAGTTTAGAAAGAATGGAAATGATTTTGATAAAAATTATCACAATTAAAAAATGTCAGAAATTATTTTTTAAACAATTAAAATAAAGAAAATAAGGTAAAAATTATGAAAAATACCAAACATAAAAAAATGAAAAAAATATTCATAAAGTCAGAAATAATTCAAAGTATTTTTGTATATTTTTTTCATGATTTTTGGGTAAATAATAAAAGAGTGATGAATTTTTGTAATTTAAAACAATTAAAATATAAAATCAGAAAATAAAAATAAAACTAAATGTGGACCATCAGATCATAGTCAAAACGCGTTAGTAAGCTGATCAAGTGGGTCACACGCGTTGTGCTTGATATGGACCTTATTTGAAAATGCATTAGATCAAAAAAAGGGCAACTAGTGAAAACAAAACAATTGGCGCGCTATCATTGGTTGAGACGAGACATGTCATCATCTTCAACCTCCAGACACTTTGCAATGGAGATTTTATGAGTTTCTTCAAATGGAAAAAATTAGAATCCCAGACTAGTATCATTGGATTCGTCTCTTCAAGACGATCCTAACACCACCATTGCGCCAAATTTATATAAAGTGTGCAAGGAGATATGAATCAAAAACTCAGAAAATAGCGAGCACCTTTCAGTTGAGATTTCTCTCTCAATTCTCAATGGATTGAAAAATTGTAAGAAGCACAAGAATCGGAAGAAGGAGTAGAGTAAGTTAGTGCTTCATTTGGATCCAAATGGTGGAGAATTCTACATGTTCGAAGTTCAAGAATGGAGCTCTGAAAATGGACTTCTGTAGCTTGAATTATGGCTTGTTCTTCTTGGTTTAAGTGTTGGAGATTTTGTATGATGATGAAGGATGATGATTGTGCAAAGGATTTTGGATGTAAAGGCTTAAATCTCAGAAACTGATTTCAAAAATTTGAAGTTCGTGTGAGGTTTTGGAAGGCTGTATTTGGCTCTCAAAGCTTGAGGAAATGAATGAGGGATGACCCTCTATTTATAGGGAAATGAATGGGATGCTCAAGTGTGTGGAATGATGAAGTTTGGAGGGAATTCACGTGAATCTGCAGCATGGGAAAAGTGTGATTCATTTTTATCAAAACTCATCGAAAACTTGCGTTTTGATGCACAAATCACTTCTGGAAGTTCAATAAACATGTTTAGGAGAAAAAACGCGCAATAATTTTTTGATTAGAAGCCAAAACAAGAGTTTCAAATTTCTGACTTGGTGAAAAATTCAGTTTCAAATTGCCAAATTTAAACCAATGTCATTCTCAACTCAAGGGGTCTTAGAACATGATTCTTAAAGCTTTAGAAAGAGGGGATTACAAGCTTTACAATGTGCAAAGAATGGGATCAAATAGGTGTTTGAGATGAAAGTTTTAATGAGTCAAAGTTGTGAAAAAGAGGTTGACTTTCCATACTTAGAAATTTTGTTTTTTCTTCAAAAATGACTTATAATGTCTTGCATCCAAACATGGCCTTCCACTTGAAATTTGTTCTTGAATGAAAAAGATGTTATGAATTAGATCTCTTGAGTGACATTTTGAAACTTGAACTATTAAAAATCTCTAAAAATTGAGAGAGTTATGACTTGTTAAAGTTGGCAAAAATTCATGAAATGTCCTATAATCTTTTGCATCCTTAGGGCATCTTCCATCCATTTTAACACTTTGCACATAAAAGAAAGGTTGAAGTTAACATCCTCAAGATAATTATGGAAAAAGAATGCGATCAAGGTGATAAAAATTGATCAAGTTATGATCATTTGAAGTCACATAAAGGGAATTTGAAGGTTCATCTGGATGACTTGTAATCTTTCTTCACCATCAAGTTTCTTTCATACAAAATTTCTTTGAAACTTTTGAAGTGATTTGTTAATAACCCTTTGAAGAGAAGGATGTATTTGGAATAACTCAAAAATACCAAAAAATGAGCAAGATGTACCCCTTTGAAGTTCAAAACCCTAGCTCCTAGAGCAAGAAAATGCATTGGGAAACCTTTGCCATTTTGACCAACATTCTTGCACAAATACATTTGTCATGTGAATAAAAGTTGTTAAGGGTGATAATGAGAAACCATAGCAACCAAAACTACTTTCAAATCTTGAAAATTGAAGGAGATAGGCACTTGTGATCAATTAATCAATTATTTGTCCAATTGGGTCTAACTTCTTCAATCAATCCTTGTACTTTTGGAACTATATTTTGACAACTTGAAGTGTGAAGAATCATAATAGAATTTTCCATGACATTACTTAAAATCATATTCAATGGTGAAGCTTGAATCTCAGTGAAGCTTTGTTGAGGAAGGCTTATAAATGGACTCATGAATCCATAGATCAATCTTGATGGAATGCATTGTGCTTTCACCTATATCATCAAAAATTTAAGGCAAACAAATATTGTATTTATTAGTTAAAGGATAATCAAAATAAATCATAGATGATCACAAAGTACAAGTCAAGGTGCTTGGTGATTCCTCATAGAGCAAAGCTAAAGATAGGGAGAAGAATCAAACCCTAGTGTGTTGTCTTGTTGTAATTGAATTGATATGATATGATGGAGGGATCTTAGAGGGGAAAATTGGGAAATAACACATGTCAATCGAGCACATCACCGGTTAGATTGCCCTTATAATCCAGTACCTAACACTGGGAGTCCTGCCCGAAGACACCAACGAAGCTCAGCGCATAAAGAAGGCATCCACCCGCTACTTGATAGTGTATGAAAAATTATACAAAATGGGAGGATTCCATACCCATGATGAGATTTGTTACTGAAGTAGAGGTTACCTTGGTAATGAAAGAAGTCCACGAAGGGGCATGCGGAAGCCACATCGGAGTAAGAGCCTTGTCCGGGAAGATACTCCCAGTCGGGTACTATTGGCCTCAAATGTTACAAGACTACATCGAATTCTTAAACAAGTGTGACAAATACCAAGTATACTCGCCACTCATACACTCCCCAATCGAGTTACTGCACTCCATCTTTTCCCCATGGTCATTCTACCAATGGGAGCAGATATACTAAGACCATTCCCCATAACTCTGGGACAAAAAAAGTTTCTCATTATGGTTGTTGACTACTTCCAAAATGGGTGGAAGCCAGGGATATGGAACACATTACAGCCGAGAAGGTTGTCACTTCTATTGGAAAAACATTATTTGCAGGTCCGGGCTGCCCATAATCATAGTGTCCGACAATGAAACAAAGTTTGTAAGCTCGACCATGGTAGAATTCTACAATGATTTGGGTATCCAGAATAGGTTCACGTGAATGGAACACCCTTAAGCCAATGGTCGAGCCGAAGATGCCAACAAGATCATTTTGGCGGGAATGTAAAAGAAGTTGGATGCCATAAAGGAGCTATGGGCCGAATACTTGTCAGAGATCCTTTGCTCATACCATACAACCCCCATTCCATTAGTCGTGAAACACCTTTATAAATGGTGTACAGAGTGGACACCATGATACCGGTTGAGATTAATACCCCCACTTGGATAAGGGAGCACTTAGACGAAGAAGCCAAGAAGGAAGACTTGAACAGTTCGGCCAATATGGTAGATGAATTTACGAGAAATGGCATGAGTCAGAGAGTTCTTGGTAAAGAGCAGATTAGCTAAGAATCTCAACTTGAAAGTCAGGAAGACAAGTTTTCAACAAGGAGATCTCATCCTCAAAAAGATCACTGATCCAAAGAATAAATGTAAGTTGTCTCTGAACTGGGAAGGCCCCTACTAGGTACTTCATAAACTAAACAATGGGGCTTATAAACTGGAAACTCTGGATAGGTTAGAGATCCCTAGGACTTGGAATGTATCCCTTTCAAGGATGCACTCTTTTCCCTTGCAAGGGCAAGGGTTTTTAATGAGGCACCCAAAATAAAAACAAATATACGTAGTACCTCTCGCAAACTCGGCTCCTCTCTCGCTAAGGCTTTGGACCTACAAGGAAAACATTATAATGGGGCTCTGTTTCGGAAAAAAGTCTAAGCACACTTTAAGCCTTTCGACTCGGTCACCCTTGTTAAGGCTTTGCACCTACTCGGGCAACCTTACAATGGGGCTCTGGCCCAACAAAAAAGTCAAAGCCACTTTAAGCTTCTCGACTCGGTCACCCTTGCTAAATCTCTACGCCTACTCAGCTAACCTTGAATTGGGGCTTTAACCCAAAAAAATAGTCAAAGCCACTTTAAGCCTCTCGACTCGGTCACGCTCGCTAAGGCTCTGCGCCAACTCGGATAACCTTACAAAAGGGATCTGACACAACAAAAGAGTCAGAGCCACTTTAAACCTATCGACTTGGTCACCCTCGCTAAGGTCGTGCGCCTACTCGACCAACCTTACAATGGGGCTCTGACCCAACAAAAAGTCAAAGCCACTCGACTCGGTTACCCTTGCCAAGTCTCTGCACCTACTCGGCAAACCATACAATGGGGATTTGACCTAACAAAAGTCAAAGCACATTGTGCGCCTCTCGCAAGCTCTGTTCAACAACTCCCCTCATCAGGGTCGAGTTCTATACTTACTCCTCTCATCAGGCCCTCATTAGGGTCCAGTTGTGTAACAACCCCCCTTATCAGGGTCGAGTTATATACTTACTCCCCTCATATGGGTCGAGCTCTTCAAATTACTCCCCTCATCAGGGTCGAGTTCTATAATAACTCCCCTCATCAGGGTCGAGATTTATACTTACTCCCCTCATTAGGATCAAGTTCTATAATAACTCCCCTCATCAGCGTCGATTTCTATACTTACTCCCCTCATATGGGTTGAGTTCTTCAAATTAATCCCCTCATTAGGTTCGAGTTTTGTAACAACTCCCCTCATTAGGGTCGAGTTCTATAATTACTCCCCTCATATGGGTTTAATTCTTTAAATTACTCCCCTCATCAGGGTCGAGTTATGTAACAACTCCACTCATCAAGGTTGAGTTCTATACTTACTCCCCTTAAATAGTTCGAGTTCTTCAAATTACTCTCGTCATCAGGGTCAAGTTCTATAACAACTCCCCTCATCAGGGTGAAGTTCTATACTTACTCCCCTCATTAGGGCCGAATTATGTAACAACTCCCCTCATCATGGTCGAGTTCTATACTTACTCCCCTATGGGTCAAGTTCTTTAAATTACTCCCCTCATCAGGGTCGAGTTCTATAACAACTCCCCTCATCAGGGTCGAGTTCTATACTTACTCCCCTCATATGGGTCGAGCTCTTCAAATAACCCCCCTCATCAGAGTCGAGTTCTGTAACAACTCCCTTCATAAGGACCAAGTTCTATAAACTTACTCCCCTCACCCGCATCGAGTTCTATGACCAACTCCCTATGTCAGGGTCGAGTTCATTAAGACGGTAAAAATTGATGATATTTCAAATGGTACCCACTAAACGACATAGCAAGTGACTAAGAACACTTGTGGCATTACATATGATCGAACACGCTCAGCCCAATGGACTTTGTATGCGAGGGACTAATACACATACCAGATTATCTTTAAAAAACAACACATACAACGCATTAAAATAAAAATGCAGATAAAAAGCAATGATTACATAAAAGTCCACAAAGAGCCATAAAAAGTACAAAGCCCATAGGCGATAAGCCCGGAGGCAATAGTTCAAGAGTAACAAAAAGGATGGCCAAAATAACTCCTTATAAAATGAATTACATAAGTTCATCCTTATTGAATGACTAACAGAACCAACAAAGCAAATTCAGAACATCATGCACTAAGGGTCTTCCTTCTCGACATCATTATTGGCATTCTCCTCGACAAAAGGATCCTCGGGATTCAGGTGAGGAGAGAAAGTCTTCTCCACTTATTCAAGATCAACTAGGTGGCCATCCTACACCACCTTGAAAAATTCCATCTTTGATATGGACAAACCGGGATGAAGGCACATCACCTGATCCTTTTCTTTCTCAAAAGCCTCATCACCAGCAGAAAGGACGTCCACCTGAGACTTCTTCAGAGCTTCCCTCAACTCAGTAATAGTGTCCTTCAAATCATCATTGGTGGCCTTCTCTGCCTTCAACCTCTCATTAAGTTGGGTAAGAGTGGCCTTGTTCTCAGACTCCAGGGTCTCTCGACCCTCTTTCTCCTTCACCAAAGCCTTCTCCATGGAAGACATCTTCTTAGACTGAACCTTCTGGGCCTCCCTCAAATGAGTTATCTCCACCTTTAGCTTCGTCTCCATCTCCTCATGGTCATCCGTAGATTCAAAGAGACACTGGGTCAAGATTGCACACCTTATGAGATAGGAGCTAAGATTTTGTGCCATCTTCTGACGGTCGACAAACTTGACCTTGTTAACATCCTCGATAGTGTTGAGGTGATCATACAGAAATCAGAGTCAGTCGAAGTTGTTGGACCAGAACTTAACTTCCCCAAAAGCGTGACTATTCACGGGTTCTCCCATCAGAGAAATGATCTTCATGTCAGCTCGGAAAATTTCATCACTCATCAGGGTTTTCATCTTCTTGGGAGTATTTTGTTGTACCTCTTCATGGATAGTCAGGACGGAAACTTGGGGCTCAGGCACATTAGAAGTAGCCTTAGAACCTACCCCTTTATGTTTTTTGATTTTCGAGTCTCCAACCCGGATATGTCTGACTTAATCATCGAGGTCCCGCCTGCAGTTCTTTAGGCAGCCCTTGCCTCCATCATCAACCTCTTCTGCTCGGTCACAGAAAGGTGTGTCATCTTATCTACAAGAAAAGAAAGAAACAATGTAAAACATTGTGTAAATAAAATATGAGGGTCTAAAACATAAACAAAAGCTATTACCAAGAAAGTAGGGGATATGTTAAACGCTTAGAGACAATAACTCTTTGACATTCATTATATGGAAGGAATCAAGAACGGTTAAAGCCTAGACTTCTAAGTCGTTCAACTTCTCAAATGTGAAACCAAATATAGGAGAATGGTCTCGGGTCTAGCGGAAAGGAAAACAGGGCTTCTCGCCCAAAGAGTATAGTACTTAGGGGCACCTCGGCCCTTACTTCACCTTCAGAAATTGATCCTTGAAACTTTTGTAGTTAGAGGTATACACTTAAATGAAGCTTTTGTAGGAAAGTCATTGACCTGGATCTATGAAAGATTCTCGGCCCCCTATACCTCATGGAAGAAGAAGAAGAAAAATAGATCGACTGTAGGAATGATTTCCATCGCCTCACAAACAATTTTGAAATCCTTTATAAAACCCCAACTGGTGGGGCGAAGCTGTGAGGGCACGACATTCATGGCCTCTAGAACATCGGCCTCAAACTCAGAAAATAGTATATGGACTTGAAAATCCTCCAAAACCCTATTTTAAAATTAAAATAAATCTTCATTAGTGTCCTTCCGACGAAGCACACACACCTGATCCCCTGAGACACAGGATTCTAGGATAACATCGCTTTCTTCCCAGTCTAGGAGACTCTCATCAAAGATCTAATTTTTGCAATCTTTGTGTCGTCAAGCACACTGTTCTTATAACTCATGACTTTAATGTCAAAAGCGGAAGAAGCGACCGTCAGTAGCTCTACAGAACCCAAGGAGAAAGAATCATGGTCAGAATCACTCAGAGAAGAAAGGGTAAAACCATAAACCTCTTGGTTGATCCGATTAAACTCCTCCTAACCTAGAGTGCCTCTCATCTCTCGCATGCACTGATCCTATAAATCTCTCCTTTCTTCAACACTAGAGGGTTTCACAGCGTTTCCCTCATCGTCACACTCTCTCAAGACAATCATAATCTAAAAAGGAAAAAATATAAATGAAGGAGTAAAGAGGAAATACCTCGAAAAATGGAGAAACACTTGAAGGGGATTAAAAATGCTCTCTTGCAAAGAATAAATCGCATTTTGTAGTTACCAAAGATAGAAAAGTAAAGAAGAAAATAGGGTCTTTTATAGAGTCGGTGAACAGGGCACTAGGCATGGGAAGCATCACCCAATGAACAGGGGTTTAGGTGGAAGTCATCATTATCTCAGGAAAGAGAAAATGGTGACTCTTCGATCTACAACATGTGCGCCAAGAAAGAGCAGCAACCCAGGAATACTTATATTACCTTCCGTGACTACATGGCCGAATACGGTGTCTCCACAAAGAGAGGACTTGAATTCGAGGGACTTATGTACATCCCGGAAATAACAGGCCCTACTAGGTAGTTTAATCGGAAAAGGAAAAGAATACACTAGTAGTCGGCTTGGGGTGAGGGATCTCGGGGTGTAACCCGGCTAAAGGAGTGTAAGACGACCCATGGACCCGGGTAGAAACTCGCCCTCACCCTCGACCCAGATAAAGTAGATAACCGGGTAGCTCCTTCCCATAACCGATCATCATCTCAGCTTATTAAAGCCTATAATCTATAACGGCGCATTCATTGCCTAGTTACGCAGCACTAATCATCCTCATTTATGGAGACGGTGGTGGTTACGCAGTTATAGAAAGAGTCACTCATTAACTGAGGCTCTTAATGAAGCGATGATACTCACTATATAAAGGGGCTCCCGATAGAGGGATTAGAAAGACATTCTTCTTGGGATGCACGCATCACTTCTCTAGCTCCCAAATCCCCGAATCATCTCATAAAACCCACTGCGATAGGATCTCCCTAGCAACTTCGTGGGATGTCGGCCAGATATTTGTTCCAAACAGGAACAAATATTAAGCGTCTCTAAAAGTTTATTTTCCCAAGAGCGACTAGAGTTATTTCTTGATTGTTGGCACTTGTGTATTTAAGATCACTTTGGTCTTGTTTTAATTTATATCTATGCCTCTTTTATGCATAACCAAACCTAAAAAATCTCATACACGAACACAAAAAGCACATTTTAATGGATTCATTTTCAATCCATACTTCCTCATCCTTTCAAAGGACTGTCGAAGATTGTTTCGGTGACCATCTCCTAATGAGGACTTTAAAACTATATCACCAATGTAAACCTACATGAATGTATCAACAAAATCATGTAACATCGAATTCATGACTCTTTGGTATGTGGCTCCAGCATTTATTTGTCCAAAACACATTACTACCCATTGATAGGTCCCTAAGGCTCCTGGGAATCAAAATACCGTTTTAGGAGTGCCCTCTTCAGCAATAAAGATTTTATTGTAACCAGAGTATCCATCCAAAAGACTAAGGTACTCATGTCATGTGATTGATTCGACTAGCATCTCTGCCACAAGAATAGGGTACACGTCTTTTGGAATTGCATTATTTAAATCCCAAAAATCTATACAGATCCTGAGACTCCCATTTTTCTTAATAAAAGGTTCTATATTGGCTAGCCATTCGACATACCTGGCAGTTCTGATGAACTTGCTTCAATAGTCGTTCAATCTCTGTCTTTATATTTGAAAGTATTTTAGGAGCAAACCTTCTTGGCATCTGTTTCACTGGCCTCTTTCTGGACGAATTGATAACCTCATTTCCACCAACTCTCAACTCAGCCCTGGAATTTCAATGTAATCCCAAGTGAAACAATCTTTGAACTCTTTGAGAACCTCCACCACCTTGCTTTTCAATTCTGGGTTGATTTTGGCGCTCACATAAGTAAGACATTTCCTAAATTGAGTTCATCCAAAGGGTCTTGTGCTTGAATTTTGTGAGTAAAATCCATTGGGTCTTTTTCGAACCCCAAAGGCTCTTCATCATAAATACAACCAAGCCTCTAGATTTTCGAAGCTCTTGTTTGGCCATGTTGGAAAATTTTTTGTTTGACAAGAATGGCTTATGGAGCTATATTTTGCAGATGATCAGCCTTTAGGGCTGATTTTAACCTGTTTTTGGCTAGATAAGCCAAAATCCTTGACATCATGCTCGACTCAGGCATCATCATGATCTTTGTCTTCCCACTATTTGGAGTTGACTTACCCTTCTATGATGGGGTAATTATCCATCTTCTCCCGGTCCTAGATAAAACCACTAGGGTGCAAGGTCAAAAAATCATAGGATCTGGATGATATGCAAAGCTAGAATCCTTTGCGTAACATGGATAAAATTATCTATGTTTACCATATTGAAATCGACTGTGAAGTAACTCAGACCGGCCTCAATATTCTCTACTATCTCGTCTGGGCGCCAAATAGACAACCTTTAGTGCAAAGTAGATGGGGTTGTGCGTATTCCATGAATCCATTCACACTCTAGAAACATGTTGTAATTGGCTTTGGATGCGATCACCATGAATAAAGTTTCCCTAACAGTCAAAGCAACTGATAAGTTTACTTGGAGTACTCCCAGGATATAACTTGTTTTTCCTTCACAGTTTGAGAGAACCATGTTGTGAGGCCTCAGACCTGTGTCAAACTTTCCTATCTTTTTCAACAATGAATGTGTCATTTAATTCACCACAGCGCCACCATCTCCAAACACTTTATTAATGGGAAAATCGTCTACCTTATCCCTAATAATCAAAGGCTACGGATGGTACATCATGCCTGAGTTTGGCCTCTCAAAGACAGCTTGTTGTTCTTCAACAAAACGGTTGTTCATGACGTAATAACAAAAAAAATTGTTTGCCACCTTTACCCCAACAACTTTTTCTTTAGATAATCATACTTCGCTAGCAACACTCATAGGATGTTACAATGGATGATAATATTATCTTCTGAGTTATCGTCGAAATTGTTAAAGACCATTTCGTCATCAAGGTTCATGATAGGACTTTCAGGTTTCTCCCTTGGAGAACTTACAGTTGGGGTAGCTAAAGTTAATCTCTCTTTTGATGGCCTCCTTGTTGGCTCTCTTCCTTCGACCTCACTATTAGTTGGACCAAGCTTCTGCATTACTTCTCTTGCGGCCTTCTTGCTTCTTTGGAACCGCCTCCATTGGGTTATGGTGATTGGATTTTCCCCTTATAGGTCTGGGGAAAATGAGCATTTTTTGTGGTCATTCTAGTTTGACCTAGTTGAGACGAACTTGATCCTTTTTCAATTACTTGCCATTTTTGGCTCGATCCTGGCCCCTTTTTGACCACCTTCCACTTTTGATTTACCCTTTCTGGTATGTAGGACGAACCCACTTGTCCATGGGAGCATTAGTTAGGGGTACAAATGTCCATTGATAGGGGAATTGTGTTCTTCCCTGAGGCATCTGAGTCTTGTGAGGCATTTCCCCTCTATCGACTATGAACCTCTTATTTCTCCCCCACATGCGACTCTTCCTCAGCTCTTCTCCTGTGACCTCTTCAATCCTCTTTACATCCTTTTCATCATAAACTGCATTTCACTTTGGGCACAACATGGGTCGAGAGTTCCCTAGCTTGCACCAGTTCAAAAAATCGACCAGTTCCTCTTCAGGCTTAGGAAATGCGGCTTTCATCAATTCAGCCACAGTACTTTCTGACATCTTTTCATTCTGTTTGACACCTTCAAGGCCTTCAGTAGCCTCGGCCATCATAATCTCCATAGGTTCGACAATGTTAGCATCACCAACATGCAAAGGGTCAACGTCCACCTTCATCGATGCTTTTGGCTTTTCGCCAGACTATAACCTTCCATCTTTCAGCGCTTTCTGCACCAAGTCCTTGAAAAGAACACATTGATAAGTTTTATGAACCTAGGAATTGTGATATTTACAAAAGCCTCTTTTTTGCTTCTACTCTAATGATGTATTTTTTAGACCCTGAGGTACTATAATCTGACCATCTTATACTACCACATGAAACATTTGATCATATTTCGTAACATTAAAAGTGTAAGTTTTAGCAACAAACTTCTCATTTTTAGGTTCCTCTGGATTTTTTCCATTTGAGGGTTTTTAAACCTTTACAGGAATATGGAGGGTCGGGTTTCAGTTCGGCCACGTTAACCTCCCCCTCCTCTATGTATTCGTTCATCCACTCTGAAGGATATTCATCAGTGTTAACATATACACCTTTCTCTTTTGTATGGCTTTTGGGAGTTCTGGCTTTCTCAGGCCTCAAGCGTTCGACTTGACAAACCCTATCAACCAATTGTGCCATGTCCCATAGGTACTGAGTGTCTAGCATCTTTATGGACTCTTGTGAAACACCTGGCTTTGAGTAATCTAAACTTGTTCAGGTAATCATCTACCAACTCAGCTGTTTTTCATCTAATTTTAGACAATTCCTTAAGGCTTATCTTGGATTGACCCATGTAAAATTGTTCATGAAAAATGCGCTCTAGCTGCTCCCAAGTTCCTATAGAGTTTAGGGCAAGAGTTATGATCCAAGTGAACACATTTTTGGTCAATAAACTGGAGAAATATATCACCTTTAACCCTTCATCATTAGTGATATCTTCATCTTCATTTTCAAACCTAGCTATGTGCTCTACGGTCGACTCGTTTGTGTCGTGGGCGAACTTAGTAAATTTGGGCACTTTACATCCCCTAGGTAATTCTTCCTATTGAATATAATCAGGCAATGAGGATGTATAATTAGGCCTGTGTAAGCCAACATAAACCCCACTTAGTGCTAACACTTCTTTGACTACACTCACTATATTATTTCACCCTATGAGATTTGAAATAATCGGTTGAATAATCAACTGATAATGAAATCAATGAAGTCCCCATCAAACGTTTTTATCCCACTGGAAGGGAATGGTAAACATCGAGTAAACCTGAGAAGATTGAAATCAAGGTCGAACGACCAAGACATATGGGTAATGGAGTCTGTTACGCGATGGGAATGTATTAGCAACCCACACGCCCGTAGTACTCTATGGTATCCATTCTTGTTGTCTATCTCATGGGTGTGTAAGAATTTATATCTAGGCTTAAGAGCTAAAAGAAAATGAAAAGAGGAAATGCATGCAAAATAAATGAGAAAATAATTTAGGGAAAAATAAAGTTGTGCTCGCTTGGGCCCTACCCCAATGCCTACGTATCTCTTTTAAGGAATCAGAGCAGCCGTAATTTGGCTTCAAAATTTTTGTTGGTTTGTATTTTTTAATGAACAATATTAATTTCGCCTTCTGCCGCAACTCGACCTTTGGAGATTTAAGTGTCAACATAGAAGTGAATTAATAGGTTCTTTTGAAAAAGGTTTGAAAGATAATCCCGAAGGCGCAAAAGAGTTTTCATTGGTTGATACTTTTTACCTTAAAAATGGATTTGAAAATTGTAGATGTTTTATGCATTTGCTAAGAAAAAGAGTTTTAGTCTTCATGCAAGGATGCCAAAACTAAGAAGAAAACATCTAAGGGAGACTAGCCTATCTCTATCCCTAATGTTACCATACAATGATAGATCCTAAAGTTGAGTTTTGAAGGGAAATCTCTACCCTAAGTTGACATGCTTGGATAACCATCCTAATGTCTATCTCAACTCATCATCTATAGATGAATCAAGAAGTCCTAAAGGTGCATAGCAAGGGTCTATCAACTAAAACTATGTCTATCTCGAATCATTATCTATAGCTAAATCGAGAGCTCCTAAGGGAACATGCTGAGGATATATCATCTCAAAATATGCACACAAAGATGAAATCAAGCAAGCAATCCAATAATCTCAAGAGAGCACACCTAAAGAGATATTATCTAGGCTATCATGCCAAAGAAAGTCTAACAAAAACTATCCTATAGGGAACATGCAATGAGAGCGAAGTCGTGATCTCAATTTCTAAATTGAGTGACTCATCGATCAACAAGAAATCAAGGAAAGAGATAAAATCCTATAGGGAGCATGCGCTGAGAGCGAAGTTGTGATCTCAATTCCTAAATTGAGTGATTCATCAATCAACAACAAAGGAAACAAACATAAGCACAACACATATAGAAAATGAAGAGCAGAATTCCCACTACAGGTCTTTAAACAGCGACTTCGAGCGCACGCTCTTTATTTCCTACTTCTCACGATATCTAGAAAGCAATAAAGTGTGATATGAGATAAATGAGAGAAAATACCAAACGGATATCAATCTTTAGCGACGTGTATCAAAACAAAGAACCCCGATGATATTCTCGAAAGCTTCACGAATCCAAGAAAAGAGTCAGAAATCAAAAGTTCAGAATAAGCGTCAAGGCATCATCAATGTGAAAATAAATCACAATCAAAATCTCAAGCGCATTCGCATATTGCACAATAAACCTGTATAAGACTCCTGATTGATGGGGTTTAATCTGTAACGTATAGCCTAAATGTAGTACTGCAAGTGTACAGCCTATCGAAGTAATATATAAGATTATCGAACCACAGAGACCAATTGTCAATCTATCAACTCTATTGCTAAGGTGCTTATCTAAGGCGGACAAGAATATTGATGTGAGTGCAGTGCACAAAGTAAATGAGCGAGGTAAATAACAGTTTAAGAGACAGGTTGGAATGTAAATCATGTAATCAGATATTGGTCCGGTCATGCGTAGATGAACCTACTTATGGGGCAGTATTTTCTATTGATAGCAAAGAATCAGTTTAACGGGAACTTGTAGCTTTTGACTACTAAGAACCGAGTTTACTCTTTAAATTAAATTCCTTTATTGTCACATATAAAGGGTGCCTTCCGCGTTAAAGAGGTAAACCTATTTTTTAAGAAATTGATAGTTTTGACTTAACAGAAAAGTGATCTTACTTGGAAAGATTAACTTAAAGAGACTTTTGGCTTTTGACCAAGAGTCAGATTTCAAACCTACAAACGCGTCCGAAAATAGTTTCAAAATCGTTTTCTAAAAAGGTCAATGATTCCTATTTAACCAATCAACGGCTTTCGCTCTTTTTGTTTGGTTAAATAATAATCAAGTTGTATCATTAGTTTGGACGGCTTTCGATCTTACCCAATAAACATTTAAACATAATTGACTTAAGTTAGAAGCAAAACATCCCCAGAGTATTTTCACTAGCATGATAACTGGAACACGACCATGACGACAATCATTACATCCTAACCTTTATAGTTTAGCCAGACATAATAAGTGCAAGTCTATAAAACGTGTAGACTATGGTAAGAGCATTTAAAGTCTATAAAACGTGTAGACTATGGTAAGAGCATTTAAAGTCTATAAAATGTGTAGACTATGGTAAGAGCATTTAAAGTCTATAAAACGTGTAGACTATGGTAAGAGCATTTAAAGTCTATAAAACGTGTAGACTATGGTAAGAGCATTTAAAGTCTATAAAACGTGTAGACTATGGTAAGAGCATTTAAAGTCTATAAAACATGTAGACTATGGTAAGAGCAATTAAATAAAGAAATGCAATAAAATAGAACCTTGCTCCGGTCGGAGACTTGAATCTGATACAAATCTACGGAAAAGTAAGGCTGGTATGATGAACTTCAACCAAAGTGCTCCAAGACTCGATTACAACTCAATCTACACCGCAATAACTCCCCGATGTGAAGAGATTATTACTTTACAGAAACTGATAGTATATGGCTTAAGATTGTACTAAGCTTGGATCAAACTAAAGAATGAGAATCGAAAACTATTTATAGAGGATCTTTGAGGTGCGTAAGGACCAGCATGCCCCTTAACTTCTTTTGAGCGGGAACCTTTTTGTGAAGGCCGCGGGCGCAGTGAGGGTGGCCGCGGGCGCGGTGCCTGGAACTGCCACATCATGGGAACGTGTCAGTTGATCTCTGGGTGAAAGTGGGCCACGTCATCGCGTTCCATGTAGCCAGCGCGGTGCTGAACGCCATAAGTGCAGAATATCTTGAAAAACCCTAATTTCTTGGCGTTTTGGCTCGTTTCTTCACAGGAGGCTCTGAAATGACAAGAATCCTGAAAACAAAGGAAAAAGGAACATAATACGAGAAAATAACAATAAAAACTAAGGAAAACATGTGATATTTGAGTCAGAAACATAGTGCGATTTAGTGCGATCAAATCCTCCCACGCTTAGACCTTTGCTTGTCCTCAAGCAACAACTCTTAAAAGTAGATGAAAGAAAATTACGGTGTATACAGGTTTTGGGCAAAGAGGGCTTCTAAGTCCGAGTAAGGGTGTGTTGTCAGGCACTGACAATCTGAATCAAAGGTATCGTAATTACACTACTCGCAGAAATGCGGACATAAACCTCATAAGTATACAGATCGATCCTAATATCCTTACTATGCTAAGACTTCCCTTTTTTACGAGGTCCTTTTTCATTCAGGCGCAATCACATTAAGCCCGTTATCCGTACATACTCATGGTGTAGTGACCGGTTAGTGACTCTGATCTCAAGTGATGGGATTCTGGTACAAGAGTTGGTTTAATCCCTTTTTATTTTACCCATTTGCAGTTGCGGGGGATCGGACCGTAGTCCGCCCTACCAAGTTCAGCACCAGATACCTCTGAACCAACTACAACAGATATGCCTTATATATTTTTTTTCTTTGCTTTTGTTAGTGCTTACAACTTTCTTGAGTTGAGTAATCTTTGTGAGGATCACCCAACTCGTAGTTGTATTCATACTTTATTTTATAACTTTTAAGGCAAAATAGAGATCATCCACTTATATTCATCGATCCCACACTTAGAGCATACTTAGGCCGGAGCTGACTGCTAAGATAAACTACTTGAAGACCTATTTGTACAATTTTATTCAAAATCATAGCATATTGGGGAGAAAGGATCTAATCTAAATATTCAAAAAGGCTTACGGTGTAAAAATGATAACGAATTTTTCAAAAAGTGAGTGTCCGAGAAACAGACCCTATCTAGGACCTGTCTCATAGCCCAAATCCTTAAAAACAACCATAAATCTTTGAAAAATAAAAATTTTGTAAGGCTAAAAGGTGGGGGAAATGAAAGGGTACACTACGCAGAAAGACTCGCCTATCACATGCATTTTATTAACTACGAATATAAAAAAGGAAAAATGCGGAAGGAAAATAAAAGCAGGAAAAACGGAAAATAAAAGCGAAAAATAAAAGCGAAAATGGGAAATAAAAGCGATAAATGCTCCTCCCACACTTAAATCAGACATTGTCCTCAATGTTCCAAAATAAGGTAGGAGGAGGTACCTGAAAACACTAGTGGGGGCCACTAGGACCTTCACCATCCTGGTTGGTACGACCGGAACGGCGGCTACGGCTGCGACGGCGGCTATCTCGGTCCAAAACAAGCTGCTCCAGTCTCTCTGACAAGGCGGCATTTGCCGCTTGTAGCTCTTGGGTCCGACCAATGAGGGTGCCTTGGGTTGCCTCCATCAATTGGAAGTGACGAGCGTATGTGGTCTGGTGTAGGTGCTGTTCTCTCTGGAAAGCCAGCTGACTTTCCATAATAGTGCGCAGAGAGCTAGCATTTTGTTCTTGGGACGCTTGCATGAAGGCCATGTTGTCGGCCGCCTGTTGCTGCAAGGTAGCAAGGAGGGTGTCCCTCTGGGCCTCTCGGGCCATATGCTCACGCCACATGTCCTCAGTGACATGGAAACTAGGAGTTGTACCTGCATGTGGGTTAGAGGTAGAAGGTGTCGTGTGTGGTGGTGAAAAATGGGGTGGTTCCTCTGTTTGGAAATCGTACTCATCATCAGTGTTGTTACCCTCATTTAAAGGTAGATTTGGGGGCAACGGACCAATAAAAGCAGGAGCGTTGAGATCGTAGGTCCAGTTACGCTCAAATCTAATATCAGTACGACGGGCGCAAGGCATAACAACACTGGGTATAGCAGCACCTCCAACCATGAGGAAGTAACCACCTTCCTTCCTCGTCTTGCATAAACGCATATCCCTGAAAAATTTAAGATTTGCAATCCGAGGAGGAAGTGGTTCTAGGGTGGCAAGTTCCGTATCCAATCCTATGGCACGGGCAATAGTGGTAATCAGTCCACCAAAGGAAATCGGCCCACCTTTTCTTAAAACATGGTGCATATGGGCAATCATGAATGGGACGGGATTAACTTTGGTGTCTGTGAGGCAGCTCTGCATGATAATTAATTCTTTAGCATTCACCTTGTTTGGGTTTTCCCGAGCAAAGATGGTGGATGCTAAAAGAAATCTAAAGACACGAAGGGCAGGATTGTGGATGTGAGAAGCAAGAAGGCCATCAAAAGATGTTGCATTTTGTTTAGTAATTCTGGCCCAAAATGCTTCAAATGCCCAATCCGTGTCTAAAGGTGCTTCACAAATGGCACCATCCCCATAAGGCAATCCTAACATGGCGGCTAGACCGTCAGTGGAGTAATCATATTCAACATTAAACATTCTAAATTTGACTCCACCTACGGTGCTAGCAGTGTTAGGGGAGACGTTATAAATTAAAGAACTTAAAAACTCGAACGTCAGCCTAGGGTAGGTTGGTGCTTGAGTAGCAAAAATATCATGCATACCTATTTTATCTAGAAGGAAGAATACACTATGGTATATACCTAATGAATATAGACAGTTTTCATCGATATACCTGGTAGAGTGTATAGGTGTTGTCAGCAATTTTTCAAGCCGCTTTAGTTGCCTTTCTCCGGCTTGGCCACCACGCAAAATGTAACCGTGATATTCCATAGGATTTTCTTGTGGATGAATAGAGAGAAAGAATGGGATGTAGAAGTAATGAAGGTGTGAGGAAGAAAATGAAATAGTGGGGGGTATTTATAGGAAGGGAAGAAAGAAAATGGTGGTTGTAAATATTTATGATGAGAATAATGGAAATAAATGTAGTGGGTTGGTATGGGTAATAAAGGAAGTTATGGTGGGTTAAAAATGGAAGAAAATGGGATTGGAAATGGAAAAAGTGGTAAAATGGGGGGAAAAACGAGCTACTAGCCGTTAGGTGACCGTTGCGTCACCGCGGGCGCGGCAGGGCCTACCGCGGGCGCGGTGAGGTCGAGGTCAGTTGGGCTGGCCTGGCTTTCTTTCCATTGGGCTTTTTCTTCCTCGCCATTAGCTTCAATTTCTGGAGGTGTACCTATTTTTCTTATAAATGTGCATATATGTACGTGAATACATATACACATATATATTTATTTTATTTTTATATTAAAACTATGGTGACCAGAAAAACAAAAACATTAGTAAATAAATAAAACATATGCATATATATATATATATATATATATATATATATATATATATATATATATATATATATATATATATATATATATATATATATATATATATATATATATATATATATATATATATATATATATATATATATATATATATATATATATATATATATATATATATATATATATATATATATAGGTACGGACATTGGGTCACCAAAATAAATATTAACAACGCAGGAAACAGATAATGCAAAATAAAAATGAGTCTGAAAAGGAAATCAACATAATACTAATAATACTGAAACTAGATATCTTGTGAACAATACAGATCTATTGCCAACCGGTAGGATGCTCTGCAGGAGTGCCTGGGCCACGCAGCTCAGTCAGCTGGCGTCGAATCTCTGCCACCTCGTGAGCTAATTCATTTAACTCACCAGCAAAGGTAACATCATTCACTTCCAACTGTAAATGAAGGTCAGCCACCTCATTGCGGAGAGTGGTTATCTCAGTGCGCATAGCAGTCAATAGAGTGCGAATATCAGGTTCCTGCAAGCTGAGGTTATTAGTAAGAACAGTAGTGTGTGTAACCTCGGGTCGGGATGTGTGATCCGGAGTGGAGTCCTCGGGAGCAGGAGTGTAGTCCTGAGTGGGATCTTCGGAAGCAGGGGTGTATTCTGGAGTGAGATCTTCGGAAGCAGGAGTGTATTCTGGAGTGAGATCTTCGGAAGCAGGAGTGTATTCTGGAGTGTACTCTGATATCTCACCCCAACCTTCTACAGAATAGTTCCAATTAGCAGAGTTGGAAACACAAGTCATCTGAGGGTCTGGCATGGTGAAGGTGTAAACTGTCTGGTCATTGATAAGCAATCTGTACCGATATGGGTGGAAAGAGGCCCTCCTCATGAATCCACGATCCATGCAAAAGTCTAAATCCAGAAAAGTATATCCACAGTATGGGGTCAGCTGTGCTATCATACTGTCCAAACCCAAAGCAGAAGCTATCTGTGTCACATTCCCTTCGGAATGAATGAGCCCTACAGCGGATCGAGCAGTCTGCTCGAGGCTCTCTATCAGAAAACCTCCACTAGCTATAGGTCTGGACTGACTAGCACAGTATAGGAAAAGGATCTCCTCAGCGGTGACCAAGTGGTCACAGTAACTCCTCCCAAAGAAAGTGTGGCACAGGATCATCTCGAAGTATCGGAAGGCCGGGTTATGGATCTTCCGGGACAGCTGGGTAGAGGGGTCAAGGCTGGCTCTATCGGTAATGTCCTGCCAAAATTTATCAATATCTCTGTCCATGTAGCAACTCAATGGGAACTCAGTGATAGCGGTCGGTCCAGTTTGGAAACCAAGCAAATCCCCAAATTCTTTGGTAGTCAGGGTATACTCGGTGCCAAACAATCTGAAACTCAGGCGTCCTCGCTCATCTCCTTCACCCACTCGTGGGTTATAGTCCATAGAGCTAAGAAACTCCAGAGTAAGGTTCCTGTAGGTTTTGTGGACATCATCAGCATAAGAATCCCAGCTAAGTTGGTTGCATAGATACCAAATACTTGGCTCAATCCCGAGTGCCTCCATGCAGCTCTGATCGGGGTACCTAGTGGGTACCATAGGTCTAGCAGATAAGGTAGCAAATCGGGCCTTTTGTGCTTCATCTCTGAAAATCACAACCATACCATCGGGGTAATGCATCCTGAAAATATAAACACAAGAAATTAGTCCAGATAAAATATATAAATTACTAAAATAAAAATAAAATAAAATGAAGAATAAACCATGGGTTGCCTCCCATGCAGCGCTTGTTTAACGTCGTTTAGATTGACGATTAGATCTTACTTTATGTGGGTATTGGTGGGTCTATAAGAATATGACTAGAGTAGTCAACAGGCAAATCGCCTCCTTTGTAGAGCTTCAGTCTTTGTCCATTTACCACAAATGGAGCGCATGAATTGTTTTTGATTTCTACTGCTCCAGACTTTAAAACTTTTGACACTTCAAATGGACCTGTCCATCTTGAACGAAGCTTACCAGGAAAAAGTCGTAACCTTGAGTTAAATAGGAGAACAGGATCACCAATGTTAAAATCTTTCTTGATGATTTTTTTATCATGCCACATCTTGGTTCTTTCCTTATATATGATGGCATTCTCATAGGCATTCAAGCGAAGCTCTTCTAGCTTGTGAATGTCCAGGATACGTTTTTCTCCGGCTTTCAGGTAATCTAGATTCAAGGATTTAATAGCCTAATAGGCTTTATGTTCTAGTTCGAAGGGTAAATGACAGTACTTTCCATAAACCAATTGATAAGGAGTTGTTCCAATAGGGGTTTTATAAGCCGTTCTATAAGCCCATAAGGCGTCTTTATGTTTTCCAGACCAGTCTTTTCTGGATAGTGATACGGTTTTTTCTAGGATCTGCTTAATCTCCCTATTCGATACCTCTACTTGGCCACTGGTTTGCGGGTGATATGGTGATGCTACTCTATGTTTTACTCCGTATTTGCTTAGAAGCTTGTCAAATATCTTAGATATAAAATGCGATCCTCCATCACTTATGACTAACCTCGGGGTTCCAAACCTAGGAAAAATAATATTCTTAAACAGTTTGATAACTACCTTGGTATCGTTTGTGGGTGATGCAACAGCTTCGATCCACTTTGAGACATAATCGACAGCTACTAGGATATACTTGTTACCCATTGAGGAAGGAAAAGGTCCCATGAAATCTATACCCCAGACATCAAATATTTCCACTTCTTGGATGTTACTTAAAGGCATTTCATCACGTCTTGAGATGTTCCCAGTGCGTTGGCATCGGTCACATTTTGTAATGTAAGTGTGGACATCGCGCCATACAGTAGGCCAATAAAAACCTGCTTGAAATATTTTGGCGCATGTTTTAGACGTGCTTGCATGTCCACCATAAGGTGAAGCATGACAATGTTTAATGACATTGCCTACTTCTTCCTCCGGCACACATCGTCGGAATATATTATCTATTCCTCTTTTGAATAGGAGGGGTTCATCCCAAAAGAAGTGTTTAACATCTCTAAAAAACTTCTTCTTCTGTTGGTAGCTTAAGTCAGGGGGTATGATATCAGCGGCTAGATAATTCACAATATCTGCGTACCATGGTATGTTGTTCATGGTTGAGATTTCCTCATAGGTCTCTTCTTCAGTTGAGTTTATCCCAGCTATTAATCTTTCATAAGTAGAGTGATCGTCTATAGGTATAAGCTCAGGCTTAAGGTGTTCTAACCTAGAGAGATGATCAGCTACTAAGTTTTCAGCTCCTTTTTTATCCTTAATATCCAAGTCAAATTCTTGGAGTAAAAGTACCCATCTGAGCAATCTAGGCTTAGCATCTTTCTTACTTAACAAGTACCGGATTGCTGCGTGATCTGTGTATACTATTATTTTTGCTCCCACCAAATAAGATCGAAATTTATCAATAGCAAAAACTACGGCTAGCAATTCTTTTTCTGTGGTTGTATAATTTAGCTGGGCAGCGTCTAGTGTTCTACTAGCGTAGTAAATTGCATGCAGTTTTTTGTCTTTTCTTTGCCCTAGTACAGCTCCTACAGCGAAATCACTAGCATCGCACATGATTTCAAAGGGTTGTGTCCAATCAGGTGGTCTTATGATAGGTGCTGAAATAAGAGCTTGCTTTAAAACTTCAAAGGTCTCAAGACATTTTTGGTCGAATTCAAACTCGACATCCTTCACCAATAAGTTAGTTAAAGGTTTAGTTATTGCGGAAAAATTCTTGATGAAACGTCGGTAGAACCCGGCATGTCCTAGGAAACTTCTTATTTTCCTAACGGTCTTAGGTGGGTTTAAGTTTTCTATAACTTCTATCTTGGCCTTATCGACTTCTATACCTCTTTCAGAAATAATGTGTCCCAAGACTATCCCTTCACTTACCATAAAGTGGCACTTTTCCCAATTCAACACAAGGTTTACTTCCACACATCTTTTTAAGATTTTCTCCAAGTTCGAGAGGCAGTTTTTGAAATCAAACCCACACACTGAAAAATCGTCCATAAATACTTCCATAATTCCATCTAGGTAGTCTGCGAAAATTGACATCATACAACGTTGGAAAGTGGCAGGTGCATTACAGAGTCCAAAGGGCATTCGTCTATAAGCGAATGTTCCATAAGGGCAGGTAAATGTGGTTTTTTCTTGGTCCTCTGGGTGAATAGGGATTTGGAAAAACCCCGAATACCCATCAAGATAGCAGAAACATGAGTGTCTTGCTAGACGTTCAAGCATCTGATCTATAAATGGGAGAGGGAAATGGTCTTTTCTCGTTGCCTTATTCAACCTTCTGTAATCTATGCACATACGCCATCCTCCTTCTGTTCGTTTTGCCACATGCTCACCTTTCTCATTTTTCAGAACAGTGATACCTCCTTTCTTGGGTACCACATGGACTGGGCTTACCCATTCACTATCCGAAATTTGGTATATGATACCAGCTTCTAATAACTTAAGAACTTCTTTCTTGACTACATCACTCATGATAGGGTTTATTCTTCTTTGATGTTCTCTTGAGGGTTTTGAATCTTTTTCTAGCATAATCCGATGCATGCATACGGATGGGCTTATACCTCTTAAATCTGAAACTTTATACCCTAAAGCTGAGGGATATTTTCGCAAGGTATCTAATAGTTGATTTGTTTCTATTTGGTTTAGAGTGGCGCTAATTATAACAGGTCTATTCATCTCCTCATCCAAAAACTCATATCTTAGATTCTTGGGTAGTTCCTTAAGTTCTATAGTGGTTTTCTCAGCACGCGGCATAAGGTCATGGGTAAGAGCTAAGCATTCGAAAAGATTGTCGTCAATGTACGGTTCGATACTCTCAAATCCGTCATCCTCTAAAATAGGGGTTGATGGTAATTTGGTTAAGAATTCGTTTTGTTCGAGCCCATTTACACATTCATCAATGATGTCGATGGCATAACACGCATCTCCTATCACTGGTGCCATTAGAAACTTTGATAAAATGAACTCAATCTTTTCATCTCCTACCTCGAAAGTCAGTTTCCCTTTCTTAACATCTATTATAGCTCCGGCGGTCGATAGGAAGGGTCTTCCTAAGAGGATTGGGATGTCTTCATCTTCTTTGATATCCATTACGACAAAGTCGGTCGGAATGTACAACTGACCAATCTTGACAGGTATGTCTTCTAAAATACCCATGGGATATTTGACAGATCTATCAGCTAGTTGTAAAGACATCTTAGTAGGTTGAAGTTCTCCTAATTTTAACCTCTTACAGACGGCCAGAGGCATCAGACTTACGCTTGCTCCTAGGTCTAAAAATGCTTTGTCTATCATATGGTTACCTAGGATGCAAGGGATAGAAAAGCTTCCAGGGTCTTTATCTTTCTTGGCGAGTTTATTCTCGGATATAAAATGACACTCTAAAGGCTTGGGATCATCGAGTCGCCGTTTATTGGTCAAAATATCTTTCAAAAACTTAGCATATGATGGTATCTGGGTTATAGCTTCAGTAAAGGGAATCTCAACATGGAGTTTCTCTATTACCTTAATAAACTTTTGGTACTGGTTTTCTACTTTGGTGTTTTTCAGCCTCTGTGGGAATGGAATAGGTGGTTTATAATGTTGTTGAGTGTTTTTCTCTACTTCTGGTTTTGATTGCTTTCCTGGTTTCTCTGGTTCCTCCACCTGGTCTTTGGGCGTAGCATCTTCCATAGGTTTTTCTGATGTGCTTAAGTTAGGATTTCCAGGCCCTTCATAAGCAGTTCCACTTCTTAAGGTGATAGAATTTGCTTGGCCTTTTGGATTTGGTTGAGTTTGTCCAGGGAATTGTCCTCCAGGTGCAACTTGTACAGAGGTGTTTTGGGCTACTTGGGAAATCTGAGTCTCAAGCATTTTGGTGTGGGTTATTATCTGGTCAAACTTGGTTGCTAGTTGAGTAACTAGTTCGTTCGTGTGAATGTGTTGGTTCATAAACTCCTTATTTTGCTGGGTTTGAGCCTGAATAAAGGTGTCTATGGTTTCTTTAAGGTTTGGTCTTGGGGGTACTATTTGCATAGGTTGGTTTTGTTTTTGCGTTTGGAATCCTTGAGGTCTCGAAGGTCCGGGATTTTGGATAGGGTTGTTGTTTTTGTAAGAGAAATTCGGGTGGTTCCTCCATCCATGATTGTAGGTATTCGAGAAAGGGTTCCCTTGAGTATAGTTAACTTGGTCTGAGCTTGATTCGTTCAAAAGGTTACAGTCAACGGTTTGATGTCCTTGAGTTCCACAGAGTTCGCACTCCGATTGGATTGCTGCTACTGTGGTTGGGTTTTGAGACATGTTCTCGACTCTCAAGGCTAGGGCGTCCATCTTGGCATTAATCATGTCCATGCAACTTACCTCATGCTTTCCTCCATGGCTCTCCTTTTTCTCTACTGTCGCTCGTTCTAATCCCCACTGGGCGTGGTTTTGGGCCATGTCCTCTATTAGGGCACAAGCGTCAGGGTAAGGTTTGTTCATCAACGCTCCGCCAGCGGCAGCGTCTATGGACATCTTTGTGTTGTAATGGAGTCCATTATAGAAGGTATGTATGATTAACCATTGCTCTAGGCCATGGTGCGGACAGGCTCTTAAAAGTTCTTTATATCTCTCCCAGGCATCAAAAAGTGATTCGCCTTGGTTTTGGGTGAAACAAGTGATCAGGTTCCTAAGAACAGCGGTCTTGCTTGGTGGAAAATACCTCGCAAGAAAAGCTCTCCTAAGGTCTTCCCAAGTTGTTATTGAGTTAGTTGGAAGGGCGTCTAACCAGTCGTGAGCTTTACCTCTAAGGGAAAAAGGAAATAGTCTTAATCGGATAGCTTTGGGTGTGGCTCCATTTGCCTTAAGGGTGTCAGCTAACTGGATAAATACCTTTAAATGTTGGTTCGGGTTCTCGGTAGCGAGACCAGCGAATTGGTTTTGTTGTACTAATTGTAGTAACGAGGGCTTTAGTTCAAAGTTGTTGGTAGTTATAGCAGGGTTTACTATACTAGAACTAGGTTCCTCGTTAGATGGTTGGGCGAATTCCTTGAGCGGTCTTTGGTTACGATCTTCTGCCATAGCTCTTCTTATCTTGCGAATAAAAAGACGGGCACGAGCGTAACGTTCAGGTTCTACTAAAGGATCTATTATTTTGCCGGTGCTACGATTTCTACGCATCTACCGGCTAGAATAGCCTTAGTCTAAACGGGATAACAATAGGGTACGAAATTTGACGAAGTTGGTCCCCGGAAACGGCGCCAAAAACTTGATGGGGTTTAATATGTAACGTATAGCCTAAATGTAGTACTGCAAGTGTACAGCCTATCGAAGTAATATATAAGATTATCGAACCACAGAGACCAATTGTCAATCTATCAACTCTATTGCTAAGGTGCTTATCTAAGGCGAACAAGAATATTGATGTGAGTGCAGTGCACAAAGTAAATGAGCGAGGTAAATAACAGTTTAAGAGACAGGTTGGAATGTAAATCATGTAATCAGATATTGGTCCGGTCATGCGTAGATGAACCTACTTATGGGGCAGTATTTTCTATTGATAGCAAAGAATCAGTTTAACGGGAACTTGTAGCTTTTGACTACTAAGAACCGAGTTTACTCTTTAAATTAAATTCCTTTATTGTCACATATAAAGGGTGCCTTCCGCGTTAAAGAGGTAAACCTATTTTTTAAGAAATTGATAGTTTTGACTTAACAGAAAAGTGATCTTACTTGGAAAGATTAACTTAAAGAGACTTTTGGCTTTTGACCAAGAGTCAGATTTCAAACCTACAAACGCGTCCGAAAATAGTTTCAAAATCGTTTTCTAAAAAGGTCAATGATTCCTATTTAACCAATCAACGGCTTTCGCTCTTTTTGTTTGGTTAAATAATAATCAAGTCGTATCATTAGTTTGGACGGCTTTCGATCTTACCCAATAAACATTTAAACACAATTGACTTAAGTTAGAAGCAAAACATCCCCAGAGTATTTTCACTAGCATGATAACTGGAACACGACCATGACGACAATCATTACATCCTAACCTTTATAGTTTAGCCAGACATAATAAGTGCAAGTCTATAAAACGTGTAGACTATGGTAAGAGCATTTAAAGTCTATAAAACGTGTAGACTATGGTAAGAGCATTTAAAGTCTATAAAACGTGTAGACTATGGTAAGAGCATTTAAAGTCTATAAAACGTGTAGACTATGGTAAGAGCATTTAAAGTCTATAAAACGTGTAGACTATGGTAAGAGCATTTAAAGTCTATAAAACGTGTAGACTATGGTAAGAGCATTTAAAGTCTATAAAACGTGTAGACTATGGTAAGAGCAATTAAATAAAGAAATGCAATAAAATAGAACCTTGCTCCGGTCGGAGACTTGAATCTGATACAAATCTACGGAAAAGTAAGGCTGGTATGATGAACTTCAACCAAAGTGCTCCAAGACTCGATTACAACTCAATCTACACCGCAATAACTCCCCGATGTGAAGAGATTATTACTTTACAGAAACTGATAGTATATGGCTTAAGATTGTACTAAGCTTGGATCAAACTAAAGAATGAGAATCGAAAACTATTTATAGAGGATCTTTGAGGTGCGTAAGGACCAGCATGCCCCTTAACTTCTTTTGAGCGGGAACCTTTTTGTGAAGGCCGCGGGCGCAGTGAGGGTGGCCGCGGGCGCGGTGCCTGGAACTGCCACATCATGGGAACGTGGCAGTTGATCTCTGGGTGAAAGTGGGCCACGTCATCGCGTTCCCTGTAGCCAGCGCGGTGTTGAACGCCATAAGTGCAGAATATCTTGAAAAACCCTAATTTCTTGGCGTTTTGGCTCGTTTCTTCACAGGAGGCTCTGAAATGACAAGAATCCTGAAAACAAAGGAAAAAGGAACATAATACGAGAAAATGACAATAAAAACTAAGGAAAACATGTGATATTTGAGTCAGAAACATAGTGCGATTTAGTGCGATCACTGATCTCAACAAGCAAAAGGTGAAGCATGAAGTATCACAAACAAAATGATTATTTAAACATAAACCATAAAAGAAAATTCTAACAAAATTCTAAAAGAAGAAAAATCTAGGAGAATTATATTATATTCCTAAAAAAACAATTAACAAATTTTTATTGTTTTTATTATTAGTTTTGATTATAAAAAATTGTAGGAAGGAAACTAATGAGAAGAAGAAATTAGCATTCTAGTCAGAAGGGGGTGCCGGCTGAGATCCAGGAGTTTGCTGAAGAAGGGCGCTAGGCCCAACAAGGTTCTTTTTCGCGCAGCCACCCAACTTCCAAAAAATCACGTTGGGCTTCAGGATGCCATTCAGCCCAACCCAGTCAAACCAATGCAGCCTCTCTTATTCATCCTGCTTCAGCTCACCAAAAAAACTTCATTGGGCTTAGGAAAATGACACAGTTCAGTCCAATCCATATATCACAAAGAATGTTCTCTTGTTGAATTAAAGAATGAAGTGAAAACAAAATAAAAACGGAAAATGGTAAAAGTTCAACATGATGTACATGGTTTAGGGTTCCAAAAGATACGGTGCTTCATCTTCCTCACGATCCAGTTTCTTCTCTAACAATTTTGAGTGATGATTTCTGGCGAACTTGCCACTGTGAACATCACCATTCACTTCCTCATCTCTTCATCTCGTTTCGACTTTCTTCAACATCAACAAACCTGACCTCTTTTCCCTTCCTCGTTCATATCGTCTCAATGCTTCCACATCATCTTACTTCTACGAATCCGCTTTAAATATTGCAAATCAAATCACCAGTTCAATCTCATCCTCCCCTGCTACAGATATTGAAGCAACTCTGATGGCTTTATGATGTCGGATACTACTAAGAAACCGTAGAAGAATAGCCTCAGGTATGCATTTCGCCTTCAATTCCTTCTCTTCTTCTTCTTCTTCTTCTTCGTGAAACGTGTTTTCTCTTGAAACTCAATCAACTCTGTTGTTCTATATATGAAACTTGGTTGTTGAAATGGAATTTGCAGGTTATAAGGTTGAAGAGAGAAGTTACTTCAGGTTTCTGATGACGATGAAGATTCGTCCTGTGATGAAAATTATGATTGTTGAAGCTACATGGAGATGCGCTGAAGATTTGCAGTGGAGGATTAAAGAGTGTAGAGATGAAGGTAATAATGAATGCAGAATTGATGATTGAATGATGATGATACAAGAAGAGGGTGGAAAAGGTTGAAGAATATGCCAAGATTGAAGAGAATTTTTCTGTGTTTTAGAGGATGAAGATGAAGATAGAGAATCAAGAATGATCGATGGAAGAAGAGAGAATTTCAGAGGGAGAAAGATAATTGAAGCTCTGAGCTCTTGTGATTCTTTTTTTTAATAAATCCCCCGAATCCAGGTGAGGATTCTATTATATATCTCCGTTAGATCTGGAAAATTTTGTTACAAAGAAATTGAATCTGAACTGTTAATTCTAACAGTTAATTATAAGAATTGGAAAGCTGAGATTTATTTGAAATTCTGTTATAAGCTGAGCTGGAAGTTCAGTTTCAATTTCCCGATTTTCCCCATCTATTTTCCCTAATACTTTCCTTTATATTTTCTGACTATTCCCTCAGTTTTATTTTTGTTTTCTTCATTGAAAAAAGGCGTGTTTTAATGTGTATCTGAACTGAACTTAAAGGTGCATATGGAGTGAATCTTGAGTTGTTTAGAATGTGAATCTAGGCTGCACACACAAGCCAACTCTGAATGCAAATTTAAAGTTTTATGTAGATTGAAATGTGGACCTGATACATGTGAGGTAACGTTACTCTAAACTGAACTATGCTGGAATGCCTCGAACATTTATGCACTGATGGAATTAACTTGGCTCGTGTTTAAATTTCTGAATTGACCACATGTCGTTAGTTGATGAAGCGCCAATCTATAAGGGAATCCTAGCTGAGCTGTTAATTTTCGTTGGTTACAAAAATTCTATTAGAGATTGTTAGGAGGTTAGAGGGAGTTAGCTAGGCAGTTAGCATTCCTTTTTTTTGTTTTTCTGTTACTAGGATAGAGCCGGAAAATAGTTAGGAAATTGGTTTAGAAAACGGCTAGAGGGTTAGTTAGAAATATGTTAGGAGTTTTGTTTTCTGTTAGGAAGTTTGATACCGTTTTTTTTGAACTAGAATGAGGCTTAGGATTATTAGTTGCTATTGATTCAACTTTCTATTAATTGCTTGAACCTGATTTTATTAGCCGATGTATTTAGAGAACTGTTTTTTTAAGGTAAGGTCAGAAGGTTAATAGTTAGCTTCATCTTATGATTAGAAGTTGTGGATGCGGTTTAGTAGCATGTTTACTTTGGCTTTGTGGGTTGTGTTTACACTGCTAGGATGACATTTACATGGTTGAATGAACTTAGAAGTTGTGGACTGTATATGTATGTACATGTTTGATTACATTCTGTTAGAACTGGACTCACAACATATTATCTTCTAATCCCTGTTTTAATTGAACCCCAAACTGTTTTAAAATTGTAGGAAAGTCGTCCACTGATGAACTTTCATTTTTGTTTTGGATAATATGCAGGCAATTATTTGAAGAATACAGTAGGTTGGTTCTTTAAGGGCATAAGGGAGAGAATGATTTAAAAGATTCGGACACGTTGTTGTAATCCATGATGAACTATCTTTATGCAATCTGAGATTGGTCCTTAAAAGAAACGTGGACCTGAAGCCCACTAGCAAGGCATGGCTGAAAGGGAAGATTGCAAGACATTCAGCATGAAGCTTAGTCAAACGCTGGAACATGGAGAATGATTGAAATTAGGATAAACTTGGTTAGGTTTAAGTTTTCTTGTAGCTTTGAATGAATTTCAATATATCTTGTAATTCAACTATGCAATGGACACGTATGGAATTTGTACATGTTTTGAATGTAATTTGAACAAAAATGGTGTATGATATTTGAAATTGAAAGGACTTGATAAATTTTTAAATGAATGAACTTGTTGGAATTTTTGTTGAATATGGAATGAAGAGGTTTTGAAATGGTTAATGGAACTTTGAATTGAAATTGGATGAAGAACTTTGCTGGAAACTTTGAATATAATCAATTGGAACTATAATCTTCCACTTGAAATTGAAAGTGATCTCATGCCTTGAATAACATTTTAAATGCTGCACTATTTCTCCTTGGTAGCTTTAATTTCAAGAGATCAACCATGGATGGATCTTCCAATTTACATGCTTGATTAATGCACTTCAAACTCAATTGAAACCATAAGTCCAAGTTAACTTGTGAAGAAATCCACATGAACTTTCTTCCAATACTAGCATGAATTAACTCTTGACAAACATGTGCTTGAGAATCTTAACTAATCTTGAGACCATGCCTTATAACCTTTCCAAAGCATAAGTTGATATGTTCGACTAAAGGAAAATCATCATCGACTAGGGCATACCATACTGGTATTGTCCCATAGGCATGGATACTACTTTGAACAACACTCTCATGGGGTTAAAGGGTGATCCCCCTCTGTATCCTAGTCTTGTTGCAACCGTTGTTGTGGAACCAATAGCAGAAGATATCTAACAGGGGGAAAAATTATTGCACCTTGTGTTGTGGCGGCCGTCGATATGATATCCACATTTTGTGAAGTATTCTGGGCAAGGTCAGAAGTGTCCGTGTCTATGCTAGAACTTGACTTTTTAGACAATTCTTTCCCACTTCTAAAATTCATGCATGACCAACGCACGCCAACAAAATATTTCACATAATAAAAACACTGAAAAAATTGTTTTAGCACCGTCCCACTGGGTGTGCCTATTTGTTTACCCTTGAAAAATGTAAACAATGCTAGTCTCTTGTTAATGGTTTCTTTGCGAGATCGACTAGTAAATCTCAAGACAATGCTTCAAACTTAGAGTGTTTTCAAGATAAGATATGATGAGTGATTTGGATGTAAGTGAATTCGACACGGCGTGAAATCAACTTGTTTTACAAATGATAAAAAACTTAAAAGACTTTGAAAGATAAAAATAGATTTGCAAGACTTAAGTAAAGTTGAAGGTGAGTTTGCTTGACATTAACATGAAAGAAAATAGGAGATTCAAACATACATTGATTTTGCTTGACTCATTTCGCTCCTCACTTGGATATTGTGAGCGTTTGCATGAGATGTGAGTAAGTTTGAATCCCTCTAAAACTATTTACAATGATTTATTTATAGTACAAAAAAGTAACTGATTCTTTGGCGGATACATCTTCCTCAAGCACCACGTGCCCATTAGTTCCTCAATTTGTTTTACACGTTCCCATGTTTTCAAGCCCACTAACAGGCATTATTTTCCCATGTTTGTCTTTCCATAACTGCTTATCACGAACAAGATCCTCATGTCGCCACTATGCTTTATGTCGACTTGACCTTCTTCTTTTTAGCTGGATTTGACCTTTGTCGAAATCCTGACTGTAACACCCCATTTTACCCAAATGAATAACTATAATAACATATACGAAACATATCAAAATATACGAGTAGGGTGTCACATATTTCATAAACTCATAAAGTTTTAAGTCACTTTATTACTTCATTTTATATAAAAATCAATTCAACAGCAGATTAACTAAATTGATTCACTTACATGGCATTAAGGCCTCAACAACAATATAAAAAAAACTCCACAAAATACGTGGTTAAGCATAAGTATAAAGGTAAGATACGTAACAAATAAAATAATGCAAAAACATAGAAAATTCCTAAATCTCGTGTTATGTATCTGAGCGGCTCCTAAGACTCGATCAGGTAACACTCACTCCAAGCACTACTTGAATTCTTGATTATCTATACTCCTAGAAGAGCACAGACACAACAACAAAAAAGGGGTGAGAATTATATTCAATAAATATATGGTGAATATCACATGCTAAGGAGTACTAATTCACTCAATTCACTTAACTCACAATACTTCGCAACACATTCGTCATTCACATAACACAACATTAACTCAACAATAAGGCAACGCAATAAGACCTTCATCAACTCAATGCATGTGGTACCAACAGGGTGTAAGACCTGATCATGCCGAATAGGGAAGCAATAGGGCATAAGCTCTCAACATAACACCATTATAGGCAAACAACAGAGCATACACTCTCACCAATGCTTTCATGCAACATCAACATGCACAACACATTCATGTAACTACATGGCAAAGGCCCTTAACATTTTCCAATAAGGCCACCAACATCATTATCAGCATGCAATTTAATTAAGAAATTCACACCAAGTTCCATGGTTTTTACCCAATTTACTTTATTACTGACCAAAAGAAACTACATTGTATGCGAAAACGGGGATTTTTGCACCTCAGCCTACTCATATGCGTACAAACATGTCCCATACGCATTTGGCTTACTTCCCCTCCCCAATCCCTGTGTATCATACGCGTATGGCCCAACTGCCAGGCCTCATATGCATATCATACGCGTACCACCAGAGGAGGATTTCCCTCAAAAACCTACCCAGTGACTCACATACGCGTATTGGCCTGCCCATACGCGTATGACCTTCCTCTGATATATGTATCATATGCATTCCGGAAGATGGTCGTTCTAGCTTTGGAATAGGGTGCTTACCATACGCGTACAGCCCCTGGGAGTGTCCCCCATACGCGTATGGCCTCCCTTATACGTGTATGGCCAGTCTACTACTCCAAAAATTATGCATTCGCACCAGTTCGACTTCCACTCATTTTGAGCACTTCCAACCTCCTAATTTAGATTCAAAACAATGTTTTTTACACATAATAACCTATAGACTTCATCTAATTTCATTTGAATACTTATTCTATAACAATCTCCTAAATTAAAACATCATTTCCATCATCATTATTAACCCATTTTTCATATTTGGATTTCTATGGAACCACACCACACAACAATTGTCAACAACAATTCACATCATTAATTCACAAACTCACATGGATTCACATAGAGATAGCATTAATTAAACAAAAGAAAGGCATACATTATTTATACACCAAATCTAAATAGGGATAGGAACCCTCACTACACTCTCATGTTATAATTACCTTTTAGAGAATCCATTCTCCCTCCTTACCTTAGTTTGGAGCTTTGGTTCTTCTAACAATGGTGGAATTCTCTTGCTCTAGTTCTTCCTTCTCTTGTATTCTCTGTTTCTACATGACAACACTTTTTTCCCAATTGCTTCTACCACTCTTCCAATATAATGTTTTATTAATAATAGCAAATAATAATAATAATAATGGAATAATTATAATAATAATAATAATAATAATAATAATAATAATAACTATAATGTTAATAATAATAATAATATTAGTGGTAACTTTACTATATATATAATAATATTTTTATTAGTAATAATAGTATATTCAATCATTCATCAATATTATTATTATAACATAGAGTTAGTTTACTTCTAATTACTTAACTAAAACTAAGTTCTCTTATACCCTTAGTTATGTCTACATACCCTTAGTTATGCCAAAATAATTCAAAGTCAACAAACAATGATAAATATTTAAATGAGGCGTTACAATGACTAACACATGGACTTTCATATGGACCTTGTGATCTTAATTCATCTGAGACTTTTGATTGTGTTTTTGTCTGTTTATTGAGAACTTTTTTGTGTGTAGGTGTTTTTACTTTGTGGCTTTAATATTCATCTGATACATGAGAAATCATTTCTCCCTTTGTGATTAATCTAATAATGATCTTGCACCTGAGGCACTAAATTTTCATCTGATGCTTATTTACTTGATTGTGTGGCTTAACTCCAAAGATAATGGATGCATAGTTTGACTTGTGTTAAGATGATTGCTCTTGTTTGGTTAGATATTTTCTACCTTAGGTTTCACTTTATGCTTTAGGATAGTCCCTTCATCTCTTGTTCGTCTTATTTAATTTTCAAAATCTTTTTCTTCTTTTTCAAAGGATTCTTGTTTTCAAACTTAAACCACTTTCAATAAAAACCTTGGCTTGTTCAAGTGCATTTTCAAACATCTTCTCTTAATAAATTATTCAAGATACTTAAGCATATTAAAATATTTTTAAAAGACTAAAAAATAAAAACCTCACCCAAACCATTTTGCCACTTGGCTTTTTATTTTAAAACATTTTCCAAAGATTAGTCATAAGCCCTCTAAAGTTGAGATTGTACTCCTCATGTTCTCACAACATTGGTTAATAAGGTATATCCTTTTCCACTTGAAAGAGCTAGTGGCATACTTGTTGAGTTATCAAAGTTGGAGTTCTTATTTCATTTGTTATGCAAAGGTTCCCTCTTCCCTTATTTGTGAATGTTTAGTTGAGTTGTAATCCTCCTATTCCCATAAAATTTATTTACTTTAGGTACTAATCCATTTCCACTTGAAAAAAGCTAATGGCATGCTTGTTGAGTTATCAAGTTGCAGCCCTTCTTTAATTTTTGATGTAAAGGCCCACCTTCTCATGCTTGTGGTTGATTAGTTGGTTTTTTCTCCTTAAGATGACAACATGTCTCTTCAATTAAAATTAATCAACAAACAATTTTATTCTTTTTTAGAAGAACTACGTGGTTCTAATTTCATAATTGCACATTGGTGGTACGTAGGCACATAACTCATTGAAGTTTTGCCAAACCAAAATCATAAAAAACCATTTATTTTCTCATCTCTACAATCTTTTTTCAAACAACCACTTTTTAGACAAATACACAAATTTTCAAGGTTCCCATGGAGTAACATGTATGTTTAGGGTGCTAACATCTTCCCTTTGCATAACCAACCTCATTACCTAGATCTCATTGTTTTATTATTTTTGTTTTAAAACTTCTGAGGATTTTATTTTCTCTTTTCCCAATCCTTTGGAAACAATAAAGTGCGGTGGCGACTCTTGCTTTGTGAATATGATGGCGGCTTATTTGGGAGCTGGCCATAAGGAAGCCTTTCAGTAGTGTAAGAACACTAGGGGGCACATGCTATGTTTTCTTGGTTGGTGATGTTGTATAATGACAAGTTGGAGATAGCAGAAGACCGTGAAGGCGACGATCTTTAGGTTGGCTACCACAAGGAGTATGCACTGAGGTGCTTCTTCCTATTCTTGGTTGGCACGTCCGTGTTTGCGGATAAAAGTGAAACCTACGTTCATGTTTTTGGTTACAACTTTTTTACACACTTATTACTAATATTATTTTCTTGTTCATTTTCAGGGATGGATCCTTTCCCACCATCACTGTATTCACGGGTTTGGGTGTGACCCTTAGTATACTGAGGATTACTCATGTGCTTGCATGTTCATCCCGCACAGAGGAAATGATGTTATGGTGTCGTTATGTGTGTATATTAACCTGACTTAGCATGATGACATCGTCTGGATGCCATACACTACTCACTGGGACACTATTCCAATCGACCATATTTCGTTATGTGAGTACAAACTTCATCCTCAAATGTTTTGAATGATGTCAAAATTGGTAAAAGTTTTCACTTCTGAACATTATACGGTATCCTTATGTCTTGTGGCACTCCTCTGCATTAGAAATCTTAGGAATCACTAAAAAAGAATTTTGAAATTGACCCAAGCCATTAAAAATAAATTTCTGCATGATTTTTAATTGCATGTGTCGACACATTCGTTTTTCAGGCCGACACATGCAACTCAATTTTAAAGCATGTAGCTTATGTAAGTCTTAGGCTGACACATGCATATTTCAGGTCGACACATACTGAATATTTTTTGAAATTTCAGAAATTCTTATTTTATGTGTCGACACATCCACTTTTCAGGTTGACACATTTGTTATCGTTTTAAAGCCTGTAGCTTCTATAACTTTTCGGTCGACACATGGGTCTTTATAGGTTAACACATTCTTTTCAAAAATCACGTATGTGTCGACACATGTGATTCTTAGGTCGACACATACTGTTTAAGTTGGTCAACTTTTTAAATTATTTTATTCTGAATTTATCCCTCTTTGCCCTAAAAGTTCCAAAAATATAAATACTCTTTCATGCATCATTCTAACTTGTTGAAAACCATAAAAAATTAGCCTATTTCTATCATCATCTTCAACCTTCAATCTATGCATACACACTAACATTACATTGTAGCAATGTTTTGTTGGGGTGCCATCTAGACGAGCATTATTAGTGTCCAATTGTGTATTGGGTTGAGTTTTGTAGGGGTTTTCATCCAAGAAAAAACATTGGGGTTTTCCTCCAAGATCATTGGTTGATTTGGGGGTTTTCGTGCAAGATCGTTCGAGAAGGAATCCTCCACGTGAATCACCTTGGAGTGTTTGAAATATTTGCAAGGAACCTTGGAGTGTTTGAAATCTTTTCAAAGAAGTAACAGGTATTGGAAGATAGAATCGAAGATCTTGTGTTGATAGAGTGCAATTGGATATACTCGGGTGAAATTCCCTTGGAGTGTTTGAAATATTTGCAAGGAAGTAGCTTAAGTGGAAAATAGGTTTCATCTATTGGTTCTTGGTCTTGATCAAGATCAAAAGAGGAGAAGGGGTTAAATCAACAACAACCATAGAGTTTGTGGAGTTTCTCTTAAACACTTCTCTTGTATTACCAATTTTGCATAGTAAGATTTATCCTAATTCCAATGGAATTAGGCGCAGATGTACCCACCCCCGAGGGAGACAATGGGGAACTGTGAGGACAAATTCCATGTGTCTCTTTTATTTTTTCTTTTGCTTGCTTTCATTTTCATTAATCAATTTATCGAATAGCATTGAGTTATCAATTGAATAGTAAGAATTTTCCTAATCAGTTTTTGATTTCAAATCTAGTGTTAATATAGCTTATAATCACTTTTAATTATAATTGGTTTTGTGTATCAACACAATCAAAGTAAAAATTCTAAAAATTCACTTGCACACCAAGTGTTTGATAAATTTATTAAACTAGTTCTTTTTATATTTCCATTGGAAACAGCCTTGCAAGTAATTTTCATTGAACGATAAATAAGTTGCAAAGTGATTAAAAGTTAATAATTCATATTATCATTCATACTCCATATTATTTTTGTTCTATGGTTTGCATATCTGGGCTTCCCAATAAATGTTCGTATAAACGACAAGTTGAAAAAAAAATTGTGTCGTACTTTGATTAATCTTTTTTCGAAACCAAAATTTATTTGGATATTTTTAAAGGGGTATCTATTAACCCCCCCCCCCCCCCCACCCCGCCTCTCGATACCGTTGCTATCGTCTAACAAGTGGCATCAAGAGACCGGTTCATTTCGGCTTCAACACTTTTTAGAAAATGGCTTACGAACCTAAAGGGGATTATAAAAGAGCCCCAATTTTCATGGGAGAAAATTACAGTTATTGGAAAGCTTGTATGCAAATTCATATCAACTCATATGACAAAGGTGTTTGGGAAGCCATTCAAAATGGTCCAATACCGATGACATATGATGTTGATGGTGTTACCATACCAAATCGAAAAACATATGGGATGAGAATGATAATAAGAAGTGGTCTTGTGATTGGAAGGTTAAGAACCTCATCATATCTTCTCTTGGTGTTGATGAGTTATATCACATTTCCCATTGTCAAATTGCTAAAGCTATGTGAGATGCTCTACAAGTTACCTATGAGGGAACTAATGAGGTCAAACAAGTTATAATAAATACACTTAATCAAGAGTTTAAACTCTTTCGCATGAAGAAAGTGGAAACCATTGCTCAAATTCAAAAGAGATTCTCACATCTTGTTAATCGTTTAAATTTACTATGCAATCCTATTTCCAATGCTATTGCTACTAGCAATGTGTTGATATGTCTTACTAGAAATTAGAAACCAAAGGTCACCGCGATCAAGGAAGCCAACAATCTTGTAACACATGATCTCACCGCTTTGTTTGGAAAGTTAGAAGAACATGAGCTAGAACTCAATTGCTTGGATAATCATGAAAAGAAGCTTGAGAACAAGAAAAAAGAAAAAGGGGATGTTAAGGAGGAAGTATTGAAGCATAATAAAGCTCTCAAGGCTTCAAGTTTAAAGTCCTCAAGGAATGAGTCTACTAGTGACTCTAGTAATGAAGAGAATTAAGATGATGAAGAAATGGGATTATTTGCAAGGAGATACAATCGATATATTCGGAAGAATGGTGTCAAACACTCCGATAATAATCTTGAAAAATTTAGAAGACGATCTTCTTCCTCCAAATATGAAGACAACAAAAAGGACAAGTCAAAGGGTATTTGTTACGAATGCGTAAAATCGGGTCATTATAAACCAGAGTGTTCATCTCTTGCTAGGAATAAAGGAAAGAGCCAACGAAACAACTCTAAAAATTCTAGACTAGCATATGTGGCTTGGGATAGTTATAATGATGTCTCAAGCAATGAAATCTCAAACGAGAGTGATGAAGAGTAAAACTATTGTTTCATGTAAAATCATTGACAGGGCAAGAAAAAGGATGTAAGTCATCTAAATACTCTAATGTTGCAAAATTGCCTTTTAATAGTTTGAAGAATCAATTTGAAAATCTACAAAAAGAGACTTTATATGCTAACAAAAAGTTGGCCTCTCAAGAAAATACTTTTACTTATTTAGAGGCCAATGTTGAAGAAACAAATGAAAAATTTGAAGCACTAAATAAACTCATTGTAGAGAGTTCAAATTGTGTAAAGGAGGATGAACAATCTTGTAAATATGTATGTGAAACATGTCAAATTTGGAAACAAGAAGTGAGTAATCTTGAAACCAAATTAGACACAATACACCATCCTATTGATACTATTTCTATTAAATTCTCAAAGGTTTAAAATCCTCATAAAAATTATAACTTGATCAAGAAGAAGTCTAATAGCGTAGGTGATTCTCATCATAGGTTATTTTGTCAGTATTATTGCAAAAAGGGACATACTATTGAAAAATGTAGATTTAGGTGCTTCTTGGTTCCTAAAGGAAATTTCAAAATGGTTTCCCAAAAGCAACATTCATTTAACTCACTCTTAAGGATCCAATGAGAATTGGGTACCTACAATTTTGCTTGGTTTTGGTAGGATGAGTGTCTTGATGATGTGGCGGGAAAATGGATTATCGATAGTGGATGTTCAAGACACATGACGGGAGACATATCTCTCTTCTCCAACTTTGTGGCGAAAAAGAAAGGTTTTGTATCCTACGGTGATCACAACAAAGGTACAATACTCGAAAAAGGTAGTATAGGTAATCCATCAACTATTAATATCTCAAATGTTATGTTAGTTAAAGGTCTTAGACATAATCTTCTTAGCATTAGTCAATTATGCGATAATGGTTAAAAGGTAACTTTTGCCAAAGATTGTTGCGTAATTGAACATACTAAAAAGAAATATTGTATGTGTTGTACCCCAAAATTTTCCCTCTCATTTTACTCAACACATGCTCATTGAAGTCCTCAACTTGCTCAAGGATTCCCAAGAATTAACCAGACAAATTCTCTCCTAAGACAATGAGCCTCAAATTAGGGTTTCACTCCTTATCAAAATGTTTGAGTTCCAAGGGTCCTAAATGGTTTCCATAGCCCTAATATGTTCCCAAAATCATCCATTCCAAGTTTCATGCCTTGCACAAGAAGTTTGCTCAGTCAACTGCTCAAATGCCTAAAAATCAACTATATTAGGTCAAAAGTCAACCGTGACCCTCATGCAGTCAAACTTCAAGATTTTTGGTCAACATAAACATTTTGGAGTAACATCCATAATTTGATAAAGGGTTGATCATGATTCCTCAAGGAATGCTCCTAATTCATCAAAACTCAAAAGTTGATAAATCAGGGTTTCTACAGGAAAAGTCAATCAAACTTTGACCAGGGATAACTTTCTCATACTTTATCAAAAATTTTTCCACCAAGGCTCATTTTGAAGAGAATCCAATTCTCTACAACTCATCTTCAGCCCTCAAGTTCAAGATATGCACTCATGGAAAGATATAAATTCAGACATTATAGGTCCTCTTCAAAAGTCAACAAAAACACCTTTTGGGTCAAAGCTTATTACATAAACATGGAAGATCCAATTGAGATGAAACCAAAAGGGTTGTTTATAGTACATCCTAAGCTTTCTAAAAAGTCCAAGAACACCATCCTAGGGTCAAAATTGAGGAAGATATGCATTGTCAATGTTGGCAATTTTTGGAAATTTGCACAAAGTCAACAATGCCCAAAATTGCATTTTCTCCACATGGGCCTATCTTTTCAAGTTTAGAGCTTGTTCCTAACATGGTCCACGACCCATGAACCACTCCATGCCTCATTAAATTATTTATTTAATTTATTGTGATTTTATTCATTTAAAATTCAAATAAAATCAAATAAAATCAAAATAAATCATATAAGTTGCTTTTGGGATGCTTTGGCATTGAATGAAGATGATATATGTTGTCAAACAAAGATCAAATCGTGCAAGGGGATGATTGGAATAAAAATGGAATGATTTGGCTTGTTTTATAAACAAATAATGCAAGGAACAAATCAAATCTTTTCTCCATGGTTGTTCAAGATTGCATTTGTTTTTGTTGACCTAATGTCTTCTAATACATATACACAATATTTCCAGAAAGACAACGAAAAGGCTGCCTCCACAAGTCCAGAAAAACTCCAACTTTTGACAAAAAAGTGGGGTTCGAATTCTGATTTAGAAGGCGATTCAATGTGTTTCAAGGCCAGCAATCCATTCCTGGGAACCTCCTGAAGCTAGTAGCAGCATTTGCACGCATCAACACCCTCAGAATCAACCTACACAAGCATCACGATTTGCCCTTATTCTTGAATTTGATTCTGACTATACACGCATGATTAATAATTTCTAAGCATACCTTCATGTTTTTACCATCATTTAGAATGTATTTGTATGATTAATTATGAGTTTTGACGCATGTATGGACAACTGCCATTGTTAGGGTTTAAGGTTGCATTTTAGGGCTTTTTGATACAGGTAAAATCAGGGCAAAAGATGGTTACCGTCATACTCACGAGATCAAACCTAGTTAATCTGTATGCTTGGATTTAATTTATCTTGCTTGTTTGAGGTTTTGAGATTTATAGGGTTACAGCTACAACGTTTGTCCGTTGGTAAAAGTTGTCACCTAAAACAACAGTCTGAGGAAGAAGACAATGATGTGGCAACGTCCCACTGGCCAGTTTGAATGTTGGCGCATTTTCTGTGCATAAGGAATTTTTTCATTTATGTGTTATTTTGTTTATTATATATATAACTAACCATCCCAGCAAAGATGGCAAAGGCGCAGGCGGTGAAGCAAAAGGTTCTGGGTTCGATCCCAGAATCTCATGTTTTCCTATTTTCCAATTTCTTCGTCCCAGATCTAGTGTGCCTCACCATCAAACATCCATCACGCCCCCTAACCTCAACCATCAGATTCCTCATCAATCCATATTTAAACGCTCAGCAAGCAAGGAGCGTGGTAGACCCTCCAAAGGTGAACCTCATGGGAACACACGTAGTCCTTGGGCCAGCAATATTAGGCCTAACAAATTCAACTCCTCACACCTCCCAGATCACTACTTCACACCAGGCCCAATTTAATATTTTTTTTAAATTTCTTTTGTTTTACTTATTTGTTTAATTTGTTTTTTTTACAAAACAAAAATCATTTTTTATTAAATAAAAAAATCACAAAAAACATTAAAATCAGATTTTTTTTTATAAAATATTTTATTTCATTAGTTAATTAGATTAATTTAATTAGGGAAATTTAAATTCTTTTTCCCATAATTAAAATCAATTAGAAAATTAGGTTTAATTTGCAAATATTTAATTTTCTCAATCAAAAAATAACAAAAATATTTTTTTTTTAATTTCCTTTGGATTTAGACTTTGATTCCCGTATTTAATCTGTCTCGCACACATTTATTTATTTATGATTCCAATTATTGTAATTGTTTCGAGGTTTGTAATAGTTTTTAATTAGGATTTATTTTACCTCTTTTTATGTGCTGTTTAATCCCCAGTTTGGTAATGTAACGCCATCCCCGAGGCCTTGTAATAGTTAGGACTTTAACTTCTCGCACTTTTAAATTTCCGCAACTACGAACTGTCTAGATGTATGGATAATAGGCTTGCATGCAAAAGACAAATGAAATTAAAACAGTAGATCACCTTAATTGTGCAAAGATTAAATAAAATGAAATCAAACACATGCACATGCTCACTCCTAGGGTTTTCCTCACTTCGGTTGCCTTCGATAAATGGTTGCGAAGTATAGGGAGTTTTAGTGGTTTCCCTCTAATCCCGAAAGATCAAAATGACCCATTTGAATGTTGCCTCGGAAAGATCTTTAGGACTCTAGGGTAATTACTAAAGTTTCCTAACCATTTCTTTTTGTGACCGTACTTGTCCCTTCGAATGTCCCTTAAAACTCCAACGATGGGGCTACCTACTCCTTAATAGTAGGATAGCGCTGTCTAAAGGAAACGAGAAAGCGAACAACCTTTTTCGAGTAGGTAGAAACTCTTAAGTACTTTCTCAAAACAATAAAAACTTTTTTACACAAACACTTTCAAAACAGTTTTCAAAAACAACTTCGTCACACTCTTGAGGATAGATACAAGAGTTACCACGAAGTTAAACAAAAACTTTTCAAAACACACACAAACAATTTCAAAATGAGCAAGTACCTAAGAGCTCGTGGAAAACCACGGATAGAAAGGGTGCTAACACCTTCCCTTTCTATAATCTACCCCCCGTACTCAGAAACATCTTGAAAAAGGTTTTTTCTGTTCTTTTTCCTTTTCCTTTGTTGGATGAAATAAAATCCAGTGGTGACTCTTGCTTACCGTGACATTTTGCGAACGAAAAACGCAAACCAGTAAAAACTGTCGGTTCTGCCACCGTATCACAATATGTTTAAGGGATTGAGGGTTAGTAATATTTATATGCTTGGCTTAAGAGAAATTTTCTTAAATAATTCCTAATTCCTTGTTGCATTGAGTGAAGACTCTTGGCTATGGCATAGACGTTTGGCTCAGGTCAACTTTGATCTACTTAATAAAATAGTTACAAAAGATTTAGTAATTGGTCTACCAAAAATGAATTTTTCAAAAGACCGTCTATGCGATGCATGTCAAAAGGATAAGCAAACAAGAGTCTCTTTTAAATAAAATAATTTTGTTTCAACATCGAGACAACTTGAGTTCCTTCACATGGATTAATTTGGTCCTTCACGGACTAAAAACATAGGTGGCAATTATTATGGTCTTGTAACTGTAGACGATTACTCAAGATTTTGCTGGACTATTTTCTTACGTAGCAAAGATGAAATGTTCTCGACTTTCACAGGTTTTGCCAAGTTATCTCGAAATAAATTAAATTCAAAAATTGTTACCATTTGAAGTGATCATGGAGGTGAGTTTGAAAATCATCTCTTTGAATAATATTGTGATAAATTTGTAATTGAACATAACTTTTCAGCTCCTAGAACTCCACAGCAAAATGGTGTTGTGGAGCGTAAAAATCGTGCTTTAGCAGAGTTGGCAAGAACAATGCTCAATTATTATTGTCTACCAAAATACTTTTGGGTTGATGCTGCTAGCATGAAATGTTATGTCTTGAATATGATACTTATTCGTCCCATTCTTGACAAAACTCCCTATGAACTTTTAAAAGGTAGAAAACCAAATTTATCCCATCTTCATGTCTTTGGATGTAAATGTTTTGTTTTAAATCATGGCAAAGATAATCCTCAAAAATTTGATACGAAAGCCGATGAAGGCATTTTTCTTGAATACTCTCAATCTAGCAAAGCATATAGAGTTTATAATAAAATATTACTAATTGTTAAGGAGTCGGTCCATGTCACTTTTGATGAGACTTCTCCAAATAGTGTTTGGAAAGGTAGTTCTTTTCATGGTGTAGGTGCATCTACAAAAGACACACTCAAGGACACCGACAAAGGAGTTGATAAACCTAAATTGGTAGAAATTGAGAAGGATGAAGATGACAACCAAGAAAAGAAGGATGATGAAAGTCATGAAGAAAATGATGGTCTTCCATTAGGGTGGAGAACCTCCAAGGATCATCCAATTGACAACATTATTGGTGATATCACCAAAGGGGTAAATACTCTCTCTAAGATAAGTAATTTGTGTTATCATCATGCATATGTATCACAAGTTGAACCTAAAAATGCTAATGACGCCTTACTTGATGAGCATTGGCTTATATCAATGCAAGAATAATTGAATTAATTTGAAAGAAATAACGTTTCAGACCTTGTTCCTTGTCCACAAAATCATTAAATTATAGGCACTAGATGGGTATTTAGGAATAAACTCGATGAACATAGTGTGATAACAAGAAATAAGTCCCATCTTGTGGCTCAAAGTTATAATCAAGAGGGGGAATTGATTATGAGGAGACTTATGCTCCGTTTGCCCGACTTGAGGCTATACGCTTTTTATTAACTTATGCATGTTCAGAGAACTTCAAATTATATCAAAAGGATGTAAGAAGTGTGTTCTATAATAGATACATAAGTGAAGAAGTGTATGCCGCTCAACCTCCCGTTTTTGAAAATGATGATTTTCATAATCATGTGTTCAAGCTAAAATGTGCATTTTATGGTCTTAAACAAGCCCCTAGGGCATGGTATGATCGACTTAGTAAGTTTTTGCTAGAATAAGGACACTCTAGAGGAAAAGTCGATACTACACTCTTTATTAAACATCAAGGAAAACATATTTTACTAGTTCAAATTTATGTTGATGATATCACTTTTGGATTGACTAACATGCATATTGTCAAGGAGTTCTCTAAGCTTATGCAGGGATAGTTTGAGATGAGTCTAATGGGAGAGTTAAGATACTTTCTTGGACTAAAAATTAAGCAACTTGTGAAGGAACATTTGTATGTCAAACCAAGTATTGTCTCGAATTTCTCAAAAGATTCAGTACGGACGATGCTAAAGATATTGACACGCCTATGGCTACTAATGGAAATCTAGATAGAGATGAAAAGGGTATATATGTTGAAGTAAAAGGTATACACGTATGATTGGATCACTTATTTATCTTACCGCATCTAGGCCAAATATTATGTTTAGTGTTTGCATGTGTGCACGATATCAATTTGTTCCTAAGGAATCACATTCAAATGCCGTTAGACACGTTCTTAGATACCTCATGGGTACTTCTAAGTTTGGGCTTTGCTATTCCAAAGGGAACGAATTTACCTTGATTGGTTATTCTGATTCCGATTTTTCCAGGTGTAAGTTTGATAGAAAAAGTACTAGTGGAACTTGTCACTTGTTTTCAAAATCCTTAGTAAGTTGGCATAGTAAAAAGCAAGTTTCCGTTGCTTTGTCAACCGTCGAGGTGGAATATGTGGCAGTTGGTAGTTGTTGTGCACAAATATTGTGGCTCAAACAACAACTACTTGATTTTGATATTAAACTTTCATGTATTCCTATCACGTGTTACAAAACTAGTGCGATCAATCTAACTAAAAATCATGTACTACATTCATGCACTAAACATATTGAGATACGCTACCACTTTCTTCGTGACCATGTTGAAAATGGGGATTTTACGTTTGAACACATTGATAGTAAAAATCAACTTGTCGATATTTTCACTAAACCTCTTGCAACCGAATCTTTTGTCAATATACATGGGGAATTGGGGATAATCGATATCTCAAATAATGCTTAATTCTATATTATTGCTTTCACTTTATACTTTCATTCTAAATTCTTGTTTGAGTATTTTACATCATGTGAGTGCAACTTCAATCTCAATCAAGAGTAAGGTAATATCGTTTCAATTTCTCCTTGAAAGCAAGATTTGCCTTGATGTATGTTACTAAAGTTTCTTCCAAAAATGTTTGATATTCTCTCTCAAATGATGAAAACCATGAATGTTCATTTCCAAAAATTATGGATTAATAACCATCATGTGTTCTTGATCTATATGCTTATAATTACTTCATGTATTAATTCTTTCACATTTGTAACATTTTTTCTTATTATGCAAGCATGTGCTTTTGTTTATTTCACATGTGTTTTTTTTGTTTGCACTTGTGCTTGAATTATTTTTATGCATGTTATTTGCAATATATGTTCTTGTTGTTTTGATTTCATGGCATGAAAGTCGTCTTCATTTTGGTTTTAGTAGCAACATGTTCTTGTTGCTATGCTAGGCACATGCGTGTGCGGCATCGGGAGTCCCATTATGAAGCATTACTTGTTCGTGATGCTACACAAACAACTTGATATTATTGTGATTTCTTGCTTATTTACTCATTATGCAATCAATTAAATGTGTTGTAATATTGCTTGTTCGTTATTTAAAATTTTGCATCATCATATATATATATATATATATATATATATATATATATATATATATATATATATATATATATATATATATGGGGATATGTGTTGCTTGCTTTTATGCAAAATAGCCTTTGATTGGTGTATCAGTCTTGTTATGGAACTATGTTACTTTTCACGGTTTGCTATCTTTTGTTTTGATGTTGTCAAAGGGGGAGAAGCATATGCGAGTTGAAGTAGGGAAACACAAAGTCAAGGGAAGCCTTCAATAAATACAAGGAATGCAACGTCGCAAGTTTTGTCATCATCAAAAAGGGGGAGTATGTGATTACAAACTTCATCGTCAAACATTTTGAATGATGTCAAAACTGGTAAAAGCTTGCATTTCTGAACATTGGACGGTATCCTTATGTCTTGTGGCACTCCTCTACATTAGAGATCTTAGGAATCACTAAAAAACATTTTCAAAATGATCCAAGCCATTAAATATAACTTTATGCATAATTTTTGAACTACATGTGTCGACACATCCATTTTTCAGGTCGACACATGCAACTCAATTTTAAAGTTTGTAGCTTCTGTAAGTATTAGGCCAACACATGCATGTTTCATGTCGACACATATGGAAGCTTTTCTGAAATTTTAGAAAATCTTATTTTATGTATCGACAGATCCACTTTTCAAGTCAACACATTTGCTATCATTTTAAAGCATGTAGCTTTTGTAACTTTTCGATCGACACATGGGTCTTTATAGGTCGACACATTATTTTTAAAAATCACGTATGTGTCGACACTTATGTTTCTTAGGTCAACACATACTGATTTAGCTAGTCAATTTTTTAAATTCTTTTATTTCAAATTTATCTCTCTTTTCCCTAAAAGTTCCAAAACTATAAATACTCTTTCATGCATCATTCCAACTTGTTGAAAACCATAAAAATTAGCCTATTTCTCTCATCATCTTCAACCTTCAATATATGCATACACACTTACATTACATTGTAGCAATGTTCCATTTGGGTGCCATCCAGATGAGGATTGTTAGTGTCCAATTGTGTATTGGGTTGAATTTTGTAGGGTTTTTCATCCAAGCAAAAACATCAGGTTTGTCCTCCAAGATCATTGGTTGATTTTGGGGTTTTCGTGCAATATCGTTCGAGAAGGAATCGTTCATGTGAATCAACTTTGAGTGTTTGAAATATTTTCAAGGAACCTTGGAGTGATTGAAATATTTTCAAGGAAGTAACAAGTATAGGAAGATAGAATCGAAGATCTTGTGTTGATAGAGTGCAATTGGATTTACTCGAGTGAAATTCCCTTGGAGTGTTTGAAATCTTTGCAAAGAACCTTTGAGTGTTTGAAGTCTTTGCAAGGAAGTAGCCTAAGTGGATAATAGGTTGCATCTATTGGTTCGTTGTCTTTCTCAAGATCAAAGAGGAGAAGGGGTTCAATCAACAATAAGCATAGAGTTTGTGGAGTTGCTCCTAAACACTTCTCTTGCATTAACAATTTTGCATAGTAAGAATTGTCCTAAATCCATTGGAATTAGGCACAGACATACCCACATTCAAAGACAACAGTGGGGAACTTTGAAGATAAATTCCTCATGTCTCTTTTATTTTTGCTTTTACTTTCTTTGATTTTCATTGATCAATTTATCGAATAGCATTGAGTTATCAATTGAATTCTAATAATTTTCCTAATCATTTTTTTATTTTAAATCTAGTTTTGATATAGCTTATAATCACTTTTAATTGTAAGTGGTTTTGTGTATCAACACAATCAAAGGAAAAATTCTAAAACTTCACTTGCACACCAAGTGTTTGATAAATTGATTCAACTAGTTCTTTTCATATTGCCATTGGAAATAGCCTTGCAAGTAATTTTCATCGAACGATAAATAAGTTTCAAAGTGATTCAAAGTGATTCAAAGTTATTAATTCATATTATCATTCATACTTAATTTTTTTGGTTCTACGGTTTGCATATCTAAGCTTCCCAATAAAGGTTCATATAGACGATAAGTTGAAAAAGATTTTACGTCGTACTTTGATAAAAGATTTCAAAACCAAATTTTATTTGTATATTTTTAAAGGGGTATCTATTCACCCCCCCCCCCCCTCTAGATACCGCTGTAGTCGTCTAACACATTATACTCCGGATGGCTGACATGTTGGACTAATATCATGTGTACGTATCTGCCAGAGCGGTGCATGTGATAATTTGGGTACATGCAGACCATTCTGAGCCCCCCCTTCAAGCTGCTGATATCAGCATTGTCCATATCCAGATAGATGATATTCTGAAGGATTTTGAGAGTCATTTGGTACCAGAGTAGTATCGGAGTCAAGAAACCACATATGAGTGGAGTTATGTGGAGGGTTACATGACTTGGTTCTATAATGTGTCACACTCTTACATTAAACATGACGCTCCTGAATGTCTACTTATGCCTTCTCATGAGGAGATTCTAGAGAATTAGTAGGTCATGGATGATCATGCCATTGATGTGTTACTGATATGTTATAACATTATGCAGATGATAAGAGAGGGCGTCAAGTCAGAGCTGTTTGAGAGAGGTGGCGATGAAGCGGTTGATCTAGCACATTCCATTCTTATCGAGGCATAGAATGCCTTGGGTTACAGTAGGTAAGGGAGGAGTCAGGGTATTAGGATTATGCATATTCATTAGACTAAGCTTTTGATTGTATTTTGTATATATTTCATCGAATTGGAGAAAAAATTTGTACTATTATAATCTTTTTGATTAATTATCGCATTAATATTTTATATGAAATTAGTGTTTATTAGTCTTTGAAATAAATAATGGCAAACTTAATCGATTTAAAATTATGTTGGATTGAAAAATCTACAATCTGGTTACAATGTTTCTGCAAAAGAAACATGCAGGATAGAATTCAGAGATGTATCTCTGAATTCATTGCTCACCAAGTTCGCAAGTACATCTCTGAACTATTTTATTAAAAAATGTGATGGATGTTGATTTACTAAGGAAGAAAGGTGACTTCAGAGATGTATCTGCGAACTTACTTTTGGGATTATTCGGAGATATATATATATATATATCCGAACTATATTTAGGCAAAAAATAGTCTTTAATGCGTATGACGGTGCATCGACGAATAAACCCAAGGGTATTTAAGGGTTTTCAAAAGTGCTCCCCATTATATAAGGGTGTAAATAGAAATTTCCATGTTATTAAGGTTGATTTTTTTAATGTAAAAGGTCCATTATATTTTGGGAATTTCTTTTACACCTCTTAGGGGGGAGAAAAAACATTGAAAATCCGAAAATACCCTTCGGAGATGTATACATCAAATGCACCTCAAATTAAGGTGTTTCGGAGATGCATCTCCGAATGCACCCAAAATGAATTTTGGAAAGAATTCGGAAATGCAGTTCCAAAAATACCCTATTTATAGCCAAACGTTAAATTTAAACATTCAAGCATATTTTTTAGAAATGTATTTCCGAAATTATGCAACTTATAACACCTTTCTGCATGAACTATTTCATTCTCTTCAACTCATTCCATAACCAAAACCCTATCAAAAACTCTTTCTATGGTTGATAACACGAAAAGTTATAGCATATTTCACCCGATTTACATAGATAAAGCTTCCAATTCATCGTTTATTATGTCACATTATATCTCTATTTGTAGTATTTGCAGCATATTTCAGGTATTTAGTCTCTGCAAAGCTTACATGGGAAAAGGAAGAAGAATATTGATGAAATGATAAAGAAATGGCACTTTAGCAGCAAAAATGAAAACATTCTGTATCAGAAGTCATACCACCCATCACGGGCGCATGTCGCCTGTCACAAAGTTCAAAAGTGTGCTCCTCGACACACTACTTGTCCCGACCGGCACATAATGAAAATATGTGCCCCATGCCACAACGCATGACACTCGTTACAAGTCAATATTTCAGTTATGGAAATGTCTCCATGAAGCACACGATTTGCTGAAAATTCTCCATGATTGAAGAATGAGGATCAAGGGAGTATTCCTATTTTTGCTCAGCACATGGAATCTATAAAACCAAGACAGTTACCAAAAAAATTTACGTTCACGCACCTGCTCATTTTTTTTGTTTTTTTGCATACTGCAACATTGTTATTTTATTTTCCAGTTTTACAGTTTTTGATATTTTTCCAGTTTTGTTTAGAATTTCCGTAAGCAAAGAAAACCATTACCGTTAAAGAAATATTTCTTCACATTGGAGGAATATTGCAACTTTAGTTTCTTTCTAGCTTCCAGAATTTTTTTTAGGTTTATTTGTATTTCGTCAAGATATTTTGTTTCGAAGCTAATCCTGCGGCTTGTGGAGGATTGCATACTGCACAATTATTCTTGAGTGTTTTATTCCAGTTTCCAATTTTAAATATAATATTATTTATTTTTACCATGCCTATTTTATTGAATGTATGTTTTTATTTTATGTTATCACGCAATAAAATTATGTTTGGCTAATTTTTCCGATACTGATTTTGATTTCCAATTTGGACATTAAATTGTTTTGTTACGAGAGTAAAAGACATACTAAGGATAAAATCAACAGAGCGAGAGTTTGAGGTTTTAACCAGATAGTGGTGATTGAACATTAATTTTTAAAACAGCGAGAGCGCTTTAAAATTAATTGGACTCTATTTGTTTTCAAAAAATTCTTTTGAATTTTAAATGACACAGCGAGAGTGCTCATTTGAGTTTAATAATATTGCCTGACTCGATAGAACAAAAGTGTGAGACAAGGGTTTTTAAATAAATAGTTTCCATTGAAAAGGTGTTTTAATACTTAAAACTATGACAATGACTTATTGAATCCCTAAAGTCGACAAATTACATACTGGTGTCTCGTTATCAATTATTAGATCTTAGTTAATTCCCGTTTAAATCCCAACATCCTAATTTTATAATTAGCCTTAGCTTTAAACAGTGACCCTAGATAATAGTAGTTTGACCGTCAGTCCTTGTTCGTTCGATATCTTAAAACCATGCGATTAGACTGTGCACTTCCAGTCACTGCACCCGACAGACACTCAAAGTCGCGATCAATTGTCAATCAATTTGTCGTCTCCAAATCAAGTTTCAAGTGTTTTATCATTTCAAAGAGAGCATAGAAAGGTGCAATTTAAGGTAAACACGAATCCCTCGTTAAGAAGTATAGACTAAGGCAACCAATTTTATTTTATTTTATTTGTTGATTGTATGCCAAGCACTCGCTCTCAAGGCGAAGAATTAGAGAAACCAATCGATGAGGTCGGGCATTTTGTTAGTATAAGATGCAGAATTAGAGAATACTAAATCAAGTACAACCTTTCTGAATTCAATTTTCCTGACTATTCTCTTCCTGACCCAAGAATGGCTGAAGGACCCCAAAATCTCCATCTGAAGGACAATGATGCCCCATCGCAAGAGGAACCCCACAACAGTATTGCTGCTCCCGCCATCGCACAAAATGATTTTGAGTTAAAACCTTCGTTATTACAAGTTGTCCAACAAAACCAATTTTCAGAATGTCCTACGGACGATCCAAACCTTCATTTGTCCGTGTTTGTGTAGTACGTAGACACAGTGAAAGAAAATGGTATCGTCCCTTGAAACCACCGGCAGAAAACACAGAGCCGCCACCGAACTTTATTTATCCCGAAGGAAGGGTAAATATCGATAAAACCACAAGGGAATGGATAAGATGGTCTTGCGACCAAGAGAAAGGATAAGGGAGTCGGTTATGCGAGGGGAAGGTATTAGCACCCCTCGCATCCATTGTACTCAACGGGATCCATTTTGTTTGTTTGTTTTAAAGGGTGTGTTTATCTACAACTATGCTTGCTAAAAGGGGAAATGAAAGGTTTTCGATTATTGCGTTCGTGAGGGTTTCGCGACCCTTTGCCTACGTATCCAATGAAGGAATCATAACACCGTAGTTCCTCTTAGAAAATGGTTGGTTTGTTTGTGTTTTTTAGTGGGCGATGTTAACGCACACATTCTAGCAATAGGCACGGCCGGTATCGCGGTAGAACGGAGATAACATGCCCTTGGGGTGAGTTTCGATTTGTTGAGTGTTTTTGCATGTTTTAAAGTATATTCAAGTAAGAATTAAAGAGTGTTTTTGATCTTTTTGGTTTGTTTACTTGTTGATTTTATCTTGCCTAATTACTAGCATTTGTACAAAGTAAATAAAATATAGAAAGATAAAAATCCTACGCTATTACAACCGTATCAAAAGGCATGAAAAAAATATGAAGAAAAAAATAAGATAAAAGTAAGAAAAAGAGTGTCTTTCGACCCAGGCAGTAGCAGCCTTCAATTTGCATTCTGTTGGCCTCCTTCGATTGGGGCTGGCCACAGCAAAGTTACGTCTTTCGATTGGGCCTTGGCAGGGGCGAGGTTTTGTCCTTCGATTGGGCAAAGGAAGCGGCAAGTTGTATCCTTCGACTGGGAGTTCGCACCAGTGAGTTCATGGCCTTTGATTGGGCTTTGGCAGGGGCAAGGTCCTATCCTTCGATTGGGCAAAGGCAGCAGCAAGTTGTATCCTTCGACTGGGGCCTGGAACCAGTGTAAGATGCAATCTGCCTTTCTGCCTCCTTCGATTGGGCCTGGAGTCAGTGAGGGAGCCTGAGGCTTCGTTTCATATTCCTGTTTCCTTGCTTGAGGCTGGAACGTGTGCTGGGCCTGCAGGTCAGTGTATTCGAAGGAAGTGTGTGTGTGTGTTGAACATGTCTGTATCGAAGCATATATATCGAAGCATGCATATTTTGTATTCCATCATTTTTAGGGGACTGTACAGATTAGTTCTTAAAGGAAAACACAAAATATTAACATCGAAGGCCATGATTATTACATGTTGGTTTAGTAGATGAATCAATAAAGATGTTTGAAATGAAAGAGTTAAAGTCAGAAAGACATACCTCAAAGCTGGTGTGTGGGATTCGAACTTGAACTGCTACCTGGACGTTTCTGGAATTCGAAGAGTAGTCACAGGGGATTCGCTTCTGGTTCGAAGAGTTGCAGACTATGAAAAGAGGAGAGGATATTGTTGCTGCTGTAGTGTTAAGATTTATAGGTGAAAGGAAAGTAGTGCAGGTATGTGGTTTGCGAAATCTTCCTGTGCGTTTCTCTTTGAATTTTTTTCTATGTTTTTTGGTATTTTTTCTATGGGTTCCGATTCTTACAGCTTTGTTGTGTTGACATTCTTGTAATATTGAAAGTCATTGAAGATTGACAGTGAAGTATTGTGGATTGAAGAGGATTGTGAAAGGTTGTTACCGTTTCAAGTGCAGAGAGAGGTTTGGATTTGTGGAGTTAAATGTGGACGAAGGAGTATCAATGATGGTGCAGGATTTGTGAAGGTTCAAAGGTATGAACAACTACTTTTGTGTGATATTTTTTCTTGATGTATTTTTTTTTTTCGTTGATACCACTGTTATATAGAGGAGGAGGATGAAAAAAAAAGAAAAAAAAAAGAGAGGGAAAATGAGTTGAAACTTGGATCAGAACAAACCAAAGCTATAACTTTGTTCTTTTGCTTTATCAAACACAGTTTGTATTTATTCTAATTTTGTGCAATCTCTGGACTGTTATAATGCAGGTTTTTCTGTTTTGTTTTGGCATCTTACAGCAGGCATTGGAGCAGCAACAACAGGTTTTTGGAGTTTTATGGCTAGTGTATCATGCCTGAACTTGGCAGCAAGCATGTGACTTGGTCGACAAATGCCTTTGGCCTCTCGTCCTTTTGTCTTGACTCCCTAGACTCACCTTTCGACCAGACTTTCAGTAACCATCTCTTTTTTTCAATTGAAGTGACGTTCGAATGACTTCCCTAGATAATCCTTCGAATGGGCCAAATTAATGCTCTTGGGATGGATCAGTAATATATGTCCTTCGAATGGGGACATCCAAACATGCCTGACAAAACTCTTCGAATGCACCACCAAGATGCTTTCTTCGCCTGAGGCAATGACATAGTGAAGATCTTGTATGCTTGGAACAGGCCATTTCTAACAAGAAATCCTTCCCACTCAAATTTACCTACAAAGGGGATATATGGCCAAACAAAAGAATGACAAAACACTTGTGCCCAAGAATTCACACCCCCAAGTGAAGGATGTGTTCCAGGGATGGAAGTCTCAATCGAAGCTTACAAAGTTGGAGAAGTCACTCCCCCAAACGAAAAAAGGCGTGCAAGGGCATGATGTGTGATCGAAAGAGGGAAAAAGAGAGGCTTTTTCCTCCTGGATCGAAGGACATCATCAAGAGGGTTTTTTCTTTGCAGGGGGGCCTTGTGGCCAGCAAACATGGTTTTCAAGGCAAGCAATGTAGGAAGCAAAAGTCACAAACGAAGTCTGCAACAAGAAGTCACACGCCCATGCGAAAGAGGCACACTAGCATCCATTTTGAGCAATCGAAGGAGGCCAAGAGTCAATCGAAGGATGCTGATCGAAAGAGGCCTAAAGGCCAATCGAAAGAGCTGAAACGAAGAGCACTTGTATTTCTCCAATTTTTGTCAAAATAATATTTTTATCTGTTTTCTCCCTTTTCGACAGTTTCCTTTTAATTTTGGTACTGGAAGATCCCAATGAACTTGTGCAAACTTAAACCCTGAGAATCCTTGTGAGAAAGGCCTAATATACTGAGCTTTGAGCCACCCTCGAGGCAGGCGACAGAAAAATCTTCACAGAAACCAAAAACTCGAAACCCTAGCATCTTGACCATCACACATAAGGAAATAAACCCTAATCCAGGCTCTGATAAATTTGAGCGAGAACCAACCTTGAAACGTGATGACAAAATCCATTCCACAATCCGCTAATCGAGAACCAGATGTGCTTCCTCTTTACCTGATAAGAAAACCTCAAAACAAGATTAGACAAAAAGAGGGCATAGCCCTAAGACTTCAAACCAAAGTGCCTGATTCCCTGAGATGCGGGATATGCAAATGACTGAGTAATAAAATGATGCAAATGGAATGAAAAGTTCAAAGCCAGACAAGAATAAAAGAGAGAGGGCAAATTTGGGGTACGACAGCTGCCCCTATTTAATCGTCTTAAACCTGAATGTGAGATTGGCGTCAGCCTTTCGGAAGTTCAAGATGGAAGATGATTAAATACCAGGACCCGAAATTTGCCCTGGAGATATGGTGTGAGTGTTATTCACTGGTGTGAATGTCTGCTTGGGGAAAGAAAAACTGGTCTTCTGGTGGACTGATCATGATGGATAAAACATGGTTGGAAAAAGGTAACTTATACTGGGGTAACGGTGCCAATACAAGGTTCTTGAGGGAGTGGGCGGTAAAGTCACTGAAAGGATATGGTTGACGATGTCGTGATGACTAAAAGTAGAATTACTTGACAAATTGATAACTTAAATGCAATGAGTAGAACCTGATGACGACAGAGAATCTATCAAGCGGTATTTCACGACCCAAAAAGAAAGGTAAAGATAATGGGTAAAGATCGGTGTATAATCTATGACCCAAGAGAAAGGTAAAGTGAGGGTAAGACTTACGGGCGACCTACGACCCTAAAAAAGATAACATGGGGGTAAGACCTACGAGAGACCTATGACCCTAGCAAAGATAACATGAGGGTAAGACCTACGAGCGACCTACGACCCTAGCAAGGATAACATGAGGGTAAGACCTACGAGTGACCTACGACCCTATGAGATAACGTGCGGGTAAGACCTACGAGCGACCTACGACCCTAAGAAAGATAACGTGCGGGTAAGACCTACGAGCGACCTACGACCCTATGAGATAACGTGAGGGTAAGACCTACGAGCGACCTACGACCCTATGAAAGATAACGCGAGGGTAAGACCTACGAGCGACCTACGACCTTATGAAAGATAACGCGAGGGTAAGACCTATGAGCGACCTACGACCCTAGCAAAGATAACGTGAGGGTAAGACCTACGAGCGACCTACGACCCTGGTAAAGATAAAGCGACAGTAAGATCTACGGACGATCTATGACCTTAGAAAAAATATGATGCTATGGTAAGATCTACGGACGATCTACGACCTTAAAAGATGATGCAACGGTAAGATCTACGGATGATCTACGACCCTAAAAATATAAAGCGACGGTAAGATCTACGAACGATCTACGACCCTAGAAAGATGATGCGACGGTAAGATCTACGGATGATCTACGACCCTAAAAAAGATGATAAGAGGGTAAAGTCTACGAACGACCTACGACCCTAGGTAGATAAAGCGACGGTAAGATCTACGGACGATCTACGACCCTTGAAAGATAAAGCGACGGTAAGATCTATGGACGATCTACGACCCTAGAAAGAGGATGAGAGGGTAAAGTCTACGGACAACCTACGACCCTAGGAAGATAAAGCGACGGTAAAATCTACGGACGATCTACGACCTTAGAAAAAATAAGATGCTATGGTAAGATCTATGGACGATCTACGACCTTAAAGAGATAAAGCGATGGTAAGATATACGGACGATCTACGACCCTAGAAAAAATAAGATGCTATGGTAAGATCTACGGACGATCTAAGACCTTAAAGAGATAAAGCGATGGTAAGATCTATGGGCGATCTACGACCCTAGAAAGAGGATGAGAGGGTAAAGTCTACGGACGACCTACGACCCTAGGAAGATAAAGCGACGGTAAGATCTACGGACGATCTACGACCTTAGAAAAAATAAGATGCTATGGTAAGATCTACGGACGATCTACGACCTTAAAGAGATAAAGCGATGGTAAGATCTACGGATGATCTACGACCCTAGAAAGAGGATGAGAGGGTAAAGTCTATGGACGACCTACGACCCTAGGAAGATAACGTGAGGGTAAGACCTACGAGCGACCTACGACCCTAGCAAAGATAACGTGAGTATATGAGAGTTCGGAGCATTACGTACTAACACCCTGGTTTATTTTAGTTGGTAGTGTAGTAACAGATGTTAACTGGGAATTATGAAGATGAAATTTTTGTGAGGATGTTTTGTTGATTGGGGATTGATTCGGCTCATGCTTCATATGCATTTGAAGTGTGACATGATTATCCATGGATATGCTATGCGTTTGAGGATGCAATGCAGTATGTCGTGATGATTATTGTGTACAAAATGTTAAAAAAAACTCATTGGGATATGTTTTCCGTCATCTTTGAGATACCAATATGGACTGGTGCTTGAAATCTGAGAGAAAAAGAGTTAACCCCGCCGAGTTCACTGGGGAATAAATCTTGTTGAGGAGGAGTAGCTTGATCTGACTTCCTTCATCTGCTGGACTGCTTGTGAATGACCGGATAGAGACATGGATCTCATCAAATGCCCCAAGTTTTCTCTATTGCCAGGGAGGAAAGGGGCCCGTCTGACTTTCCTTACTTCACGAACCACTTGTGGATTAGGAAATGGACGTTAGTGTCTTCAGATGCCCAGAATTCACTTCATTGTTGGGGAGTCGCGTGTTTAAACATCTGCAGGGAATGATGATGATTATGAGGATGTTAACTGAACCAAAGTGAACGTCATGACACTTTTAGCTTGATTGAATTTGTACGGATGACAGGAATTTGCTTGAATAGCTCCCTAAGAGGGGAGGAGGAATGCCTTTGTCTACAAGGATCTCTTCGAGTGGAATGCTGGAAGATTCGTGTCATAATACTGCACAAAGTGGCATGCCCCAAAATTTGTCTCTGATCATGGATTCTTGTAGAGATTTGTCGAATCTAGACGTAACTTCCCCAGGTTGCAAAAATTTTGAATAGGTTACTCAGCCTGAATCCTCCAGTTTGAAGTTTAAAGAGATTTATCGACATGGTTGCTTATGATTGACTGGAAAAATATGGAGAGATTTATCGACGTGATAGCCTCTGATTGGCAGCTTGAGGGAATGCCCCAGAATAAGATCATCCTTTGTTTTTTTTACAAGTTTCTGCAGCAATTCGTCCTTCAAGATGACCATGTTTTCAAATGATGCTCATCACGCAAGCTTACTTGATGTTCAAGAACTTATTTATATGCAACAAATGTTTGTTTAAGAATGATGATTCTAATGCAAATTCTATGCTTGTCTTGAAGTTCGAAAAACTTTTATTGAAATAATGTCGAAGCGTCAGTTTTTTTTGTTTGTAAGAATAGGTGACGTGTTCCAAAATCCAATTTAGTACATCCCCGAGGAGTCAGGTTACCGTATTCTCGCTACAGTATTGCTTTCGAATTAACCCATGCTTCAGTTAGGACTTTTAAGGGTTGTAACATGGCCTGGTTCACGGTTTTAGAAAAAAGATTTAAGGCTCAAAATTATTTGGTACCCCCCCCCCCCATTCTCCATGATGTTCTCCATTCCTATGTTCAGTTAACTCGATACGAGCACTCATCTCCTGAGAAGAGAGTTTGCGATGATTGAGGAACCATAATGGTTTCTAAGACCTGACAATCATTGGCTTCTTAGCGTCTGATCACTCGATCTTGTTCTTTGCTGAGGATTATTATTATTTTTTTAGTTCACTTTCCCTAATTTTTTCCTGGACAAATTCTTGATTTTGAAGTTGCAGTCCAGCGGGATGCCCTGACTTTTGCCTAAGTCTCTTGTTTTTCAAGTTATGACTTAACGGGGCTTTTTGTCTCTTTCTTTTTGAACAAGTTATTGATCTTCGCGCCATCTTTGATTTATTGGAAATGGTTGTGGTTGTCTGAGTCCTGGATAGATGAAGAATAACTGTTGCGGTATTGTCATCTGCTGACCTTCTGATTGTGCAAGAGATACCCATTGGTATATCGTTCTCTTTGATGCATGTTGCTGGCAGGTGACAGTTTATCATTGTGGTGTTGACTTCTCCTAGCCCTTTGATGGATAACCATTGTTGTATCGCTAGGAACTCCCTCTTGACGAGTTCTGGATGCTCGATCGGATTAACTGAAATCTACCCGCCCCAGGGTTAAAAATGAGGGTTTTTCTGTGTAAAAGAAACTCCTACTCCAAAGCTCGAAAAGGGTTGACGAGGGTCTATCTTCCTTATAACTCCGGTGTTTGGGGATTTAAAACAATGCATGTACATCGTCAGCAAGGTTTTATTCAAAAGCATACCTTTTGAGAATCTAAGTATCAGATCTTCATCATCCTCCCTCAAGAGTTATTATTATTTTTTCTTTAAATTAAAAAGAGTTAAGCATCAAAAGCAAGTACAATAACAAAACGTAAATGAGTGAATACTAATGGATTAGTTCAAGACAAACACAGTCAATGCATGGTGATTCAATATAAAAAGACAAACAATTTCGCATACAATAGGTACTGAACAAAACAAGAAAGGTTACAAATGATAATGCAAATGAAATTAGAAATTGCCATGCTCAGGAGACTTCTTTGGCCCTGGCTCAATTGAGGAGACGCTCTTGCAGTCTTGACACCTATCTCAGCAAGGGGATTCAATCCATTATCATACCCTTTGGAGTGAACGTGATAACTTTTGCATCAAGGAGGTCTTGAAGGTTGTTTTTTAATGCCCTACAATTCTCAAATGTGTGGCCTGGAGCCCCTGAATGGAATTCGCAACGAGCACTGGCATCATACCCTCGTGGGAGAGGATTTGGTGTTGGACCAAGTTCACGCAGTTGAACCAACTGATTGGCAAACAACTGAGGGAGAAGTTGAGCATAAGACATGGGAATGGAATCCACCCTCCTTTTAATAACTTTCTTCCTCTTTCGTCCTTGTTGCCCCTGAGGTTGATGACTCGGCTGAAAAGACCCAGATCGTGCTCGTTGAACATACAGTTGTCTCTGTGTGTACTGACGTTGATGAGTCGTCTTTGCTGTTTACTGGATTCTGAGAAAGGGGACCCCAATGAGTTTTTGTTGTGAAAAAATGAATGCATGGTAACATGGATGAATGCTTTATCTTCATTTCTAATGAGACCCAAAGACTCGTCTATCTTTTTAAAATTTCCCTTTTGAAAAGTTATATCAACAAGACTTGCCTTTGGATTTCTCTAGATATGAGATATATGTACATGATGATGTGATGTTATGGTATGCTATGGTATGAAGTCTCAGCTCCACATATTCTGGATAACCATTGCGTAGTCCGTTGCACAGGCTGAAAGTAACAGGATCAAAAGTTCGACGTCACAGGCATGGAGTCATAGTAACCACCCACGAGGTATGTACTAGGGGTTTATCACCTGCCGAACAAGGTTCTAAAGAGTTCTCGAAGTCTACGCTCTTCCTTTGGATATTACCGACGTCCCAATTACTTGGTAATCAGTAATATTCGCAGGAACAACTCGTCCGAGCGCAATATCGCGTGACGACTACTTCCGGATTACTTCGTTACAGTCTCCGCATTGCACCTAAAAGGCCAAGATGGGTTAACGGTTCTACGGCCCTCAGCTTCTCGAGCTCCCAGGTCGAAAGCAACGACGTCTTCCCGATTACTCAGTAAACATCATTACTTTCAAGGGGACCTCCACTGAGTGGGGGATTCTCATGCCTCCTTCTTCGGGATTACTCCCTCAAAGTTAACATGACCATACCGCCCGTCCTAATCCTATGTGTAACCCAAGTCCGGGGTAGAGGACTTATCAAAAGTAGTCACCAAACCCAACATCACAATGTATCCAGAATATATGAGTAGCAACAAATATGCAATATATACAAAAGAATAAATAAAGAAATAAAACAGTAAAGCAAGGTAAAGCAAATGAATAAACACCCAAAAAGACAAATAAAAAAAACTAGGAGAGACTCGCTAAAGTTCCCCAGCAGAGTCGCCAGCTGAAACCATCGGCAGAAAACACAGAGCCGCCACCGAACTTTATTTATCCCGAAGGAAGGGGAAATATCGATAAAACCACAAGGGAATGGATAAGATGGTCTTGCGACCAAGAGAAAGGTTAAGGGAGTCGGTTATGCGAGGGGAAGGTATTAGCACCCCTCGCATCCGTTGTACTCAACGGGATCCATTTTGTTTGTTTGTTTTAAAGAGTGTGTTTATCTACAACTATACTTGCTAAAAGGGGAAATGAAAGGTTTTCGATTATTGCATTCGTGAGGGTTTCGCGACCCTTTGCCTACATATCCAATGAAGGAATCAGAACACTGTAGTTCCTCTTAGAAAATGGTTGTTTTGTTTGTGTTTTTTAGTGGACGATGTTAACGCACGCATTCTAGCAATAAGCACGGCCGGTATCGCGGTAGAACGAAGATAACATGCCCTTGGGGGGAGTTTTGATTTGTTGAGTGTTTTTGCATGTTTTAAAGTATATTCAAGTAAGAATTAAAGAGTGTTTTTGATCTTTTTGGTTTGTTTACTTGTTGATTTTATCTTGCCTAATTACTAGCATTTGTACAAAGTAAATAAAATACAGAAAGATAAAAATCCTACGCTATTACAACCGTATCAAAAGGCATGAAAAAAATATGAAGGAAAAAATAAGATAAAAGTAAGAAAAAGAGTGTCTTTCGACCCAGGCAGTAGCAGCCTTCGATTTGCATTCTGTTGGCCTCCTTCGATTGGGGCTGGCCATAGCAAAGTCACGTCTTTCGATTGGGCCTTGGCAGGGGAGAGGTCCTGTCCTTCGATTGGGCAAAGGCAGCGGCAAGTTGTATCCTTCGACTGGGAGTTCGCACCAGTGAGGTCATGGCCTTCGATTGGGCTTTGGCAGGGGCGAGGTCCTATCCTTCGATTGGGCAAAGGCAGCAGCAAGTTGTATCCTTCGACTGGGGCCTGGAACCAGTGTAAGATGCAATCTGCCTTTCTGCCTCCTTCGATTGGGCCTGGAGTCAGTGAGGGAGCCTGGGCTTCGTTTCATATTCCTGTTTCCTTGCTTGAGGCTGGAACGTGTGCTGGGCCTGCAGGTCAGTGTATTCGAAGCAAGTGTGTGTGTGTTGAACATGTCTGTATCGAAGCATGTATATCGAAGCATGCATATTTTGTATTCCATCATTTTTAGGGGACTGTACATATTAGTTCTTAAAGGAAAACACAAAATATTAACATCGAAGGCCATGATTATTACATGTTGGTTTAGTAGATGAATCAATAAAGATGTTTGAAATGAAAGAGTTAAAGTCAGAAAGACATACCTCAAAGCTGGTGTGTGGGATTCGAACTTGAACTGCTACCTGGATGTTTCTGGAATTTGAAGAGTAGTCACAGGGGGTTCGCTTCTGGTTCGAAGAGTTGCAGACTATGAAAAGAGGAGAGGATATTGTTTCTGCTGTAGTGTTAAGATTTATAGGTGAAAGGAAAGTAGTGTAGGTATGTGGTTTGCGAAATCTTCCTGTGCATTTCTCTTTGAATTTTTTTCCTATGTTTTTTGGTATTTTTTCTATGGGTTCCGATTCTTACAGCTTTGTTGTGTTGACGTTCTTGTAATATTGAAAGTGATTGAAGATTGACAGTGAAGTATTGTGGATTGAAGAGGATTGTGAAAGGTTGTTACCGTTTCAAGTGCAAAGAGAGGTTTGGGTTTGTGGAGTTAAATTTGGACGAAGGAGTATCAGTGATGGTGCAGGATTTGTGAAGGTTCAAAGGTATGAACAACTACTTTTGTGTGATATTTTTTCTTGATGTCTTTTTTTTTCTTTTCGTTGATACCACTGTTATATAGAGGAGGAGGATGAAAAAAAAAAGAGAGAGGGAAAATGAGTTTAAACTTGGATCAGAACAAACCAAAGTTATAACTCTGTTCTTTTGCTTTATCAAACACAGTTTGTATTTATTCTAATTTTGTGTAATTTCTGGACTGTTATAATGCAGGTTTTTCTGTTTTGTTTTGGCATCTTACAACAGGCATTGGAGCAGCAACAGCAGATTTTTGGAGTTTTATGGCCAGTGTACCATGCCTGAACTTGGCAGCAAGCATGTGACTTGGTCGACAAATGCCTTTGGCCTCTCGTCCTTTTGTCTTGACTCCCTAGACTCACCTTTCGACCAGACTTTCAGTAACCATCTCTTTTTTTCAATCGAAGTGACGTTCGAATGACTTCCCTAGACAATCCTTCGAATGGGCCAAATTAATGCTCTTGGGATGGATCAGTAATATATGTCCTTCGAATGGGGACATCCAAACATGCCTGACAAAACTCTTCGAATGCACCACCAAGATGCTTTCTTCGCCTGAGGCAATGACATAGTGAAGAGCTTGTATGCTTGGAACAGGCCATTTCTAACAGGAAATCCTTCCCACTAAAATTTACCTACAAAGGGGATATATGGCCAAACGAAAGAATGACAAAACACTTGTGCCCAAGAATTCACACCCCCAAGCGAAGGATGTGTGCCAGGGATGGAAGGCTCAATCGAAGCTTGCAAAGTTGGAGAAGTCACTCCCCCAAACGAAAAAAGGCGTGCAAGGGCAGGATGTGTGATCGAAAGAGGGCAAAAGAGAGGCTTTTTCCTCCTGGATCGAAGGACATCATCAAGAGGGTTTTTGCTTTGCAGGGGGCCCTTGTGGCCAGCAAATATGGTTTTCAAGGCAAGCAATATAGGCAGCAAAAGTCACAAACGAAGCCTGCAACAAGAAGTCACACACCCATGCGAAAGAGGCACGCTAGCATCCATTTTGAGCAATCGAAGGAGGCCAAGAGTCAATCGAAGGATATTGATCGAAAGAGGCCTAAAGGCCAATCGAAAGAGATGAAACGAAGAGCACTTGTATTTCTCCAATTTTTGTCAAAATAATATTTTTATCTGTTTTCTCCCTTTTTGACAGTTTCCTTTTAATTTTGGTACTGGAAGATCCCAATGCACTTGTGCAAACTTAAACCCTGAGAATCCTTGTGAGAAAGGCCTAATACACTAAGCTTTGAGCCACCCTCGAGGCAGGCGACATAAAAATCTTCACAAAAACCAAAAACTCGAAACCCTAGCATCTTGACCATCACACATAGGGAAATAAACCCTAATCCAGGCTCTGATAAATTTGAGAGAGAACCAACCTTGCAACGTGATGACAAAATTTATTCCACAATCCGCTAATCGAGAACCAGATGTGCTTCCTTTTTACCTGATAAGAAAACCTCAAAACAAGATTAGACAAAAAGAGGGCATAGCCCTAATACTTCAAACCAAAGTGCCTGATTCCCTGAGATGCGGGATATGCAAATGACTGAGTAATAAAATGATGCAAATGGAATGCAAAGTTCAAAGCCAGACAAGAATAAAAGAGATAGGGCAAATTTGGGGTACGAAAACCCTGAAGCAATAAGACTTCGTCTTTTTCCTTTCTCGTTACGAGATAAATCTAGAGCATGGCTCCAGTCTCTACCATACGACTCTGTTACCACATGGAACAAGTTGAAGAAAGTTTTCCTAGCGCGATATTTTCTGCCGAGTAAGACGGCTATGGTAATAGTCAATATCAACAATTTTAAACAAAAGGAAATTGAATCTCTCTTCGAAGCATGGGAGAGATACAAAGACATGTTGCGACTCTATCCACATCATGGTCTAGAAGAATGGCTGATCATCCACAGCTTTTACAATGGTCTCTTGTACAACACAAGACTAACGATTGACACAACTGCTGGTGGTTCACTGATGGATAAACCATACCATGATGCCTATCAACTTATCGAAAGTATGACTCAAAATCATTATTAGTGGGGAAGCGATAGAACCATGGTGGAGAAACCTCAAACGAAAGGCGGTATGTACGAAGTTAGTAGCTTAGACCAAGTTAACGCTAATGTAGAAGCCCTTACCCAAAAGATAGAAATCTTGATCACAACTCCCACAGCCATCGTGGTTGCAATAGCTCCAACCTGTGATTTATGAGGACAACACGCATGCTGCACTCGAATGTCCACTATTAACAGGAGTACTAGTTGATCAAGCGAATTATGCTCAAGGGAACCCCTATGGAAATAACTATAACCCAACTTGGAAGAACCATCCAAACTTCTCATACAAAAGCAACAAAACTTTGCATGCACCTGGGTAAACTTGTACTACACCTCTAGGATATCAGAAAACCACCCAAAATGTCTCAAATATTCTGAATATCCCTAGGAAGTCCAACATTGAAATAATGATAGACAACTTCGTAACCACCCAAACTCAAACTAGTAAAGATTTCATGAATCAAAATATTCACACTAGTGAACAAATTAGGCAACTAACAAATAAGATTGATGCTTTTGCCACACACAATAAAATGTTCGAAACACAAATCTCCCAAGTGGCTCAACAGCAAGCAGCTATTGCTGCTCCAACTAGAACTTTTACTGGATAACCCCAACCAAATCCAAAGGGACCTGCTAACGCTATAACACTTCGGAGTGGGAGAGAACTAGACGGACCAACTGAACCTAGAGTCGAGAATCCATCCATGTACCAGAAACATGGAAAAGGAATTGATAAGGAAGTTGAATCGAAGGAAGTAGAAAAAGAAGGTGATGGTGAAGGTGAAGATGTCGTGGAAAAAGAAGAACCTTATGTTCCTCTGGTACCCTATAAACCACATATCCCATATACTCAAAGATTTGTTAAGTCTAAAAATGCAGGGCAATTCAAGAAATCCATTGAACTTCTGAAACAGCTTAACATTACCATACCTTTTACATAAGCTATCACACAAATGCCCTCTTATGCTAAATTTCTTAAAGAAATCTTATCCGATAAGAAAAAGCTTGAGGATAATGAAACGATACTGCTCACTGCTGAATGCAATGCTATAGTCCAAAACAACATGCCTCCTAAACTGAAAGACCCAGGTAGTTTTTCCATACCCTGTGTAATCGGAAAGTTTATCATATACAAAGCACTATGCAATTTAGGAGCCAGTATTAGTCTTATGCCCTTATCGATTTGCAAGAAACTCAACATGGGAGAACTAAGACGCACAAGGATGTATGTACAATTGGCGCATCGATCGATAAAATTTCCTTTAGGTATGTTAGAAAACGTTCTTGTACGTATAGGAAAATTCTATATCCCCACTGATTTCATAATCATGGATATTAAAGAAGACTCCAATATTCCTATTATATTAGGTAGACTATTCCTAGCCTCTGTTTGAGCCATCATAGATGTTAAAAATGGAAAACTAACTTTCGAAGTCGGAGAAAAAAAAGTTGAATTCATCTTGTCTAAATTCTTTAAGGCACCAGCCAACGACGATTATGTTATTTCTTAGATATAATTGATAAATGCATAAAATAAATGGAGAAACAACAAACCACTTATTCGGAAGTATTGAAGATTCCTATATCTCCAATTCTCGAAAATAATAATTGGCGTCGTGAATATCAAGATGAAAATATGAGTGAATGCCTAGCTCTAATTCCTGATCCTATACCTTGTCCAAAGAAGCCAGCCATAGAACTCAAAACACTACCCAAAGACCTAAGGTATGAATTTCTAGACACCGAACTTAAACAACCAATTATAGTTAATGCAGACCTAGGACAAATAGAAACTAAAAAATTATTACATGCCCTAAGAAAATATCCCACCGCTTTAGGTTATAATATCTCAGATCTAAAAGGAATAAGCCTGTCTATCTGCATGCATCGTATTATGCTGGAGGAAAACTGTAAGACTTCTAGGAAACATCAAAGAAGAATCAATCCTATTCTGAGCGATGAAGTCAAAAAGGAAGTTGAAAAGCTTTTGGAAGCAGGAATCTTATACCCAATATCTGATAGTAAATGGTAGCCCAATACATGTTGTACCTCAAAAAGGAGGCGTTACAGTTGTAAGCAATGCTAGAGGAGAATCCGTAGCGCAACGAACTCACACCGGGTGGAGAATGTGCATCGTATATAGAAAGTTAAACAAAGCCACTCGTAAAGACCATTTTCCTTTACCTTTCATTGATCAAATGCTTGAACGAATAGCTAAACACTCTCACTTATGCTATTTAGACGGGTATTCAGGATTTTTCTAAATTCCTATTCATTCTGACGACCAAGAAAAGATAACTATCACTTGTCCTTATGGTACGTTTGCTTATCGATGAATGTCATTTGGATTATATAATGCCCCTGCAACATTCCAGAGATGTATGATGTCCATTTTCTCTAATTTTCTATATGGTATGATGGAAGTTTTTATGGATGACTTCTCCGTTAGTGGAGAGAGTTTTGAAGGATGATTATCGAACCTTGAAATGGTACTAAAAAGATGCGTAAGTGTCAACCTCGTGTTAAATTGGGGAAAATGCCATTTCATGGTCCGACAAGGAATTCTCTTAGGGCATATCGTATCCAATAGGGGAATTGAACTAGATAAAGCAAAGATTAAAGTAATAGAAAATCTTCAACCACCCAAAACTGTTAGAGAAATAAGAAGTTTTTTAGGACACGCTGGTTTTTATCGACGTTTCATTAAAGACTTCTCTAAAATAACCAAACCTCTAACTGAACTGCTAATGAAAGATGTTGAGTTCATCTTCACCGGCAAATGCTTGGACGCATTTACAACACTAAAAATGGCATTAATTTCAGCACCTATTATGCAACCTCCTGATTGGAACAAGCCATTTAAAATAATGTGTTATGCTAGTGACTATGTCATAGGCGCGGTTCCAAGATAGAGAAAGGATAAAAATCTTCATGCAATCTACTAGGAAAGTAGAACCCTAGATCCTACACAGTTGAATTATTCCACCATAGGAAAAGAACTGTTAGTTGCTTTGTTTGCTTTAGATAAATTATGTTCTTACTTAGTAGGAGCACGAATAATTATCTATACCGATCACACTGCAATTTGGTATGATTAGTGCATATTGATGCACATTCTCTTATCTTTGTATTTAGGTATTTCCATGGTTTGTTTTGTTTATTTTTCTATTTTATAATGTTTTTATAATTTAGTTTATTTTTACCTTTAATTGATTTTCGTATTTTATTTTCAGCATTAGCAGCTTTCAATGAAAAAATCACAGCTGGAGCTTCGGGAATCGGATCGGTGTGTTCTAATAATTGTTGGAAAGCTGAGAGAAATATCTACAACTTTTATTTTAGAGTCGGAAGCTGATTCAGAGTACATAATTCTAGTAATTCGTTGAAGTTTCATACGTTAAAAAACAATTTGTTTCGGGTCATTTTATGGACCTGGTTTATGTTCCGGCTAAGTTTGAGTTAGTAGTGAAAAACCCTATTTTGTTTATAAGGTTTTCAGCCGTGCTACAAAAAAACCTTTTATTTTCACGATATAACTTTTGCTTTGTACGAATCTTATGGAGAGCTAAATTTCCTCTGAGTTGATCTGCTACATTCATGTTCTGATACTTGAGGTTAATATAATTTTGCAATTTAATTCTTATTCCTTTCAACTCTATTATATGTTCATCGTTTACTTAATCTAATTGTCATAGAACATTTTTGTTTGGTTCGATTGATTTATGTTCCCTAATTTTCATTGTGTGTTATCGTTTGCTTAATTCGTTAATTCGCTTATTTTTAACCGTTTGCTTAATTTGATAAACAGGAAACATAATCCTTATAATATCATTCTCGCTTGTTGAATGTTATTGTTATCAAACAGGAATAGTACCCGCTTAGGGTAGTGATGTTATAATAATCAATGATAGGTAGGAACCGAATTAGCAGATTAGCTTATTTTATAATTACTTAATTTATAATCACTTATTTTCTCCGTTTTCATAAAAAATCCTAAAACAAAAACCCCCCATAAATTGTTACTATTATTAGTTGATAATAATACAAGATTCCTCGTGATACGATACTCGAGTTGTCCTTACCATAACTATATTTAAAATTTACTCGTTTTTTATCCGCCCGCGACAGCAAATCAAGTACCTCTTAAGTAAGAAAGACTCTAAACCAAGATTACTAAGGTGGATCTTACTTCTACAAGAATTTGATTTAGAAATTAAAGACAAGAGAGACACTGAGAATGTAGTAGATGACCACCTATCCAGAATAGAAGGCATCAAATCAGATCGTGTATCTATCAATGATGATTTTCCTTATGAACGCCTTGTAGCCCAATTAGAATTGGAAAGTATTACAACCAAATACCCTATGACTTATGAAGACACTGACACAAATGAAATCGTGGAAGCAGTCTACACTAAAACCATACTGCCATGGTATGCCGATTTTGTCAACTACTTAGCTGCTGGAGTGCTTCCACCTAATATATCTTATCAACAAAAGAAGAAATTATTTCATGATCTTAAAAAATATTATTAGGATGAGCCTTTTCTTTTCAAGAGAGGCGGCGATGGTATTTTCTGTCGATGTGTTACCGAAAATGAAATTGAAAACATAATTTTCCACTGTCATGCTGCTCCCTATGGAGGACATGCAAGCACTTTAAAGACTTGCGCTAAAATATTACAAACTGACCTCTATTGGCCTAATTTGTGGAAAGATTTCCATATCGCATTTAAAAATTATGACAAATACTAACGCACTGGAAACATCTCTAGACGCAATGAGATGCCTCGAAAGGGTATTCTAGAAGTTGAAGTCTTTGACGTATGTGGAATTGATTTCATGGGACCCTTCCCGTCTTTCTTTGGAGATCACTACATACTAGTTTTTGTCGACTATGTTTCAAAATGGATCGAAGTTGTAGCCTCTCCAACAAATGATGCACGAGTAGTAGTCAGGCTTTTCAAGAACATAATCTTCCCAAGATTCGGTGTATCGAGACTCGTCATCAGTGAAGGTGGCTCCCATTTCATTTCCAAAATCCTAGAAAAATTATTAGTAAAGTATGGAGTCTGACATCTTGTCGCAACACCTTATCATCCATAAACAAGTGGGCAAGTAGAGGACTCCAGAAGAGAGATTAAGAAAATCTTAGAAAAAACGGTAGCAACCTCTAGGAAAGATTGGTCATCTAAGCTACACGAAGCTCTATGGGCATATAGGACGACCCATAAAACTCCAATCAGAATCACGCCATTTAAATTAGTCTATGGGAAATCATGTCATCTGTCGGTAGAAATTAAACATAAAGCTAATTGGGCCATTAAAACCCATAATTTCAATTACACTGCCGCGGGTGAGAAAAGAATCTTAGATATCCACGAACTTGAAGAACTTAGATTAGACGCTTACGAGAATGCTCAGATTTATAAGAAGAGAACTAAAAAATGGCATGATAAACGCATATCTAGGAAATAATTCAATGAAGGCGATATAGTACTCCTATTTAATACCAGACTTAAACTATTTCTGAGAAAACTCACTCTAGATGGTCTGGTCCCTTCGAAGTCACTAAGGTTTTTCAAAATGGAGCAATAGAAATTAAAGGAATGTGTAGTGAACCTTTTATCGTAAATGGACAGCGTTTAAAGAATTATCATTGCATTGATAATAAGGAATATTCCACAACATTAAGGCTAGATGCGCTTCTACCCCACTCATTAGATTAATCACATGTTATGTCGAGCTTACGACTTAAAATAAAGCGCTTATTGGGAGACAACCCACTTTTTAGTCTTTTCTTTTTTCTTTACTTATTTTTAGTTTTTATTTTCGTTTTTTACTTTTGTTATTGCTTATTTCTATAAAATTATGCAATATTGTTTCTCTACTATTATCCACAACTAACTTAATTCTAACTGTCAACTTACTTCAGGCTAACTTAACTATTAGCTAACTGCATTAATCACGATGAATCCAGTTGACACTATGGGAATTATTTTTAGAGGAAGAAATCAGAGGAGGCATTTTGAGTCGTTAGCTGATAGGGAGATGGGATTGAGTATCTACCCTGATGGAGCTGCTATGACCACACTAGGGATTAGAGACAATGTCTTATCTCTGTTAAGCCAAATAAGCTGGGACACATCTGCCTTGAGAAGAAGATTTAGTTCTTACCGTAGATTAACCCTAGAGTTTTTTAGCTCTCTTGTCTACAAGCCTAACCATGGTCTAAGACTTAACAGGGGACTAATTAGGTTTAGGCTGTTTGATATTAAATACACCTATACCCATAGGGAATTGGCGGAACTGTTAGAATTTCCACACGACCTCGATACATTCACAATAATCCAAGAGGAACTTTTTGATGTGGGTGAACTCGACTATTTTCGAGGAAGTATTACAGGTATAAGTAACCCTGAGCCTAATGACATGCACTCAGAAAACATTCATAACGCCACCTTGAGGTATTTTCATAAGATCCTAGCATATACCCTCTTTGGAAAACTAGAAAACATAACCACATTATCTAGAGACAAACTTTTTATAATGTTATGTGCATCGCAAAACTATCCCGTAAATGGAGCTACCTTCATGATAGCAAACTTTAACCTTCTTGCAAGAACTGTCCATGAACCAATCCTGATATGAGGCCTAGTAACCATGATAGCAAATGTTATCGGTCTGAGACAATCACTGCTAAACATTGTCCCTCTAGGTAGATTCCAACCAATGAACATCCATTTTTGATTCAATAGGGGAATTTTAGGAACTTATGTTGGGTACCTTTGAACTACTCATTAACAATCAGTTAATGCCTCTTTTCACCCTGCCTGGCCCTAGGACTAGCATTCATGACCGGAACAATTGGTTATATGATTGGGCCAAACCACGAATATCACCACCACCTACTCCTGAGACACCCCTAACATATGACCACCTTTATTCCTTCCTATCTGATGAGCAAACCGACCATAAAACCCCTCCATTTTACCATCATTTTCTATCTCCAGATCAGGCTGACTCAAACACCTCCGATGCTCCAGTTGCTACTCCACCTCCCATATTTGACCAAGCTCCTGATATAAATGCTCTTCAATCTAAGGTTGATTTATTGAGAGATGAACTCATTATTTTGAGGATCTACTTCCATTCTTTCATGGACGTGGTAGCAGAACAGTAGGTCCATCTTTATCAGCATGTCTTTTCCACTTCTCTTCCTAATAATCGATGTTGCTAATTTTATTTAGGACTTACTGCATATCTTCCTTTCACATTTAAACATTGCGTACAATATTTTTTTTAAGTGTGGGGAGAAGACCTATTAGATTAGAATTTACATTATTTGATGTTTCAAATTCTTAAGTACATTTTTATCATTTATTAGTTATATTTTATTTTGTTTTTCCTTCGCTTACTTTTGGAATTTACATTACTTTGCATTAAATACTATATTATCATGTTTACATATATTTTATATACTTTAACATTTCCAATATATATATATATATATATATATATATATATATATATATATATATATATATATATATATATATATATATATATATATATATATATATATATATATATATATATATATATATATATATATATATATATGTGTGTGTGTGTGTGTGTGTGTGTGTGTGTGTGTGTGTGTGTGTGTGTGTGTGTGTGTGTGTGTGTGTGTGTGTGTGTGTGTGTGTGTGTGTGTGTGTGTGTGTGTGTGTGTGTGTGTGTGTGTGTGTGTGTGTGTGTGTGTGTGTGTGTGTGTGTGTGTGTGTGTGTGTGTGTGTGTGTGTGTGTGTGTGTGTGTGTGTATGTGTACATACTGCCTGCAAGTATTAAAATATATACTTTTTATTATTGGGAATTCTGGGAGACAAATTAAATTTTTTTATTTTGTTCTGCACTTTGTGTCGCTCGCCATACAAGCGTGACAACCGTCTCGCTTCATCAATTGGTCCCGCCCGACACAAAAGCGTGCCCTTCATCACAAAGTCAGAAATAGAAGCGCTTATGTTTTAACATAGAAATCCTTATAGATTCTTCTTCTTCTCATTTTATTCAACCCCCAAATTCTCACGCAAAACACCTATCCATCTTCCACCTTTGATTCAACTATGGCACGTAGAAACTCACATCCAGAACTCGACCTTTCAGGGATTACATTTCAAAATGGGGAAGCCGGAGAACACCAAAGGACTCATTATCTCAAATTTTATCAACACTTCGTAATCTCTACACGGTATGTTGATACTGAGTGTTTGTACAAATTAGGACTGCTTGATAGTGTCCGGTGGTTGCTTAGGAACTCTGATTTAGCATTCGTCTGTGCACAAAATCTTCCTACGTATGAGTCACTAACTTTGGAATTCTTAAGTTTGTTCTCGTACAACCCACCATGTGATGAAAGCCAACACCTATCCGGATCTACAACTTTCAGAATGTTCAATGATGAATATTCTATAACTCAAACAACTCTGGGTGATTTCTTCTGCTTCCCTCGTGAGGGGGAGGTATACTACTGAATCCCTACAATAGTAGATTGCGCATCTACAACTTTCAGGATTTGGAAAGCTATCTCTGATGAGGAACCAGCCAGTTGGGAGGGACTTTATGCATCATCTATACATAATCCCGCAATTTGGTATTTTCACTGCATCATCTCCAACAGTGTTTTTGGGAGGATCAACAACAACAAAGTAAATTCTAAAGAACTGTTCCTCCTGCATTCTACCTTCACTCCTAACCAGAAGATCAATGCCAGCATATTCCTCATGTCGCATATCCAGTCTTTGTGTGCAAGAAGGTCTACGCCTTTCTGCATTGGAGGGCTAGTTACCTCTAAAGCACTTGGCCTACGACTCGAAGACAAGCTTGCAAATCTGCCTACACTCCCGCCTACATTCATTGACATCGACAAATTTCAAGCTGGACACTTGATTAAGGTCATGGGAGATGGGAGGTATAATCTTACGGTGCATAACAGAGTAGTTCCTAGTGTCATTTTTCCAAACACTGCACTTACAGATGTAACAAACATGGAAAAATGGCTTTATGATTTGACTGCTCCTACACTTGGAGATAATGTGCAAACCAACAAAGGCAATGTCCGACTGATGAGATGGAGCAAGAAATGGAGCAAGGGGATGTTGAACAACAAGCTCCTTCTGAAAACATGGAAAGCACCTCTATAAGAACCAGAAGAAGACGCGAAAGGGTATCAGCCTCAAATGATGACATTATGGTTGCCATCCTGCAACTAGATGAGAGGGTGCAAGCTATGCAAAACAATCAAAATGCAATGATGCAACTTATGCTAGCCATGCAAACTCAGCAGCAAGAATATGATGAAAGGAATGAGCGTTGGGCTGCAAGAATGGCCGAGGAAATGGCATTTTTAACTATACGCATGGACGGTTTTCATGAATATATGTACGATGTGGGTATGCCTCATCCTCCGGTTGGACGTGGAGGAGCACGAGGGAGGGGAAGAGGACGTGACAATGCATAAGAGTAGATCAAATCTGCTTCTCTTCCTATTTCCTCATGCTTTTAAGCATTGGCACACTACTTGTTTCAAGCTTAGGGGAGTTAGTTAGTTAGGAAACACTTTATTGCTTTCTAAGTAGATTTTTCATTCCTGCTTGTATTTCCTGCAATCAAAACATCTTTGTACTTTCGAGTTCTTTTATGCAAACTTTTCTGCTATTATCTAATTTTCCCACTTTCTTGAGCCATAACAAAAAATTTGTTCGTTACTTGCATAACTTGTCGCATTCAAAGAGTATTCTGGTTTCTCACTTCTAAGATATATGAGAAACCTTGAGTGAAATAGAAGCACGATGGATATCGCCGTAACACTCCAAATCCCCAAATTGTGCTAGATCGATTTTAGTATCCTTTATAATGAAACCTTAAACTTTAGTTTTAAAGTAAACCAGAGTAGTTTATTTAGCAGTCAACACTGTCTTAAATACAAACTACGTAGGAAGTCGATAAATATAAGTGAATGATCCCAAGTATTTAAAAAGTTACATGCTCTACTATTAGAAAATAGGAAATGCACCAATTAAGTTAGGTGACCCTCACTCGGTCACTTAATCCAACGGATGCGGAACCTACACAATATAACATAGAAACCCGTTGTCGGTTGGTTCAGAGGTGTCTGGTACTGAACTTGGTAGGGCGGACTATGGTCTAATCCCCCACAACTTGAAATAGGGTGAATTAAAGGAGGTTACCATATATATGTTCCAGAACCTTGTGCTTAAAAGGATCATATTCACTAAACGGTATTCTACTATATGCGTGTAAAGATAAAGGGCTTAATGTGATTGTGTTAGAAAATTGCTAGAGAACCTTATCACCAAGGCTTAAGAAGATGGAGTTGTGGGTTTTCTCTATCATTATCGTCTTCTCTTTGTCCGGTAACGCAACATTCATTCTCTATAATCCTTTAAATGCTTCTAATAAATCTTGTTGAATAAGAAGGGCTTGCATCTTCAAGCGCCAAAAACCAAATTAATTCACATCGACGAATTTCTCAATCTCATATTTATTGCCTACATCTTTTTTTCCACACTCATCGCACAAGTTTGTTGTAATGAGCGTCGTCAAAAACAAACTAAAGAACAATGAGAAAAATAAGGGTTTTTTGAACAAACACAAGAAAACCTTTAGGTTTTATGAAAGAGAAAGAAAAGAGGGAAGAAGAAGAAGAAGGAAATCAGGATTGGTTATAATGATTTTACTATTCACTTTCTATATTAGGGTTCAAATATTATAAGTGAATAATAACAACCTATGCTTTCTCAATAACCTAACAGAACCAGTCTATTTATAGACTACTAAGTTAACTTAAACACCAAACTAACTTAAACAATTGGGCTAACAGAATGGCCCAATCCGGCCTACTAACAACATTAACATATTTTGACAGTTGCATGCTTAAATATACTTTGACTACAACATGCAAGACTTTGACATCAGCATGTGAACAGATTTCGACAGCATGTTTAACCTCTGTCGAACCAAGAAGCTACTCTTGTAGAGACTAGAGTTCAATCCAAATTACCATAATATGAGTGTAAGTCATTTGTGTCCTTAAATCCTAGATCATCCATGTTAGTGTTGACCGTTGATGGCACTCTTATGCCACTAGCAAATATTGGTTTTGTCTCCACAACTAACTTGTCTTTATCTAATGGTTATTATATTCCTAACCACACTTTAGGTCTTAATTTTGTTAGCCAATTGTGTGAAAATCATGTGGCAATTGAGAAGTCCTGGCGTGAAAATCACGTGACAACTTTTTTAATTTAATTTAATATATATTTAACTTAATTTTTTTATTGAATGTGTAGGAGGATTATCAGATATTGTTCGCAAATTTTTTGATTCATAATCCTCAATATACTCTGGGAGAGGGAGGGCCGTTTCATCCAGATGTGGATATTTATATTTGGGATCAAGTCATTGGCGGAAATAGCCCAAACGATTTTTTTTTTGTGGTGAAAATTTGGCGAACACCTTGAGAAGTGGGGATAGAACTATATTTCAAAGAGTTAAAGATGGGGAAGGGAGGATCACGTCAACCAAATTTGACACCAGAACAACTTGAAACAATAAGAAAATTAGCGTTAAATAAGGCAAGACGTGAGTCTGCGCAACGTGAGGCGACAATGAAGGTCCAAATGGAGGCTTAAACGGAAGCAATGAGGCAAGACCAACAACGACAAATGGAGGTCATGGCAAAGAGGCAGGCTGATATGGAGCAGAAAATAAGACAATTTATGCAAGAGTTTGGTAGAAATCAAAACGTTCGTGGTCAAGAGCTGGAGGATGACGGAAACGAAGATAATTTTGACATTGACAACTATACCAATCAAAATGATCCGTAGAATTAATTTTTTTAATTTTACTTTCAAATTTGAATTTGTATAATATACTAATTAATTAAACCTATTTAGTATATTAAATTAAAAATTCTTAAATTTATAATTTTAGTTTATTAATTTTATTATATTAAATTTAATATATTAATTTAATTAATTATAAAAGAAAAAAAATTCAGCAATTAAATTAAATAATAAAAAAACTAGTGACGTATTTTTGTGACATGTAAATCACGTCGTAATTTAATTTTTTTAATAAAGAAACAAAAGCTGGTAACGTGAAAATCACGTCGCAACTTAATATTTTTTATATAAAGAATAAAAGCTGAATAAAACGTTGGAGTGTTAAATATAATTAACTAATAACGTAATTTTCACGTCACTAATTTGTGACGTGAAAATCACGTGGCAAATAAAGTGTCGCTCTGACTTCAGTGCCTGCTATGCTTGCTTCCACTGGAATTTTAGGATTTCTATGCAATCAAGTTGCGACGTGATTTTCACGTCACAACTTTTTGTGACGTGAAAATCACGTTGCAAAAAATTTGTCACCCGCTCCCCAATCATGTGATTGTTCACGTCGCAAATTAATTGTTATGACATGATTTTTCACGTTGTGACATGAATTTCACGTCGCAAATAAAGATTTTTTTTTTAGTGAATTGTGCAAACCAACTTCACCAACAAATTGTAATAATTTTAATTTAATGGTAACTATTTAACCTTCTCACCTACATTTAATTTCATTTTGTAAAAGCATAGATCCTAATGACTTTTCAACCGAAACATAGTGATAAGTGAGAGAGGAAAGTTGATTTCATTTTGTATTCTCACCAAAATTGCATAATCACTTTAACACGAGAAACAGTGGCAGTTTGACAAGTATAATGAACCTTCTGAGAACTTTCCAAATGGAGAAAACGCAAATAAAAAGGTGACACCACAAGTATTTGAAGAAAAATATCATACGGCAGGAAATCTATCCATTGACTTGAATTTCTTGTTGACCAAGTTTTGTGATGATGCTGAATTATAAATAGAATATGTGATGGAGATATACTCATAACATTCTTTAACTTTGTGAGGCCTTTGCAGCAAAGATATGATGAAAGGAATGAGCGTCGGGCTGCAAGAATGATCGAGGAAATGACATCTTTAACTATATGCAGGGACGATTTTCATGAATATATGTACCATGTGGGTATGCCTCATCCTCCGGTTGGACGTGGACGAGCACGAGGGCGAGGAAGCGGACGTGACAATGCACAAGAGTAGATCAAATCTGCTTCTCTTCCTGTTTCCTCATGCTTTTAAGAATTGGCACACTGCTTGTTTCAAGCTTAGGGGAGTTAGTTAGTTAGGAAACACTTTACTGCTTTCTAAGTAGATTTTTCATTCCCGCTTGTATTTCCTGTAATCAAAAGATCTTTGTACTTTCGAGTTCTTTTATGCAAATTTTTCTGCTATTATCTAATTTCCCCACATTCTTGAGCCATAACAAAAAATTTATTCGTTACTTGCATAACTTGACGCATTCAAAGAGTATTCAGTTTTCTCACTTCTAAGATATATGAGAAACCCTGAGTGAAACAGAAGCACGATGGATACCGCCGTAACACTCTAAATCCAAAAATTACGCTAGATCGATTTTAGTATCCTTTATAATTAAACCTTAAAATTTAGTTTTAAAGTAAACCGGAGTAGTTTACTTAGCAGTCAACACCGTCTTAAACACAAACTACGTAGGAATTCGATAAATATAAGTGAATGATCCCAAGTATTAAAAAAGTTACATGCTCTACTATTAGAAAATAGGGAATGCACCAATTAAGTTAGGCGACCCTCACTTGGTCACTTAATCCAACGGACGTGGAACCTACACAATATAACATAGAAACTCGTTGTCGATTGGTTCAGAGGTGTCTGGTACTGAACTTGGTAGGGCGGACTATGGTCTGATCCCCCGCAACTTGAAATAGGGTGAATTAAAGGAGGTTACCACATATATGTTCCAGAACCTCGTGCTTAAAAGGATCATATTCACTAAACTGTACTCTACTATATGCGTGTAAAGATAAAGGGCTTAATGTGATTGCGCTAGAATGAAAACGGGTGAAATTTAGCGAAAAGAATTAGGTTGAGCTATAATGGCATGACTGGAATTGGTCTGTACAGTGGGGGTGTTTAGTGTTATTATTGTATCTTTAGTGTTATGTTGAGCTTATGTTTCCGCAAAAACATTGACACAACCTCTTACGATTCGATTTGTATCATGTATTTGCATTTAACTTGTGCTCTATTAATTTTTATACTAACTATATTGCTTGAGGACAATCAAAGGTTCAAGCTTAGGGGAATTTGATAACACGAAAAGTTATAGTATTTTTCGTCCGATTTAAATAGATAAAGCTTCTGATTCTTCGTTTATTATATCACATTATGTCCTTATTTGTAGTATTTGCAACATATTTCAGGTATTTAGTCTCTATAAAGCTTACATGAAAAAAGGAAGAAGAATATTGAAGAAATGAAGAAGAAATGACACTTTAGCAGCAAAAATGAAAATATTATGTATCAGAAGCCATGCCTCCCGTCAAAAAGTTCAAAAGTGTGCCCCTCGTCACACTACTTGTCTTAACCGACACATAATGAAAATACGTGCCCTACGCCACAACGCATGGCACTCGTTACAAGTCAATATTTCATTTACGGAAATGTCTCCATGAAGCACATGATTTGCTAAAAATTCTCCATGATTGAAGAACGAGGATCAAGGGAGTATTCATATTTTTTGCTCCGCACATTGAATCTATAAAACCAAGACAGTTACTAAAAAATTTTACGTTCACGCACCTGCTTAAATTTCTTATTTTTCTGCATAATGCAACATTGTTATTTTATTTTTCAGTTTTACATTTTTTGATATTTTTCCAGTTTTGTTTAGAATTTCCGTAAGCAAAGAAAACCATTACCATTAAAGAAATATTTCTTCACATCGGAGGAATATTGCAACTTTAGTTTCTTTCTAGCTTTTAGAATTTCGTTTAGGTTTATTTGTATTTGTCAAGATATTTTGTTCCGAAGCTAATCCTTCCGGCTTGTGGAGGATAGCATACTACACAATTATTCTTCAATGTTTTATTCCAGGTTCCAATTTTAAATATAGTATCATTCATTTTTACGATGCCTATGATATTGAATGTATGTTTTTATTTTATGTTATCACGCCATAAAATCATATTTGGCTAATTTTCTCGATACCGGTATGTGAAGTCCTAAATCGAAGGGATTTGATAATTTATTGACATAAATATTTTACAAAATCACGTTGCAAAAAATTTGTCACCCGCTTCTCAATCACGTGATTGTTCACGTCGCAAATTAATTGTTATGACATGATTTTTCACGTTGTGACATGAATTTCACGTCGCAAATAAAGATTTTTTTTTTAGTGAATTGTGCAAACCAACTTCATCAACAATTCATTTATTTTGATCAAATTGTTATAATTTTAATTTAATGGTAACTATTTAACCTTCTCATCTACATTTAATTTCATTTTGTAAAAGCATAGATCCTGATGACTTTTCAACCGAAACATAGTGATAAGTGAGAGAGGAAAGTTGATTTCATTTTGTATTCTCAACAAAATTGCATAATCACTTTAAGACGAGAAACAGTGGCAGTTTGACAAGTATAATGAACCTTCTGAGAACTTTCCAAATGGAGAAAACGCAAATAAAAAGGTGACACCACAAGTATTTGAAGAAAAATATCATACGGCAGGAAATCTATCCATTGACTTGAATTTCTTGTTGATCAAGTTTTATGATGATACTGAATTATAAATAGAATATGTGATGGAGATATACTCATAACATTCTTTAACTTTGTGAGGCCTTTGCATAGTAGAATATAAGATTTATTGAGTATTACATTGTGAGACATAGCAATGTCAAAAGTTGGAAGAATGAAGTTGGGATCACAAGGTATGGAAGTGTCCTTACAAGGACTTGGTTGCATGAGTATGTCTACTTTCTATGGTCCTCCTAAACCTGAATCCGACATGATTGCTCTCATCCATCATGCCATTCAATCTGGTGTCACTTTTCTTGATACTTCTGATGTCTATGGACCTCACACCAATGAAATCCTTCTTGGAAAGGTTATCACTTTCTCTTACCATTTTAGCTTTTCTTTTCATTACCTTTTTTTTTTGTTTTGATGTAAAAATTTATGGGTATTGCAATTTGGTTTTTGTTGCTGCATTTATGAGTATGAATGAAATTGAAATATATATTCTGTGTGATTTGATGAATTGTGAAAACTGTGGAATAGGCTTTGAAGGGGGTGAGAGAGAAAGTTCAATTGGCTACTAAATTTGGAGTCAGAGTCAGGGATGCGAAATTTGAGATCTGTGGTGATCCAGCTTATGTGAGAGAAGCTTGTGAAGGTAGCTTGAAGAGACTTGATATTGATTCTATTGATCTCTACTATCAACATCGTATTGATACTCGTATTCCAATTGAAGTCACGGTTCGATTCTTTTCCTTACTCTTTTGATTTGATTTTGCAATAACAATATGTGATGTCCTGAACTTTTTTGGTTTTCTTTTTAAGATTGGAGAGCTCAAAAAACTAGTTCAAGAGGGAAAAATAAAATACATCGGTTTGTCTGAGGCGTCAGCTGCAACAATCAGAAGAGCACATGCTGTTCATCCAATAACAGCTGTGCAGTTGGAGTGGTCATTATGGTCAAGAGATGTCGAGGAAGAAGTTATTCCAACTTGCAGGTGTGATATTTAGTTTGCAATTATATGAAGCACTGACATAGACACTGAACATGACACTAGATCGATTGCATATACATAGATATAACTTGTAACTTGATGAGTTATGACTTTGTATCTTAGGGAGCTTGGTATTGGAATTGTTGCATATAGTCCTCTTGGGCGAGGATTCTTTTCATCAGGAACAAAGTTGCTTGAGAACTTGTCACAGAATGATTACCGGAAGGTTTGTTGAAAACATACTTTTACATAACATCATTTCAATTACTGGTTCATTTTCTTAATCAACTCACTTCCCCTTATGTTACAGGATTTGCCTCGATTTCGACCTGAAAACCTACAGCAGAACCAAACTATATTTGACAAAGTTAATGAACTGGCTGCAAAGAAAGGGTGTACTCCACCTCAGCTTGCACTAGCCTGGCTTCATCACCAAGGAAACGACGTGTGCCCGATACCTGGAACAACAAAAATTGAGAACTTGAATCAAAACATAGGTGCTTTATCCATTAAACTGACTCGAGAAGAATTGGCAGAAATTGAGTCCTTAGCAGATGCTGTTAGGGGTGATAGATATGGGGATGATATAAGCACATGGAAGGATTCTGATACTCCACCACTCTCTTCATGGAATGCTGCACAATGAAGTGATTTTCTTGCATAATGCTCATATTAGTATTGTACCTTTGGTGTTTTATGCTGTTGCTTTCAAGAAATAAATCTGTATGAGTTTCCTTTTCAGTGGATTTGTTTGTATAAATCAATGTTTTAAAAATCTATCTTTTATAGTTTCTAATATTTGATGTGGCTTTTTAAGTTGTGTGAACTCTAAGATGACTCCATATAAACGTTGGTTTGATTCTATACAGGATTTTATCTATTATTTTTAGCTTCTAGTATTAAGTTACATTAACAATATATACTAATTAAAATATTAAAAAAATATAATATACTTTTTTTAATGTAAATTATGTATTATTTTAAGAAATAGTATTATTTTCGAAAATAAATATTACTACAATAATATTTTTAAAACATTTATAGACAATGGCAAATAAAATAAAATAAAATAACTACAAGAGTTTCGATTCAAATCCAAATAAAAGTCATACGCATTTAAATTTAACTAAATCTTAGAGACACTATGAAAACATTGTTATTGATTAAATAATTATTATAATTTAAAATATATAAAATATAATAACTGATCGTACCTGATCAGAGTTGGACCGTCACAGCTGGCTCGAACTGAATTTGAAGGAGATGGGGGTACTTGCAAGATACTCCGATGATAAAGTGAGATATGGAATGAGCAAGCGAACTGTATGTAGGTGTGAATGAATGAATGAATACTTGACTCTCTTGAAATAGAGGGTATTTATAGCCCCCAGCGCTGGGCCAAAGTCCCTTTATTAGGTTGACCAAACATGTCCAACAAAGGGACTGCCAGGTTCTACGTGGAGTAGTGGAAACCTGCACGTGGTCCCCTACCTGAATGATGCTCTCTGCAGAAATAGGGAGGTGAAGACGCGGTCTTCTCGGGACCCTGAGGACTCCGAGATATTCGGAGAGGTTGAGTCTGCCCTACGAGGAGTGTGTTCGAGCAAGGCCTGGATTGAGACGTTCCTCGTCTGGGATGTCCCTTGTCGGGGACTCTCTTCACGGTCACCGGCGGGCACAATTGTGTTCGACGACACCCATGATCGAGGCGTGTCGGGGATTATAATACTCAGTATGGTATGTTGTAAAGCTTAGATTGGGCCTCGCTGGTAATTGGGCCACGGGCAGGCCCAGTCCAGAACAGGAGCCCCCCAAGTTTGATTGGAACAATATGTGATGATTTTAAGTTTTTCCGTTTTCTTTGCTAGATTGGAGAGCTTAAGAAACTTGTTGAAGAGGGAAAAATAAAATACATCGGTTTGTCTGAGGCCTCGGCCGCAACAATCCGGAGAGCACACGCAGTTCATCCAATAACAGCTGTGCAGTTGGAGTGGTCATTATGGTCAAGAGATGTCGAGGAAGAAATAATTCCAACTTGCAGGTGTGATATTTAGTTTGCAATTATATGAAGCACTGACATAGACACTGAACATGACACTAGATCGATTGCATATACATAGATATAACTTGTAACTTGATGAGTTATGACTTTGTATCTTAGGGAGCTTGGTATTGGAATTGTTGCATATAGTCCTCTTGGGCGAGGATTCTTTTCATCAGGAACAAAGTTGGTTGAGAACATGTCACAGGATGATTACCGAAAGGTTTGTGGAAAACATGCTTATTAAGAAATTCATTTCAAATACTTACCTTATCAACTCTCTTAATGTATGTATGTAATTCTGTTGCAGCATATGCCTAGATTTCAACCTGAAAACCTGCAGCAGAACCAAACTATATTTGACAGAGTTAATGAACTGGCTGCAAAGAAAGGGTGTACTCCATCTCAGCTTGCACTAGCATGGCTTCGTCACCAAGGAAATGATGTATGCCCGATACCCGGAACAACCAAAATTGAGAACTTGAATCAAAACATTGGTGCTTTATCTGTCAAACTAACACCAGAAGAAATGACAGAAATTGAGTCCTTAGCAGATGCTGTTAGGGGTGATAGATATGCCGAGGGTAGAAATACATGGAAGGATTCCGATACTCCACCACTCTCTTCATGGAAAGCTGCATAATGAAGTTATTTTCTTGCATAATGCTCATACCTTTGGTGTTTTATGCTGTTACTTTCAAGAAATAAATCAGTATGAGTTCCCTTTTGAATGAATTTGGTTGCATGGACTAATGTTTTAAAGATCAAACTTTATATTTTAATTGTTTCATAAACCGGCATTGTCCCTGGAATCCTTAATACTAATTTTATATTCGAAAACGGCCCTTACGTTTGAAATCTGTAGTTAAATCTTGCTTAAACGCTGATAATTTTTTGGATGTTTCCAGTTTAAATTCTTCAACTGTCATATGTGTTGGGTATAACAATAATAAGTGAGTTAATGAGGTAGTTAAAAAATGCACTGATATAAATTTCCCACTAGGGGTATCAATGGCATCCTAATTGAACTATCTTTCAATTGGATTGGTTTCATTTGTGGCATGACTTCAAATATAGCATTTACATACTGTTGTGAAATACGATACTTTTGAAATAAAGTATAAGAGGGTTCTTCAAGACAAAAAACCCGCAAGGATAGAAAATATGGAAAAACACAAAGAACAATAAGGTTTGGTTATAACTGCTATTCTTTACTTTCTATTTAATCAAGATTACAAGTGTTACAAGAATAACAAATAACTTTCTCACTCTAAATTCAGATTTGCAGTATACAATGATGAGAGACTAGTATGCTATTTATAATAAATCTAACATACTAAACTAATGGGCTTTTTCACAAATACTCATTACAAACTAACTTAGGGTACAAACTAACTTAAACAATTGGACATTACAAACAGGCCCAATTCAAAATAATAACAACCATAGCATTTCGACACCCACATACTAGAACACACTTCGACTACAGTATGTAGGTCTTCGACACCAGCATGTGATCAAATTTTGAAGGCATGTATAAATCTTGTCAAACTAGAAGCTAATCTTCGACCCAATAGAGTTCGATCCAATATCTCACAAATCTCCACCTTGGAACAAACTCTAATATCAGAGAACATACTAGCTTTCTTCATGCAACTTTATCAACTGCATACAGTGGAAAAACTTGCAACTGGGCAATGTCTTGGTGATCATCAGCAGCATTGTGATATGTCGAAACCTTCAGCACTTGGACTTCTCCATGCTCGATTACCCCTCTGACAAAATGCAGCCTCACATCGATGTGCTTGGATCGCTCATGATAGGCTGAGTTCTTCGACATGTGTATTGCACTTTGACTATCACATTTAAAAGTGATAACTCGACCTTGAAGTTTCAGCTCCTTAGCAAAATCTTCAAGCCACAATGCTTCTTTCACAGCTTCAGTGAGGGTGATATATTCTGCTTCAATAGTTGATAACGCAACAACCTTTTGAAGTATCACTTTCCAACTAATTAATGTGCCAAACATAGTGAAAACATATCCAGAAATAGATTTTCTAGAATTCATACAACCTGCATAATCAGAGTCGACATATCCTTCGATTATTTCTTTACTATCTTCAGCCAAGGCTCCACCATAAATTAAAACTATGTTCAGAGACTCATTTATGTACCGTAAAATCCACTTCAATGCTTGTCAGTGAACCTTTCTAGGATTCGCCATGTACCTGCTTACAAAACTTACTGCATATGCTATGTCGGGTCTAGTACAGACCATAACATACATCAAAGAACCCACTATGTTAGCATATGGGATGCTATTCATATAAGTTCTTTTGATCTTAGTACTGGGACATTAATCTATACTCAGTTTGAATTGAGGTTTTGTTGGAGTCGCAACAGGCTTTGAACTCGACATACCTAATTTGTCGAGACTCTTCCGTAGGTATGCCTCTTGAGATAAGTACAATTTCGACTGCTTTCTATCTCTTCGGATGTTAATCCCAAGAATCCTAGATGTAGCTCCCAGATCGTTCATGTCGAACTCTTTATTGAGTTCAGCCTCCACCCTCATTACATCTTTGATATTGTTTCTTGCTATGACAATATCATCAACATAAAGCAACAAAATAGCAATGAATTATCAAGTCGATATCTAAAGTAAACATGTGGTCGAGCTGACTTCTAGTGAAACTTATGTGTGCCAATAACTTGTCGAATCTCATATTCCATTATCGATGAGATTGTTTCAGCCCATATAAAGATATATTTAACTTTCACACATAATCTTCCTTCCCCTTTTCGACATACCCTTCAGGTTGTTTCAAAGGATTGTCTCATCTAGATCACCATACAAGAACGCAATCTTCGCATCCATTTGTTCCAGTTCAAGGTTGAACTGTGCCACCATGGCAAGCAACATTCGAATGGACATGTTCTTCACAACAGGAGAAAACACATCATTAAATTCGACACCTTCTTTCTAAGTGAAACCCCTTGCAACCAACATTGCCTTGTATCTTTTTGATGCCACTCCTTCGATTCCTTCCTTAACTTTGAAAATCCATTTACAGTTGACTAACCTGACTCCAGCAGGTTTCTTGATCAATTCCCATGTGTTGTTATCATGAAGAGATTTTATCTCATCATCCATGGTCTTTAGCCATTCAGTCTTATTTCGACTCCTCATAACTTCCTTATGTCTCAAGGTTCTTCGTCTAGAACCTCACTTGCAGAGATTAAGGCATAAGTTATAAGATCTGCATACCCAAGTCTCTGAGGTGGCTTGATGACTCTTCTCGTCCTATATCTTGCCAATAAGTAGTCATCGATAGTTTCCTTAATTTCCTCAGTATCTTCTGCTTCTTCTTCGACTTTATTTGGGATACGTAATTCAACATCAACATGCTCCACCTCAACAGGAATCTCTCCATGTTCCAGCTCTTCATCAGATATTTCTGCACTTCGATCAACATCATCAGTTTTCTTTAAAGTCGTTTCAGCTTCATTGCAAACTACATCTCGACTGATGATAATCCTCTTGTGACTTGGCTCTAGGCACCATGGACTATAAGCTTTAACTCCTTTAGGGTATCCCATAAACATGCATTTAAGAGCTCTAAGGTTAACCTTGTCTTTCCTAATGTGAGCATAGGCTACGCAGTCAAATACTCTCAATTTGTCGAGATCTGGTGGATATCCCGAACAAACTTCTTAAGGTGTCTCCATATCTAACACAATCGAAGGACATCTGTTTATCAGATATGTTGTTGTCGAAATAGCCTCATCCCAGAACACCATCTTTAACCCAGTACTAGTCAACATGCATCTAACTCTCTCCAAAATAGTTCGATTAAACCTTTCAGCCAAACCATTTTTTTGTGGAGTACCTGCAGTAGTTTTGTGACTTGCACTACCAGAGGTAGCACAAAACTATCGAAAGCCTCATTGTAAAATTCAAGGCCATTGTCGATTCTCAACCTCTTAACCTTTCTTCCAGTTTAATTTTCGACCAGAGTCTTCAAACTTTTGAAATTCTCAAAAGTTTCATTATTAGTCTTCTGGATGAATTCCCATAACTTTCTAGAATAATCATCTACTATGGATAGAAAATAATTTGCAAACCTGAATGTGATGGACATCTTGCAGGCCCCCAAAGATCAGCATAGATGTAATCAAGGGATCCATGTGTTCTTGTTTGCCTTTGTTGATTTTCACTCTACAATATTTTTCAAGTACACAGGGTTCACAAAACTTCATCTTTTCGACTTTGTCTCCTCCAAGCAAGTTTTGTTTCCCCAATTCAGTCAGACCCCTTTCACTAACATGACCCAATCTCATGTGCCAAGAAGTCTCTCAGATGGTGGTGGGTCTTCAACCATTGGTCTTTCCTCCTTTTCAGACTCTGAACCTGAATGATCTAATGAACCTTCTGATTCTAGTCTAACTAATTGAGCTTGTATGCGCCTTGCGTAAAAGGTCCTTTCAATTTATGCGTCAAAAGGAAATTCAGATGAGGGTTTTTCTCGCATACAAAGGTTAGACACAAATCAGTAATAACGAAAAATATAAAAATAACAGAAAATAAAATTTTTAAATGTAGAGCAACAAAATTCTAATTAAACTACAATTAAACTCTATAACTTTGCAGTCCCCGACAACAGCGCCAAAAACTTTATGGGAAAAATAGCAAGTGTGTTATTTTTCCCCTTGTAATAATAGGGAAATTCTTAGGATTCAAGCACTATGGTACAAATATACATGTTAGACTCGTATCACTGTCACATTATTCTGAACTTCCTACCCTCGAACAACCATCTCTTTGTCTCTATATACTATTCTCGATCTCTATGAAATTCAAGCTCTTGAGCAAAACAAAAAATTTGGTCCAAATTTGGGAAAGACTTCAACTCATAGATTTACACAGTAATTATCATAAGAGGAAAGACTTCAACTCGTAGATTTACACAACAATTAGCATAAGAAAAGAAGTAAGAAAAATAGTAAAGTGAAAACCCCTGAAACTTGAACTAAACATTGACCCCAGTGTTTTAGAACAAGCGCGAGGAAGGTAACTCACAGAGGAAATGCAACACCAGCTGCTACCTCCTAGCTTTCACCAGTAAGGCACCCTTTTTATTTCCTACAGACAAAATGAGACAAACACAAAAAGAAAAACTAAGTTATTAAAAGTGTGGGTTGCCTCCCACAAAATTCTTCGTTTAATATCACATGGCTCGATGGTTCATCCCCTTTTGGGGGATACTTCTTCTTCAACACCTTGTTGCTTGTCTTTTCTGCAATCCAAAACTCATTTAAATCATTAGTATGGCCCACTTTGTGCTTCAGGTCACTTCCAACTTCCATCTCCTCACCATGGTGTTGCTTCTTTTTCTTTTTTGACTTTTTAGCTTAAATTGAGAATTTTTGTTGATGCCACCTGAGAGATTCTGCCTGACACTTCTTTTGGTAGTGATTTTGAAATTTTGTTTTCTCCTTCAACTTTGATCATACCAACTGAAGATTGTTTCTTTCCACCTGTACCCTGCTTCTTGATCTCCAACACTTTCAAGGTTATCCCTTCATCAAATTATTTTAATGTCAGATTACTTGTCTCTATATCAAAATTGCACTGACTAGTCAGCACAAATGACCGACCAAGAATGATAGGAGTCTCTTCATCTTCAGGGATATCCATGATCTGTATATCAATGAGAAAGACAAAATTGTCAATTTCCACCAATACATCTTTCGCTATCCCGTATGACTGCTTGATGGTGTGATCAGCAAATTTTAATTTTGTCCCACTCCCACTTATCTTTTCAATACCAACCTTTTTGAAAATAGACAAGGGCATCAAACTCAATCTAGAACTAGAATCAATTATAACTCTCTTGAATTTTTTGTCCTTTATTGTGCATGGTATTGCAACTAACCCAAGATTCTTCTACTTGGTAGGAATTTTTTTCTAGGTGTGATTGCACACAATTTCTCATCAACGGGTACCTGTTCATATTTTGTTGGTCTCTTTTTTGAGAGTACCTCTTTCATGAATTTTTGGTGCAATGGTATTTTCTCGAGTTCTTTAAAGAACGGTATGTTTATCTCTAGCTTTTTAAAATAGTTTGACAAATTTATCAAACTCTTTCTCTTTTGTGTCCTTCTTTTCCACTCAATATGCATACGATAACTTTATCGCTGGTTTAGTCTTCTCTTCAGTTGGTTTCACAGGTGATACCACTCCTTGTTTTTTATTGTTCTCTCTCACTTCTAAATCTACTTTTATGATACTATCATCAAATTTTACCTCATCTTTCTTTTCTTCGGCAACTTTCTCATTCTTTGTTGTGACAGCATTAACATTCTCATGATCTTTTTTATTTCCTTGTGGTTGCAGCACTACCTGTGTGCAATCTGTCCCATTTGAACTTCCAAATTTTTTATTGCAGTTGTGGTGTTCCTGTGATTACTTATTGTCTGTTCTTGAAATTGCGAGGTGTGGGCAACCATCCTTTCAATATCCACCTCCCACTATGCCTTCTGAGGAGCTTGTTGTTGCTGATCTTTCAAGGAGAAGTTAGGATGATTCTTCCACCCAGGATTATAGGGGTTAAAATATGGGTTATATTGCTTCAAGAATTTTATCTCCTCAATTTTTTATGGATTCGCAAGACATTGCACATAATGTGTGATCCACTACAAATTTCACAAACAACCTTACGTACCTGTTGAACCTGAGCTACCTGTTGAGTACCCATGTTCATTGCTTTCAGCTTTTTCTCTACTTCTGCAACAATTGCTTCTTTAACTTTTAGTTGCTTATTAACTTCTAACTTCAGATCAATCACCCCCTCTAGTTTACTCACAACCCTATTATATATCTCCAGATGCTCATTTGCACCCATGGCTTCAATAATCTTCTTCACACCAGTGGTTGTTGTAAAGTTGGATGAGCCATCGGTTGCTGTATCAATATGTTAATTCCTCTTCATTCGGAGGCCATTCACAAACATATGCATTTGTTCAGTTTGATCCATATTGTGGGTAGGGCAAGCTACCAATAACCTCTTGTAAGCATCATCTAGTGACTCTCTTTCTTTCTGCTTAAAATTCACAATATCATATCTTTTGTGAATGTAAACAGAAGCATGAAAATACTCATCAAGAAAAGTCTTCTCCATTTGTTCCCAAGTAGTAATACTCATTGCCGGTAATGAGTAAAATCACTCTTCAGCATCTTCAGACAGCGTGAATGCAAACATTCTCAATTTCTTTGTCTCTTCAGAGTGCACTTAAATTTTCAGATAGTGCTCATAGTGAGAAAACTCTGCAAATATTTGTTTGCATCTTCATTTATCTTTCTGGTGAAAGATTTGTTCTCGAGCTGGCGGATGGTTGAGGGGTGCAGTTAAAAATTTGCAATAGTGACTGGTTGATTCACGATAGTCAACCGACCTGTTCGAGCATTTGCTCCTCCATAGTCCCCAAGAAGTATCTCAGGTGGTGGTGGGTCTTTATCCATTGGTCTTTCCTCCTTTTCGGACTCTAAACCTGAATGATCTGATGAACCTTCTTATTCTAGTCTAACTAACTGAGCTTGTTTGCACCTTGCGTAAAAAGTCCTTTCAATTTCTGCGTCAAAAAGAAATTCAGCCGAGGGCTTTCCTCTCATACAAAGGTTAGATACAAATCAGTAATAAGAAAAAATATAAAAATAACAGAAAATAAAATTTTAAATGCAGAGCAACAAAATTCTAATTGAACTACAATTAAACTCTATAACTTTGCAGTCCCCGCAACAGCACCAAAAACTTTATGGGAAAAATAGCAAGTGTACTATTTTTGCCTCTTGTAATAATAGGGAAATTCCCCGAATGTCGATCTCAAGGACTACTTGCAATTATCGAGTTCAATTCGTGGTCCAATTAAACAAAACTTGATTTGGGGTTTTAATTTGTGAAATTTTCACTTAACAAATAGCAAAATTATAAATTAGCTTTTCACTTATATGAGGAGCATGCTAGGGGTGAGTGTGTGATTTGACCTTGTAATAACATTTACTCTTGATCTCTTCAACAAGTTCATTACCTTCAACTACCGAATCTTTAGTTTGTTTTCCCCTAAGTCCTTAGTGGGAAAACCTTTGGTCCTTCATTTTAATACCTAAGTCCTTAGTGAATTATGATGAAACCAAGCAGTTATGTTATCAAGATTTTACGGTGACCTATAGGGTGTCCCTAATCCTAGGTGATATATATTATAGTCTAATTGTTCAAAAACCTTAACAATGGCGGTCCAACCCTATTTGTTAACTGTGGATCAATCCCTATTTGTCCGATAGGAAAGGCATAATAAGAACATTGAACAATTAAATTGAAAAGAAACTATTGTATTAAAATCAAGAATTCAAAATCAATATATTTGCAAATCAGGGAGACCCCCCTAGTATTGGGGGGTTTAGATACTCATATTATTCAAAATAATCACAAGACAAAATATAGACATTACCAGGATTGAGCTGGACGTTGATCTTCAATTGCTCCTGCTCATGAAAATCTATCGCTCTCCAAAAACCTTGACTTCTCTAATCTTTAATTGTGTGAATTCTTCGTGTGGAAAAAAAAGTCCCCCCGTACATCGTGGAAACTCCTCAATATAGCCAAAACTCATTTAGGTCGGTTTGAAATATCCAAAACACCCTCACAGGCCAACTAATGAACAAAATAACCCGAAATACCTAGAAAAGAGATTGTAGACTTTGAAAATAAAACAAGTTTGAAAATAACACAAGTTTGAAAATTGACTTACTAACGTTCGAGACTAACATAGTAAGCTTAACGCAGATTTTGTATATTCATTCCATCCTAGGAGATGAATAACACAGAGTTTGATAATCTATTGTCGCATGGAGACTAACTTAATGAATTATATCGTAGAGATACATATAACATATTGTTACTTGAGACTAACAGAATGAGTTATATCGCAGATTTCGTATACCTACTAATGCATAGAGACTAACATAGTAAGGAATTTCTAGTGTACTTATCACGACCTAGAGGATAAATACCACAAAGTTTGATAACACGTTGACGCTTCAAGACTAACACAATGGATTACATCACAATTATTGCATACTCACCGCAACATAGGGGCAAATAAAACAATTTCGATAATTCACTAATGCTTTGAGACTAACACAATAAACTATATCGCAGATTACGTATATATACTACAACCTAGGGAGTAAATGATACGGGTTGAAAATATCTTACTAACACTTAGAGACTAACACAATGAGTTATAGATTTTCGCATACCTACCACAACCTAGAGGATATATAATACGAGGATAGACTTGTGTATTTATCACGACCTAGAGGATAAATAACAAAAACCTAATAATTCATTATCGCTTAGAGACTGACACAATGAACTATAGATTTTCGGATACCTACCACAACCTAGAGGATAGATAATATGAGGATAGGCTTGTGTATTTATCACAACCTAGAGGATAAATAACACAAACTTGATAATTCATTATCGCTTAGAGACTAACACAATGAAATATGGATTTTCGCATACCTACTACAACCTAGATGATAGATAATACGAGGATAGGCTTGTGTATTTATCACGACCTAGAGGATAAATAACACAAACCTGATAATTCATTATCGCTTAGAGACTGACACAATGAACTATAGATTTTTGCATACCTGCCACAACCTAGAGGATAGATAATACGAGGATAGGTGTGATACGGTGGGAGAACTGACTTGAGGTTTGCGTTTGTTTTCGCAAATGTTTCGGTTGAGCAAGAGTCGCCACCGACTTTTTATTTTATCCTAAGGAAAGGTTAAAAAGCACAGCAAAAACCTTTGAGATGTTTTTTCGGGTTCGGGGAGTAGATTATAGAAAGGGAAGGTATTAGCACCCTTTCTATCCATGGTTATCCATGGGCTCTTAGTTACTTGCTTAGATCAACTTGCCTTAATTTTCAATTGTTTGAAATGGTACTTTGTGTATGTGTTTTGAAAATGTTTTTGAAAAGAGGCCAATGTGGTGGCAACCTTTGTAATGATCCATGTTGGGATGTATACAAAGGTGTATGTCTTTTGAAAAAGTTTTCAATGTTTTTTTGAAAGTTGTTTTGAGAGTGTGTTTTGAAAAATAGCAAGTGTTTTTGCAATTTTGATCAAGTAACTAAGAGTGGTCTACCCCTAAATTTACTCAAAGATTTTTCTATGTTTTTAACCCTTTTAACAATTTTGTTCCACCATTGTACTTGGTGGACAATCTTGCGTTTAGGATGTAAACGGGACGGGCGCGGGTCATCGTTTAGACCATGATTGCAATGGTGCCAAGTATCTTTGGGCAATTTTTCCTTTAAGGGACTTGATCATTTTTAGGCAACTTTCGAAAGCGTCATCGAGGGACTATGATCATTTGAATTTGTTTTGTTTTTTGCCAAAGATACTCAACATGCAATATGGCCTAATTTTTGAAAGGCAACAAGTGGATGTAACCCTAGGGGTGATAGTGTGCAAGTGTGTTTTATTGCATACAAGAGTTTTTCTTTGAATTAGGATTTTCTATTTCATTGATTTTATCTTGCCATACACGTCCTAATTACTAGCAGTAAGAAGCGGAAATATAAAATCCTACGCTATTACAACAATTAGGGAGTGAGGGTACATATTTGTATATGGGGGGTTCAACGAGAAAAATAGACAAAAAAGAAAATAGCAAAAAGCAAGATAGAGGGAGAGAGGGAGGGAGCCAGCGCGCTGCTGAGAGGTCATCAGAAGTTCTGACTCAAATCCGCTGCCAGATGATCAACCTCTCGGTTAAACTGTATGAGTCAGAACTTCTGACCCTGGCACCTGCAAAACAGAAACCTATTAGTGGGGAAATCAGAAGTTCTGACCCCCCCTGCGCTGCAAAACAGAAGTTTGTTAGTGGAGAAACCAGAAGTTCTGATTCTGCTGGAAAGACAATAACTCTCAGAGGTTCTGATATTATTGACAGCAAAACAGGCTTCAGATGTGCTAACGTCAAAGTCAGCACTTGGTTTTTCCCTGTACTAATCAGAACATCTGCAATTTTGTTGTTATTCCACAAAACAGGAAACATATTTGGAACAGATCCAGCAAATTTCAAAATGTTTCAGAGGGCAGAACCAACAAGGTTACAGGCACGTCCTACACTAGCCCAGAACGTTCTGAGGTATGAAAATACTCAGAATACAAACAGCAACAATATGATATTTACATTATGTTTATTTGAGCATGCACAGCTGATGATGCTTAGCAGCGTGATGAAGGTCAGCAGGTGCTTACCTGGCTGTTGGAAGAGTTTGTGGATGAAAGCTAGCTTTTGGCTCTGGTGGTATTCTGAACAGATTCTTTTTGAAAAGGGTAGGTGAAGGTGTATGCGTATATAGGGTCAGAAGTTTGAAAAGGGGTTTTTGGTTCACAAAGAAAAACTGAGTATTGGATAAAGTTTGAAGGTGAGAAATTCAAAGTTATGAAACAACTGGGGGATTTTGGCAGAGTTTCACCACACCATCTTGCTAAAGGTTTCTGTTTCTCTCTTAGCAATTTTTCTGTTTCTTGAACGCGCTTTTTCAGTGGACAATGACTCTCTATTTATAGGCAAAGTTCTTGTGGGTGTCTTGAACATTAAAGCGCCAATAGAGTTTGAATTGTTCTTTGACAGAAATTCCTGGGAAGTTGTGATAACAGATAGCCTTCAGCCTAGGCTGCAGCAACATGCGTGGATTAGAGTGAAGTGACCTCTTAAGTGGGCGGTGGCGTGTAGACCCATGCCAGAATCTGCATAAAGGCGTTTTCCAAGCCACACGTGAAGGGATTACTTGGATGAATGTTCAGGAGTGGTTGGAAGCATTAATGAGCATTAAATGGTGATAAGACTTATCAACATCAATATTCTGGTAAGGGAAACCAAACTTTGAACCAGCAGTTCTGTTTCAACAAGAACAGCGTAAACCATGCTCTGGCCTTGGCTTCCTGTTGTCTTATTAAGTTCTGGGGATTCTCCTGATTTTCTGATATGCTCCTTGGATTTGCTTCTGGACCTCCTGGGCTTAGAAATTCTGTATCAGTGTAACACCCACTCTTCTGACCTTTTCACCTTCTGATTTCAACATGTTCTGAAAGAGCCTTCAGACTTCCTTGCTTCTTTTGCATTTCTTTAGCAAATTCTGGCTGAGCTTGCGTAGCTGCTGAAAGAGTCATGTTCTGTCTGAGGCTTGCGTATTGAACCACGTTTACAACTTCTGATTGAGCTGATGTAGCTGCTGAAGAGCCAACTTCTGACTGCACTGAGCCAAGCTTGCAACTTCTGACCGTTTCTTATCTGGAATTGGTCCAGAAGTTCTGAAACGCTGATTTTTTCTTAAACACTCATTTTTTAGAGAAAAATTCCAAGTACTTAGAATTTAATTTTTCTCAAGCTAAAAAGCGTTGTCTTTAGAGCTTGTGTGATCATCTTGCTCTTGTAAGTGGTTTGCTTGGGCAAAAATGACAGTTCTGGACTTGGATTTGTTTCAGAGGGACCTTGAAAATCCAAGATGATTTCCTGAATAAAGAGAGGGCAAATTTTGGGGTACAACAGTTACCCCTGTTCAATCTTCTTGAACCTGAAGAGTTAGATTGGCAAGTTTGCCTTTCGCGACTCAAAGGTAAAAGGAGATTGGACACTAGAGTGCCCGGAAATTTGCACTCGCATAGTAGAGTATCAGCAATGTGATGGCGGGAATGGGCTTATAGATGCCATTTGGAGAGATGGTGGATAGGGGGATGGGCTTATAGATGCCGTCTGAAGACGTGACAGAAGCTTGTCGGGAATGGGCTTATAGATGCCATTTGGAGGTATTGATCGCATAAGAGATTCCTTAGCGAGAACCTGCGTACTTTGAGAAAGAAAGATGTTTCCTGGCTTGTTACAGGTGTTGATCTTCAGTCTCTTCATGCAGATATGCCCTGGCTAGATACAGGTATCGAATCTACAATTAGTTGCTCACAGATGTGCCCTGGCTAGATACAGGTATCGAATCTGGAAATGTTGTCTACAGATATGCCCTGGCTGGATACAGGAATCGAATCTGGAAAATGTTGTCTACAGATATGCCCTGGCTGGATACAGGAATCGAATCTGGAAAATGTTGTCTACAGATATGCCCTGGCTGGATACAGGAATCGAATCTGGAAAATGTTATCTACAGATATGCCCTGGCTGGATACAGGAATCGAATCTGGAAAATGTTGTCTACAGATATGCCCTGGCTGGATACAGGAATCGAATCTGGAAAATGTTGTCTACAGATATGCCCATGGCTGGATACAGGAATCGAATCTGGAAAATGTTGTCTACAGATATGCCCTGGCTGGATACAGGAATCGAATCTTCAAACTCTTCAGATGTGCCCTGGCTGGATACAGGTATCGAATCTGGAAATAGTGACGGTCGAAGGTAGTCGTCTTTTGGATTGTCTTTTTCGCTGAAAAGGAAAAACATCAGTTGTATGCAACGTCATGATGTATGAAATGCATGATGTCATGATGTTCAAAATGAGATAGTGTTGTATGCACTTTATCATGTATGTAAGCAAGATGTATGAAATGTGAAATGTTTATGAATGCATTTTTGTCTAGGAAAATAAATCCTTGACGACTGGCCGGGGAATTAAATCCTGGGCTGACGTTGAAGAGTAGAGTTCTTCGTTTCCGCTAGGGATGATGGTTGCAAGAATACACTGGTAGGAGAAGATGACTCTGTTGGGGAATAAACTTGTTGGAGAGATTACCCTGAGGGGAATTGCTCTGTGGGAAGAGATACTTTGCTGAAGTTTTGATGAGAGCTCCGCTGAGGATTTCGATGATGGACTCCGCTGGGGATAACAATGATAAACTCCGCTGGGGATAACAATGATAAACTCCGCTGGGGATTTTGTTGATAAGTTATGTTGGGGAACTTTGATGAACTCCGCTGGGGATTGGAAGAACTTCGCCGAGGGCGATCTTCCGTGGCAATTAGCTGAGGATAACCCAGTTATAAGCCCTTGTGAGGAATAACTTTGAATAAAGCCCGGGAGAGACGTCTGTACTCTGCAGGGGATAAGCTTCCAGAATCTACTAGGGATAAGCTTCCAGACCTGCTGGGGATATGGATTTCAAATTTCCTGGGGAAACTTTCGGACTGTACTGGAAAATGGTTCCACTGGGGGTGTCTGTGTTTCGCCGGGGAACAATCTTAGATCAAGACTGCCAGGGATGCTTGCTGAGGAATGCCTATACTTCGCTGCGGAATGTTGATATCTTCTGGGGATACCCAACTTCCTTTAGGCTGACCGTAAACTAACTCTGTTGGAGAAGAGTATTGCTGATTTGCTAGGGGAATAGGGTGCCTATTGTAGGGCTGATGATAGACTAACTCTTCCTGGGGAGAGTATTGCTGAATCCTGTCTTACTCTATGGGGAGTTGAGGCAACTTGGTCACATTCTTCAGTTGAATCTACCTTGGTACCCTGGCGGACAAAGCAACTAGACTGCCTGGACAATTCTACATTGCCCCTGTTTCCGATGTCACCTGTAATTGGTCTTTTGTTTCGTATGCAAGTATTTATGAATTAGCAATTTAATGTCAAATGCATATATCAAAAATGAACATTGGACGTTCTTCGCAAGACAAAACAGAAAGAGGAAAAACAATTGGCAATTTGTTTGGAAAAATGAATTTGTATTGATTTTGAAATTTGCCTGTAAAATAGGCGTTTTTGTACAAGAGGCTGATGTCCTAGTAAGGGAACGCCGCTGAGAAACATAAAGTTTATACAATTTTGAAAAGGAAACAAAACAGCTATGTGAACAAAATTCCCACTGGGTTCCAACTCTGCTATTGCCTTTATGTCTTCAAGCGTCTCATCACTTTGCTGCTTAGTTGAAGATGAAGCTGATTGATCAATGCCGAAGTCTGAGCCCGATAGTTGATGCCGAATTCTGGATGCAAGGTGATCCAATGAGACATAGTGTTACGCTTTATCCCTAACTTTTGCCTGGACCGCCCTTTCGGGTTTTCAGTCCACCGGGATACCCTTTTTTGCCTAAGCCGCCTTTTCAGGTTTTCGACTTGCCGGGTGTACAGATTTTTTTCATTTCATCCCTTATTTTTGCCCGAACCCTTTTGGTTCGCCGGGAAGCCCTTATTTTTTCCTAGGTATGTCAACCTAGCGGGTCTTTTATTCATGCGTAGTATCTTTTTACTATGTCTGCATTGGCGGGGTGAGGAAGGTCGTCACCATCCATGGTGGTTAGAATCATGGCTCCTCCTGAGAACACATGTTTAACCACAAATGGCCCTTCGTACGTAGGGGTCCATTTGCCCCTGGGATCACTTTAAGGAAGGATGATGCGCTTGATTACCAGGTCCCCAACTTGATACTCTTGTGGTCTGACTTTCTTGTTAAATGCCCTGATCATCTGTTTCTGGTACGTATGACCATGACAGATAGCGGTGAGTCTCTTTTCGTCAATTAGGTTTAATTGATCAAGTCGAGTCTGGATCCAGTCATCTTCACTCAAGTCTGCATCCTTCATTATCCGGAGAGAGGGTATCTGGACTTTAATCGGCAAGACTGCCTCCATGCCATAGACCAAGGAAAAGGGTGTTGCCCCGGTTGACGTCCTCGCTGAGGTACGGTACCCATGAAGAGCAAATGGTAACATTTCGTGCCAATCTTTGTAGGTCACTATCATCTTCTGCACAATCTTCTTGATGTTCTTATTAGCTGCTTCTACAGCCCCATTCATCTTCGGCCGGTAAGGAGAAGAGTTGTGGTGCTGTATCTTGAATTGCTCGCAGAGCTCAGTGATCATCTTGTTGTTAAGATTGGTACCATTGTCCGTAATGATCCTTTCCGGGACACCGTACCGACAAATCAGGTTATGCCGAATAAAACGTGCCACGACGCTCTTGGTTACCGTGGCGTAGGAAGCTGCCTCAACCCACTTCGTGAAGTAATCAATCGCTACCAAGATGAAGCGATGCCCGTTGGATGCCGTCGGTCGGATCTCGCCGATCATATCAATGCCCCACATTCCAAAAGGCCAAGGTGCCGTCAGGACGTTTAGAGGAACCTGAGGGATATGCACCTTATCAGCATAGATATGGCATTTATGACAAGTTCGAGAATGTTGGTAACAGTCGACTTCCATTGTGGACCAGAAATATCCTGCCCGAAGGATTTTCTTTGCCATGGTATGTCCACTGGAATGAGTTCCGAATGTACCTTCATGCAGTTCCATCATGATCTTCTCTGCTTCAGTTTTATCCACACAACGCAGTAAAGTTGAATCATGATTTCGTTTATAAAGAATGTCGTTGCTGAGGAAGAATTTTGCCGCAAACCTTCTCAGTAACTTCTTGTCATTGACCGATGCGCCTTCGGGGTATTCTTGAACTTCCAAATACCTCTTCACCTCATGATACCAGGGTTTTTCGGTTACCTCTTCGGCCTCAAGATCACAGCAGTATGCAGGTTCGTCCAACTTCCAGATAATGATCCGGGGAGCCTCGTTGTCCCATTTTACTTTGAACATTGAAGACATCGTAGCTAGTGCGTCCGCTAACTGATTCTCCTCTCTTGGGAAGTGTTCAAAAGTTATCTCTTCAAAGTGGGGAAGCAAGGTCAATACATACTCCTTGTAAGGAATAAGATTTGGGTGTTTTGTATCCCACTCGCCTTTGATCTGATTGATCACGAGAGCGGAATCTCTGAAGACACTCAGAAACTTGATCCTTAAGTCGATTGCAGCTTGAAGACCCATGATACACGCCTCATATTCTGCCATGTTGTTGGTGCAGTTGAAACACAGCCGGGCGGTGAGTGGAGTATGAGTACCTTTAGGGGATATGATCACAGCGCCGATGCCGTTACCCAAAGTGTTCGAGGCTCCGTCAAAATGCATAGACCATTGAGATCCTTCCTCAGGTTCTTCATCCGGTCCAGGTACTTCACAATCAGTTACTACCATGATATCTTCGTCCAGAAATTCAAAGTTCAATGATTGGTAATCGTCCACAGGTTGGTGTGCCAAATGATCTGCCAGTACACTTCCCTTGATGGCTTTTTGAGTTGTGTATTGGATGTCATATTCCGTCAAGATCATTTGCCATCTTGCTATTCTTCCAGACAGAGCAGGCTTTTCGAATATGTACTTGATTGGATCCATTTTTGAAATCAACAAAGTAGTGTGAGTCAACATATACTGTCTCAGCCAGCGAGCAGCCCATACTAGAGCGCAGCAAGTTTTCTCGAGCAGTGAGTACCGAGTCTCACAGTCGGTAAACTTTTTGCTCAGGTAATAAATAGCGTGCTCTTTTCGGCCAGACTCGTCATGCTGCCCCAGCACACACTCCATTGAGTTGTCAAGTACTGTCAAGTATAGTATTAGAGGTCTCCCTTCAACCGGAGGCATAAGAATGGGTGGTTCTTGGAGATACTCTTTTATCTTTTCGAAAGCAGCCTGACATTCATCGTTCCAACGTACTACTTGATCTTTCTTCAGTAATTTGAAGATTGGCTCACAGGTAGCAGTTAGATGTGAGATGAATCGGGCAATGTAATTCAGTCGTCCTAGAAAGCCTCTGACTTCTTTCTCTGTCTTGGGAGTCATCATCTCTTGTATGGATTTCACCTTGGCCGGGTCCACTTGAATACCTTTATCGCTTACAATGAAACCTAGCAATTTTCCAGACCTCACCCCAAAGGTGCATTTGTTTGGGTTCAACCTCAGCTTGTACAACTTCAGTCGGTCAAACAGCTTCCGCAGATGGTCAAGGTGTTCTTCCTCAGTTTGGGACCTTGCAATCATATCATCGACGTACACTTCTATCTCATAGTGGATCATGTCATGAAATAAAGCAACCATGGCACGTTGGTAGGTTGCCCCAACATTTTTCAACCCAAATGGCATGACTTTGTAGCAGAAGGTGCCCCACTGAGTAACAAAGGTAGTCTTTTCCATATCTTTAGGGGCCATCTTGATCTGATTATACCCTGAAAAACCATCCATGAAGGAGAACACCTTGTGTTGAGCAGTATTGTCAACAAGAACGTCTATGTGAGGCAGAGGGAAATCGTCCTTAGGGCTGGCCCTGTTCAAATCCCTGTAGTCTACACACATTCTGACTTTACCATCTTTCTTTGGCACTGGAACCAAGTTGGCCACCCACTGAGGATAAGAAGTCACTGCTAGAAACCCGGCATCAAATTGTTTCGTAACCTCATCTTTGATTTTCTCGGACATCTCTGGGCGCATGTGGCGGACCTTCTATTTTACCGGAGGGAAGTCTTCCTTGGTAGGAAGGTGATGAACTACAATGTCGGCATCCAAACCAGGCATGTCTTCGTAAGACCAAGCAAAGATTTCCATGTAGTCATGCAGCATCTGAATCAACCGTTGCTTCACGCTGAGCTCCAGATTGGCACCAATCTTGACTTCTTTTCTATCTGTATCGGTACCCAGATTTACCGTTTCCACTGGCTCTTCATGCGGCTGAATGGCCCTCTCTTCCTGGAGTACCAGTCTTGCGAGTTCACCAGGCACTTCACAATCATCTTCACCTTCATCTTCGGCCAAGTTGATCGGATTTTCGAAGTCATAACTGGCAGTAGCAGAGCTGTTACCAGTGAGATCCAGAGTGGATTGGAACCTGTATAAGTGAGTGTGTGTAAATATAGCTGCTTTGCAATATATAACACAGAAAGAAAAAGAGCACAAGATTTGAAATGCAACAAACGTCCAATGTTTTGATTAATGATATATGGAAATGTCATACAAAAAGCCCTCACAAATGGAGCCACGGTGCCCCGGGTAGGACACCGAGTCAATAAAAGTTTCAACATATTGTTTGTTACAAATTGAAAACAAAAGAGTTCATTACTGCGTGACAAATGTAATAGGTGTAAAATCCTTTGCCGTCCAGTTGCTTGGTTCGTTGTTGGTCGTCGGGTAGATCCAACTGTCAAATTCTGCTTCCTCTACGTCCTCCTCGATAGCATTCACTCTTGGGTTGGTGATGAGCACCGGAGGCTTTCTGATCCTCTCCTTGCGAACAGCCCTCTGAGCATCTGCAGTGAAGCCCAACCCAAACTTGTCGGTCTTTTGAGTGAAGTCAGGAAGTTGACCCCAGTTTGCGCACTTGCCTTTCTCGATTACAGCCCGGGCATCCTTCAAGGAAGCCATCTTCAAAGGAAAGTCTTCTTCAACCACTGTCTCAGCTGACGCCAACGTTGGAGGTACCTCTTCAAAATGTTGAAAGGGGGTTTCAATAAACTCCCCGTCCATCTCGATATACCGGAATGAATTCAGATGACTTACCATGTATTCCTCCTCTCCCTGCACAGTAACAAGCTTCCCTTTGACAGGGCATTTGAGCTTTTGGTGTAGAGTGGATGTTACCGCCCCAGCCTTGTGAATCCAGGGTCGACCCAGTAAACAGGAATAAGATGGACGAATATCCATCACGTAGAACGTTGAGTCAAAGACTTGGGACCCCACACGAATAGGAATGTCTACCTCACCGTGCACCATTCTCTTAGAACCGTCGAAGGCTCTAACAATGACGTTACTAGGTTTCAATTCCAGGCCCTCACAATCCAACCGATCTAAGGCCTTCTTAGGAAATACATTCAGGGAAGAATCGGTGTCCACCAACACGTGTGCGAGAGTAGTGCCTCTGCATTCTATAGAGACATGCAGGGCATCATTGTGGTTTTTTCCTTTGGCGGTAAGGTCTGCATCCGAGAAACCCAAACCATTGTCAGTTGTCAAATTAGCCACACAGTCAGTGAACTGATCTGCAGAGGTCTCTTGCGGCACATGGGCCGTCTTTAGAAATGAAATCAGGGCCTTGGCGTGGGCCTATGAGCACAGCAGCAATGATAGCATAGAGATTTTGGAGGGGGTATGCCCTAGCTGTTCAATGACATTGAAGTCACTCTTTTTAATGATTTTAAGGATTTCCTCCATCTCTTGCTGGGAGGCTTCAACAACGGTCTTTTTTGGTGCCTCCGTCCGGGCAGGCAAATCGGTAGCAACTTCTTTGCCCCGAGCATTAGAGGACTCGGCGGCAGTAGTAGACACAGGAACTTGATTTGGAACATGCACGCTTGCGGGTGTGATGATAAGAGGTTTTCAGATAACTGGTGGTGCAATGTTAGGCGAGAAGAGCCTGCCACTGCGATTAATTTTGGCGGGACCAGTGATGTTACTGATACTGATACCGGTGTTGAACTCCTGCTTCACTCCAAGCACATACACATCTGCCCCATAGTGCCATGGGACAGCCTTGTCAGATTCATAGGGGAGGGGCCCCGGAACAGTAATGGTAATGGGTGCAACAGACATAATTTTGATTGGCTTCCTCGGGGGAGCCTTGGTAAGATTGTTGAAAATTGTGACGACAGATACTTCTTCAACGGAAACAAATGGAACAACGGTTTTCTTGAACAGAATCTCCTTGCTATCCATCAGGCTTTGGATGCTTGACTTCAGCAGCGGACAACCGGTAGGGGTAACAGCACACAGGAGGAAACCCTTGCTACAACCCGGAAATAAACTGGCTAGCAGTAGGTTCCTCTTAACAGTCAATAGAGGGGTAGCAACATCATTCACCGAAACAACATACAAATCTTCCTCAACGGCATTTACTCTATGCTGGGGCATAGGAGCAGTTACAACATTTGGCCTCTCAGGCGCCTCAAACTGAATTTCCTTCGTATCAATAAGGTCTTGAACCTTATTTCTTAGGGCCCAGCAATCATCAGTAGTATGTCCGGGGCTATCAGAGTGATAAGCACAATGGGCATTTGGGTTATACTTAGGAGATGCAGTATTCACGACTTTCGGAGCTTCTCTGATGGTCACCAAGTTGGTTGATAGCAGTTGCGGTAAGATTTGTGACAAGGTCATACTCAGCCGAGTGTATTGCCTCTTGGGCCTCTCACCCCTTTGTTGATTGTACTGCTGAGGAGCAGCAACAGGTTTTGAAATTACCAAGGCATTGACGGCTTGGCGGCATTCTGGCTTGACTTGTCTTCTAGGACCATAGACGGCACTAGCTTCATTCTTGAAAGGCCTCTTCTCAGTACTTGCGGAGGCACCTTTTTGTATCTTTCCTGACCTGATGCCAGCTTCTATCCTTTCACCCGTCAGGATCAAATCCGTAAACCCAGCGGAGGAATTACCAACCAGATGATTGAAGAATGGACCGGAAAAGGTCCCTAGAAACATGTCAACCAGCTCACGGTCAGTCAAAGGAGGCTGCACCCTGCCAGCCAAATCTCTCCATTTTTGCGCATATTCTTTGAACCCTTCGCCTGTTCCCAGTGACATACCATGAAGTTGGGTACGCGTAGGAGCGAGGTCAGAATTGTATTGATATTGTCTATAAAATGCGGTAGCCAAATCTTCCCAATGTCGGATACTGGTTCCATCTAGCTGATAGAACCACTCAAGCTGTGACCCCGAAAGGCTATCTTGGAAGAAGTGGATCCAAAGGTTTTTGTCTGCCGTGTAAGGTTGGATCTTCCTTACGTACGATCTGAGATGCAGCTTTGGACAGGAAGCCCCTTCGTATTTTGCAAAGGCAGGCGCCTTGAACTTGTGTGGGATTACCACCCCAGAAGATAACCCTAAATCTCCGAAATCCATCCCCGACACATTTTGAATCTCCATGGCACTCAAGCGATCCTCTAATTGCTTGTATCTGTCAGCAGCAGGAGGGTATTGTTCGTCATTGTAATCCGTCTCGTTGTCAGAGACTGCAGGACTAGGAGCCCCTCCCCCTTGGGGACTGTCTTTCTCTGCAGAGGAAGTAGTTGGATCAGCCTCGTTATGGAGTGTGTTCCCAAACCTGCGTCCAGTATTGAACAACGCAGTCCTCTTCTTTTTCTTCTTCTTTAAGAGCAGAGCTTTCAAATCTTGTTGACCTTGGGCCAGGCTCCTGACCATCTCTTGAAACTGGGCACTCTGGGCCTGGAGGGCCTTGATAGCTTGCTCACTGGATGATTCGGGATTCATGATGACTGTTCAAAATAAACAGCGACGAAGATTAAGCAACCTGTAGAAAAAAGGGGTACCTGTTATGCACATGATGCATGAGATGCTATCTATGCAATGCATTCAAGGATTTTAGAAATTCATAATTGTTGCAGACAAAAAGAACACATGTCATATTAATAAGAAAAGATTTGTTAGTACATAAATGCCCCATGGGCCAAATATTACAAAAACAACTTCTCAAGGTAAAAAGACGTTGCACATCCTCTTTGGTGCGATGTAGGTGTTGAGGGCCTCTTGCTCATGGAGTCGGCGGGTGAGCTCTAAAACCTTCTTCTTGCTGGCGTAGAAGCTGGCTTCAAAAGTGTTCCGTTCCTCCTTGAGTTGGATCCAACTCTTCTGCATCTCCTCCCACGATGTAGGCATGTCAGGATGTAGGATGGTGTAGGGAATCTCTCCTTCCTTGACGGGCTCTTTAATCACAGGGAGAACATGAGGATAAGGCATCATTAGACTCTGGGCTCGGGCTCGTACCCACTTGAGATGAGGCTCAAGAGGGATGGAGTTCTTGTGTCCCAGTGTCTTGCTATCAACCTTGTTGGGCATCCTCCAAGCTCTGATGAATCTTTGGCGAAGTCCTTGCGCATCGTTGTCGAAGTCAAAAAATAGGTCAGGAATCAACATGTCGTGAGGGCCATCCCTCTGTGCATATCCAAATTGCCTCAAATCTAGGCAAGGGTTGTAGGTAATGCCCCCTCTAATACCAAGTAATGGAACATTAGAGAACTCTCTGCAACGATCGACGATGATGACATTTTCTCTGGGCCGAGAACACTAATGTACATCAGAGTGAGTAAGAGTCATCAACCGTTGGGACCACCTTGGGCCTTGGTCATTCTTCAAGACAGATTGTGGAAGGTGCGAAATAAACCACCTTGCAAGGAGAGGAGTACAGCACATGAGAACACCCCTCTTTCTCATTGTTCGTGTGTAAAATGAGTGAAGAATGTCCCCAAGCAGTGTTGGTATTGGATTTCTGGACAAGAAGATTTTGACGGCGTTGATCTCCACAAGCTGGTCAGGATTTGGGAACAAGACCAACCCATAGATAAGGAGTGCCACAATTTCTTCAAAGGCTTGTAGGTCCAATGAATTCCAACATTCTTGTGCCTTCTCAAACAAGAATTTTGCTAAGAAACCTTTGACGCCGCTTCTAGTTTCCCAATGCCCCTTGATGTCAGAAGGCTGTAGATGTAATGCTCGAGCAACATCTTCCGACTTTGGTTCCTTTTCCGTACCGTTGAAAGGTAGTTGATTAAGGATAGGAATTCTCAGGAGTTGAGAAAACTCCTCCAAAGTGGGCACCAACTGGTAGTCAGGGAAAGTGAAACAGTGGTGAAGAGGGTCAAAGAACTGGAATAGCACTTTCATCATGTCCTCTTCAATGTTGGTGTTGACTAAGCTGAGCAGTCTACCATGTCTTTCACTGAAGGGAGAGCTTTTTGGAATTCTTGATGTGAGCTCCTTGAGTTGAGGAGAGATTCTCACAAGATTGACTTGGATGGTTTTTCTGCGAGGAATTTCCATGACCTACAAAACAAGAACAAAGATGAAGATCTAAACCCTTGAAGTGGTTAGTAAATGCATATGATGCTTTATGATGTTCATGATGTATGCACAAACATATGTACAAGCAAATCACACCAAACCCTAGTTTCAGGCTTGCATGGGGTTTCATAGGTAAGTACCCTCTTGAGTGTAGTTGGCTTAAAAACCTGTCCTATAAATAGTAACTGGGTTCTAAGGAGCTCAATATAATTGGATTGTTTTCATTGTTCATTGTTTTAGTTTATCCACTTAACTAGCGACCAAAATATTCCAAGAAAACAACCCTCAATGAGTGTAGTATCGAGTATCTACCAACTTCGGACTGCACCAAAGCCGGTCATCTCACTACCCCTAATGAAAGGCCAAGATGGTCAAGTAAGGTTCTAGGTCATTAGTGCTTAGTGACATCACTCAGCGGCCCCGTACTCTCTTTGATTGAACTCAAGGGTTACCGGTACTCACAAATATGTCGCACTAATATAGCTATTTCTTTGACCGTGTCGGTATACCCCACACAGTTTCCACAACGTATTGCTATCTATGAATGTTTCCCAAAAATCCGGGTGTAGGATTGTAAACCCAAACAAGAGAGCCAAGATATAAAGCAATCAAAACAAACAATTAGTCATGCAAGAAGGTGATCTAAGCCCTTAAGGTTACTCCACTTAAAATAATTCCCCAGCAGAGTCGCCAGTTCTGTGATACGGTGGGAGAACTGACTTGAGGTTTGCGTTTGTTTTCGCAAATGTTTCGGTTGAGCAAGAGTCGCCACCGACTTTTTATTTTATCCTAAGGAAAGGTTAAAAAGCACAACAAAAACCTTTGAGATGTTTTTTCGGGTTCGTGGAGTAGATTATAGAAAGGGAAGGTATTAGCACCCTTTCTATCTATGGTTATCCATGGGCTCTTAGTTACTTGCTTAGATCAACTTGCCTTAATTTTCAATTGTTTGAAATGGTGCTTTGTGTATGTGTTTTGAAAATGTTTTTGAAAAGAGGCCAATGTGGTGGAAACCTTTGTAATGATCCATGTTGGGATGTATACAAAGGTGTATGTCTTTTGAAAAAGTTTTCAATGTTTTTTTGAAAGTTGTTTTGAGAGTGTGTTTTGAAAAATAGCAAGTGTTTTTGCAATTTTGATCAAGTAACTAAGAGTGGTCTACCCCTAAATTTACTCAAAGATTTTTCTATGTTTTTAACCCTTTTAACAATTTTGTTCCACCATTGTACTTGGTGGACAATCTTGCGTTTAGGATGTAAACGGGACGGGCGCGGGTCATCGTTTAGACCATGATTGCAATGGTGTCAAGTATCTTTGGGCAATTTTTCCTTTAAGGGACTTGATCATTTTAGGCAACTTTTGAAAGCGTCATCGAGGGACTATGATCATTTGAATTTGTTTTGTTTTTTGCCAAAGATACTCAACATGCAATATGGCCTAATTTTTGAAAGGCAACAAGTGGATGTAACCCTAGGGGTGATAGTGTGCAAGTGTGTTTTATTGCATACAAGATTTTTTCTTTGAATTAGGATTTTCTATTTCATTGATTTTATCTTGCCATACACGTCCTAATTACTAGCAGTAAGAAGCGGAAATATAAAATCCTACGCTATTACAACAATTAGGGAGTGGGGGGTACATATTTGTACATGGGGGGTTCAACGAGAAAAATAGACAAAAAAGAAAATAGCAAAAAGCAAGATAGAGGGAGAGAGAGAGAGGGAGCCAGCGCGCTGCTGAGAGGTCATCAGAAGTTCTAACTCAGATCCGCTGCCAGATGATCAACCTCTCGGTTAAACTGTATGAGTCAGAACTTCTGACCCTGGCACCTGCAAAACAGAAACCTGTTAGTGGGGAAATCAGAAGTTCTGACCCCCCCTGCGCTGCAAAACAGAAGTTTGTTAGTGGAGAAACCAGAAGTTCTGATTTTGCTGGAAAGACAATAACTCTCAGAGGTTCTGATATTATTGACAGCAAAACAGGCTTCAGATGTGCTAACGTCAAAGTCAGCACTTGGTTTTTCCCTGTACTAATCAGAACATCTGCAATTTTGTTGTTATTCCACAAAACAGGAAACATATTTGGAACAGATCCAGCAAATGTCAAAATGTTTCAGAGGGCAGAACCAACAAGGTTACATGCACGTCCTACACTGGCCCAGAACGTTCTGAGGTATGAAAATCCTCAGAATACAAACAGCAACAATATGATATTTACATTATGTTTATTTGAGCATGCACAGCTGATGATGCTTAGCAGCGTGATGAAGGTCAGCAGGTGCTTACCTGGCTGTTGGAAGAGTTTGTGGATGAAAGCTAGCTTTTGTCTCTGGTGGTGTTCTGGACAGATTCTTTTTGAAAAGGGTAGGTGAAGGTGTATGCGTATATAGGGTCAGAAGTTTGAAAAGGGGTTTTTGGTTCACAAAGAAAAACTGAGTATTGGATAAAGTTTGAAGGTGAGAAATTCAAAGTTATGAAACAACTGGGGGATTTTGGCAGAGTTTCACCACACTATCTTGCTAAAGGTTTCTGTTTCTCTCTTAGCAATTTTTCTGTTTCTTGAACGCGCTTTTTCAGTGGACAATGACTCTCTATTTATAGGCAAAGTTCTTGTGGGTGTCTTGAACATTAAAGCGCCAACAGAGTTTGAATTGTTCTTTGACAGAAATTCTTGGGAAGTTGTGATAACAGATAGCCTTCAGCCTAGGCTGCAGCAGCATGCGTGGATTAGAGTGAAGTGACCTCTTAAGTGGGCGGTGGCGTGTAGACCCATGCCAGAATCTGCATAAAGGCATTTTCCAAGCCACACGTGAAGGGATTACTTGGATGAATGTTCAGGAGTGGTTGGAAGCATTAATGAGCATTTAATGGTGATAAGACTTATCAACATCAATATTCTGGTAAGGGAAACCAAACTTTGAACCAGCAGTTCTGTTTCAACAAGAACAGCGTAAACCATGCTTTGGCCTTGGCTTCCTGTTGTCTTATTAAGTTCTGGGGATTCTCCTGATTTTCTGATACGCTCCTTGGATTTGCTTCTGGACCTCCTGGGCTTAGAAATTCTGTATCAGTGTAACACCCACTCTTCTGACCTTTTCACCTTCTGATTTCAACATGTTCTGAAAGAGCCTTCAGACTTCCTTGCTTCTTTTGCATTCCTTTAGCAAATTCTGGCTGAGCTTGCGTAACTGCTGAAAGAGTCATGTTCTGTCTGAGGCTTGCGTATTGAACCACGTTTACAACTTCTGATTGAGCTGATGTAGCTGCTGAACAGCCAACTTCTGACTGCACTGAGCCAAGCTTGCAACTTCTGACCATTTCTTATCTGGAATTGGTCCAGAAGTTCTGAAACGCTGATTTTTTCTTAAACACTCATTTTTTAGAGAAAAATTCCAAGTACTTAGAATTTAATTTTTCTCAAGCTAAAAAGCGTTGTCTTTAGAGCTTGTGTGATCATCTTGCTCTTGTAAGTGGTTTGCTTGGGCAAAAATGACAGTTCTGGACTTGGATTTGTTTCAGAGGGACCTTGAAAATCCAAGATGATTTCCTGAAGAAAGAGAGGGCAAATTTTGGGGTACAACAATAGGCTTATGTATTTATCACGATCTAGAGGATAAATAACAGAAACTTGATAATTCATTATTGCTTACAGACTGACACAATGAACTATAGACTTTCACATACCTACCACAACCTATAGGATAGATATTTGAGAAGTGCTTTGATAAACGAATCTTAGATAATTAAACCAAAGATAAGATTGAAGGTTATCGGTTGTGTCTATTCTCAACTAAGGTGTTTGTTTGTTTCGCAGATAAGCTAGTTCAACAATAGGCCCCAAGAAAGTTTGTAGTTTAACCAAAGTAGATTTGAAAATGTCATGCACGACGAATAATGCCCTAAGTTGATATGGAACCCAAATGTATATGCACTAAATGTTTTGTATATGACCCAAATGTTTTGTACGTTCATGCACCAAATGTTTTTTTGTTGTAAATTTCTTGACATTTCTCTCATTTTAAACCATTAGTTTTTTTCTTAGTCACTTACTCCCCAACGTTGTCTGTTGTTTATATTGGTATCTCCGAGGTGATTTGAATTTTGATATATCATGGTGAACAGTGTCAACATGTTGTTGATAATTTACATCTTAGGCGTGGGCGTAGTTGTGGACCTCTTTCGACGTTTTTCTAACCAAAGTAAACTTTGATGTTTTATCAAATGCTCTTTCGTGTTTTCGTATGTTAGATGCACCAAATGTTATGAATGACCTTGATACTTTGATATGGTCATGTGTACGTCATACTTGATGTGAGGCTCTTAACGGGAAATCTACTACTAAGATTAAATAGGAGAATCTACTACCGAGATTCTATTGAGAACTACCTTCCGTCGAGGTCTTTTGGATAATCAACTGCCGAGATCAGCTAGAGGAATCTACTTCTGAGATTCAAAATAAGGAACTACCTTCTGCCGAGGTCTTTTGGAAAATCATATGTCGTGATTAACAAGGAGAATCTATTGTCGAGATTCTGTTAAGAAACTACCTTCTTGAAATTCTGGCAACAGATACTTAATGTCAGAGTGAATGTTATGACACTGTATCTGACAAATTGTACACAAACCAAACAGTAATTTAAAAGACAGTAAAGAACACAATCAATTATTAACCCAGTTCAGTGTATAACAACACCTATATCTGGGGGCTACCAAGCCAGGGAGGAAATTCACTATAAGAGGTATTAATTTAGGAATAAACCAACCAGTTTATCTCCTTCACTTAAGACCTACCTGTGATCGGTGGATCTGGAACTGACTGTTTAACGCTGGATCGCGAAATGTCACAGAAGCAAGAGTCGCCACCGTCTTTTATTTTCTCCAACATGGACAGGACAAAAGCACAGCAAAATTCCTTATGAGATAGTTTCTCGGTTCGGGAGGTAGATTTATAGAAAGGGAAGGTGTTAGCACCCTTTCTATCCATGGTTATCCATGGGCTCTTAGATACTTGCTCATTTGTGTTTTCAAAAGTGTTTGCTTTTCAATTGTGAGTGGGTTTTGAAAAAGTTTCGTTTAAAGATTTCAGAATGACTCTTGTATCAGTCCTCAAGAGTGTTTGAAAAATTGTTTTGAAAGCTTTTTGAAAGTGTCGGTGTGAAAAGAGTTTTTGTTTGTTTTTGAAAAGAGCAAGTATCTATGAGTCATCCACCTACCCTAAGGAATTAGGCTGTGTAAGAGTCCTATAAACAGTGCTATCCCACTATTGAGAAGTAGGTAGCATCGTCGTTGAAGGTATTAGGGTCAATTCGATTATTAGGGACATGTGTGGTCACCGAAGCAATAGTAGGACACCTTAGAAGCTACCCTTATGCCATTGATCCTTTTTTATTTGAGGCAATTTTTCCGAGGCAACTGGACCATGTCATGGACATAAGGACTTACTAAAACGTCCTATACTCGACGACCACGTTTCGAAGGTAAGGCAACAGTGAGGCGTACCCTAAGAGTGGTGTGTGAATTTGTGTGTTATTTTCATGTTATGTTTTATCTTGTACATGTATCATGGTGATCTACGCTTGTTTTTAATTTAGGCCATACATTCTTTCATGCAATTATAATCTAAAAGTGCAGAAATTAAAATGCGGAAAATAAAATCCTACGCTATTACAAGGCGCGGGTCTATACATCGCCAAATTAACAAAGACCCATTTTAATAAAAAGATGCGGAAAGTAAAACCTAGTTACTATTACATGGCTTGAGCAATTACATAATATTTGAAAGAAAATAAATAAGAATAAATGCGCGAAAAGAATTAAAGTTGAACGTTCGAGGGCGTTGGACCCTTTTGAAATTAAATTGGATTAAGAATCAATTAATTATTTTATTAAAAGGAAAGAAATGTTTTTTTTTAAGTTTTTGGTATTTATGAGATAAAGAAATTAAAATTGAAGAGAAACCCTAATTCTAAGTTGTTTTTAATTATTAATGAAAAAATATTAAAGTTTAACCTAATTTACTAAATGATTAATGTATATGTTTATTTACAAAATAAATTAGTAATTAATAATAATGATAATGATGAGAAAATTATTTATAAAAAAAAATATGAGAATATTAAAAAAACCTAATTTCTACATATTTTAATTTATTAAGAAAAATATTAAAGTTTTGAAACCTAAATTAATCTAATTAATTGTTTAAAGTTTATTTACAAAATAAATTAATAGTGAAATTAATATTAATAACAATAAACTTTTTTTTTCTGTATTTATTTTTATTATGAAAATTATTTATTGGAAATTAAAGAAAACAATTAAAATAATTAATAGAATTAATAAAGAAAAACAAATAAAAATTGAAAATTGATGCAAACCATGGGGGGTATTCAGACCCTTTTTGGAGGTGAATTGGAGTATTTTTTAGCCCACCAGAACAAGGCCTCTTTTGACTTTCCCAACTTGCGTGTATGTGTATTGACTGAGGTGCATGGTGGAATTCACGCTATGGCCATTGGATTGATCATCTGGGACACTTGGCAAGCCTGAGCGTTGGGACATATGGTAGGACGTTTGAAGGAAACTGCATAGAAACACATTAAGGAAAAAAATATGGAATATGTGGGGGGACCTGGGAATCGAACCCAGGTCCCAATACCTGCCAGACACCTCAATGACCATCCAAGCTAGCGCGTTTCTTTGTTAACATAGTGCATGGGAAATATAATATACAAAACATGTTAGTTAGTGGTATTAACAACAATTTGCGCGCCAGCATTTGAATGGTCCAACCATCAGATGACACATATGCGTCTTCTTCGTTTTATACCTGCAAATATAACTAAATAGCGGGGGTTTTAAACCCCCACTAAGTACCACCAGGAAAAATAGCGATTAGGCAATGGTCAAATATAAAAAGGGCGCGAGGTCAGGGAATGATTCGTCTTCATGTCACGAATTCAATAGCATAGGTTTGGTAGCCTGATTTTTCCATATGAAGAAAACCCCAATTTTAGAGTTCCTGAAACCCTAGAACACGTTAATGGTGAATCACAATACAAGGCTTGATAATGAAATTGAATTACATCATTAGCTTCAGAAGGTTAGCATTAGTATAAATCAATCAAGAAAACTGGCTAAAAGTGCATGAATTATGATATGGGATTCAAGGATTTTTGGCAAACCGTGTGATCTGTATCCTTCAATTCCTTGCACGTTTTGGCTTGTTTTCAATTGCAAATGCTTCCTGGGTGTTTTGGCAATGTATTGGAATGCTTTTCAAGCCTTGAATCGTCCTGTAATTAGGATTTCAGTGTTCAAGTTTTCAATGAAAAATTGCCAATTGGTAGGCAGCTTGTATGCAGTTTTTCGTGTGTCTTAGGATTAGGTTATGTTATGCATATGTATCTGAATGGAATTAGGTCAAAAAGCCAAGCCCAAAGTCCATGTATTGATGATTCCAATATTTGATTTTGTTCATATCTTCTTTTCAATCTTTTTCCATGCCAATCATGCCAAATATGGATGATTTTGTCCCTTGAGAAGGTGCACGAGATATTTAGCTCATAATGAGTGAATTTGCTGCACAAAAAGATTTGATAAGTGTTATTTGATATTTTTTCATATTTAAATTTAATTAAATGAATTAATAATAATAAAAATTCAAATAATTAATCAAAAATAAGAAAATAAATCCCTTTTAGGTTAATGGGTCGTGCATAGCCTTTGGGTAATGATTCATGAAGGAAATTGAGGCCCATTAGCATTTTTAAAGCCTTTTGTGCAAAGTTGACTTTTCAAAATTCCCAAAACTTTCCCAACTTCTACAAGACATATCTTGCTCAATTTTGAAGCTATGAACATGTTCTTGGACATTTTGGAATGGTCTTGAAGTCCTCTAACCAATTCCTTTGGTCCCATGTCATTTTGATTTACCAATCTCAAGTTATGGTCTTTGACTTAAAGTGTCTTTTTGTTGACTTTTGAAAATGACCTATAATGTTGAAATTGATAACTTTTTGTGAGAGAATTTCTTGGACTTGAAGTGTGAAGATGAGTTGTAGGAAATGTCATCCTCTTCAAAATTAGATTTGGATGGGATTTTTCTGATAAACCATGAAGAAGTTATGCCCTGGTCAATTTGCAGTTGACTTTTTCAACTGTCAAAAAATAGAAACTTTTGCATCTTGAGACTTTCTGAGCCATGCTTTGAGAATCATGATCAAGAATTGATCAAATGATGTTTGTAGCTTCAAAATAAGATGTTGACCAAAAATTTTGACTTTTGACTGTCAAATGACCATTTTGCCCCTGCAGTTGACTGTGAAGCATTTAGGGTTTTTGACTGTGCAACTTGATGTTGTGAGTCTTGAAACTTGGCATATGGATGCTTGACAATGTATGTAGGCATGTGGGACTTGATTAGACCCTTGAAAATTCAATTTCTTTTGCCAGAACCAAAACCCTAATTTTGACTGTGTTAGGAGGCAATTGGACTGTGCAATTCTTGAGAGATTCTGAACCATGATCTTGGCAAATCTTGAAGAATATGGGAGGGCAAATTTTGGGGTACAACAGTTGCCCATGTTCAATCTTCTTAGACCTGAGGATGTAGATTGGCTGGCGTGCCTTTCGTAATCCGAGGGTAGAAGATGATTGAACACTAGAGTGCCCAGAAATTTGCACTCACATAGTAGAGTGTCAACAGTATGATGGCGGGAATGGGCTTACATATGCCATTTGGAGACTGATGGATAGGAGGATGGGCTTATAGATGCCATCTGGAAGTGTGACAGTACCTTGTCGGAAATGGGCTTATAGATGCCATCTGGAACCGTGGGTATGTGGATGGGCTTATAGATGCCATCTAGGTGTCGATCGCGTAAGAGATTCCTTAGCGAGAACTTACGTACCTGAGAAAGAAAATAGTTACCTGGCCTGTTACAGGAGCTGATCTTCAAACTCTTTATGTAGATGTGCCCTGGCTGGATACAGGTATCGAATCTTTAAATTCTTCAGACGTGCCCTGACAAGATATAGGAATCGAGTCTGGAGAATATAGTCGTCAACAGATACACCCTGGCAAGATACAGGAATCGAATCTTCAAACTCTTCAGACGTGCCCTGGCCGGATACAGGAATCGAGTCTGGTAATGTTAGTTGTCAACAGATACACCCTGGCAAGGTACGGGAATCGGATCTTCGAACTCTTCAGACGTGCCCTGGCAAGATACAGGAATCGAGTCTGGTAATGTTAGTCGTCAACAGATACACCCTGGCAAGATACAGGAATCGGATCCTCGAACTCTTCATACGTGCCCCGGCAGGATACAGGAATCGAGTCTGGTAATGTTAGTCGTCAACAGATACACCCTGGCAAGATACAGGAATCAGATCCTCGAACTCTTCAGACGTGCCCTGGCAGGATACAGGAATCGAGTCTGGTAATGTTAGTCGTCAACAGATACACCCTGGCAAGATACAGGAATCGGATCCTCGAACTCTTCAGACGTGCCCTGGCAGGATACATGAATCGAGTCTGGTAATGTTAGTCGTCAACAGATACACCCTGGAAAGATACAGGAATCGGATCTTCGAACTCTTCAGACGTGCCCTGGCAGGATACAAGAATCGAGTCTGGTAATGTTAGTCATCAACAGATACACCCTGGCGAGATACAGGGATCAGATCTTCAAACTCTTCAGACGTGCCCTGGCAGGATACAGGAATCGAGTCTGGTAATGTTAGTCGTCAACAGATACACCCTGGCGAGATACAGGAATCGGATCTTCAAACTCTTCAGACGTGCCCTGGCAAGATACAGGAATCGAGTCTGGTAATGTTAGTCGTCAACAGATACACCCTGGCAAGATACAATAATCGGATCTTCGAACTCTTCAGACGTGCCCTGGCCGGATACAGGAATCGAGTCTGGTAATGTTAGTCGTCAACAGATACACCCTGGCAAGATACAGGAATCGGATCTTTGAACTCTTCAGACGTGCCCTGGCAAGATACAGGAATCGAGTTTGGTAATGTTAGTCGTCAACAGATACACCCTGGAAAGATACAGGAATCGGATATTTGAACTCTTTAGACGTGCCCTGGCAAGATACAGGAATCGAGTCTGGTAATGTTAGTCGTCAACAGATACACCCTGGCGAGATACAGGAATCGGATCTTCAAACTCTTCAGACGTGCCCTGGCAAGATACAGGAATCGAGTCTGGTAATGTTAGTCGTCAACAGATACACCCTGGCAAGATACAGGAATCATATCCTCAAACTCTTCAGACGTGCCCTGGCAAGATACAGGAATCGAGTCTGGTAATGTTAGTCGTCAACAGATACACCCTGGAAAGATACAGGAATCAGATCTTCGAACTCTTCAGACGTGCCCTGGCAAGATACAGGAATCGAGTCTGGTAATGTTAGTCGTCAACAGATACACCCTGGCAAGATACAGGAATCAGATCTTCAAACTCTTCAGACGTGCCCTGGCAGGATACAGGAATCGAGTCTGGAATTAGTTGTCAACAGATACACCCTGGCAAGATACAAGAATCGGATCCTCAAACTCTTCAGACGTGCCCTGGCAAGATACATGAATCGAGTTTGGAATTAGTCATCAACAGATACACCCTGGCAAGATACAGGAATCAGATCTTCGAACTCTTCAGACGTGCCCTGGCAAGATACAGGAATCGAGTCTGGAATTAGTCGTCAACAGATACACCCTGGCAAGATACAGGAATCGGATCTGAAATCACGACAGTTGATAGTAATTATCTTTGTATTGACCTTTGTCCTGAAAAGACGAAACGTTAGCTGTATGTGATGTCATGATGTATGGAATGCGTGATGTTCTCAAAATGAATGAGATTGTATGTTCATGATGCGTGTGCGCATGCTATAATGTATGAAGATGTGATGTTCGTGAATGTTTGTCTAGGAAAATAAATCCTTGACGGGTGCCGGGAAGTCAAATCCTGGGCTGATGTGGAGGAGTAGAATTTTTGTTTCCGCTGGGGATGATGGTTGCAAGAATACCGGTAGGAGAAGATGACTCTGTTGAGGAATAAACTTGGCGAATAGATTACTCTGCGGGGAGTGAACTCTGTGGGAAGAGAGGTACTTTGCTGAGGTTGATGATAACTCCACTGGGGATACCATTGTTATGTTATGTTGGAAGATTGATGAACTCCGCTGGAGGATAGGAAGAAATTCGCCGAGGACGACCTTTCCGTGGTAATTAGCTGAGGATAACCCAGTTAGAAGCTCTGGTGGGGAATAACTTCTGAACATGGTCGGGGAGAGATACGTTGGTACTCTGCAGGGGACAAGCTTCCAGAATCTACTGGGGATAAGCTTCCAGAATATACTGGGGAGATTGATTCAACTCTCCTGGGGAGACTTTTGGAACTGTACTGGGGAATGGCTCCACTGGATGTCTGGTATACCGCCGGGGACCAATCTTAGATTAAGACTGCCGGGGATGCTTGTTAGGAATGTTTGCATACTCGTTGGGGAATGTTGAGATCTTCGGGGGATAATCCAACTTCCTTAAGGCTGACTGAGGATAACTCTGCTCGGGGAGAGTGTTGCTGACTTGCTAGAGGATATTGTGCCTTGTCAGGGTCGATGGGAGGTTAACTGCTTGGGGAGAATTGTCGAATCTTGTCTTACTCTGCGGGGAGTGAAGGTATCAGGGTTATGTTCTTCAGCCGAACTTACCTTGGTACCTTGGTGGACAGGACAATTAGATTGCTCAGACAATTCTTATTGCCCCAGTTTCTGCGGGAGAAAAAGGCCTATGAGGTGCTTGATAACTGCTGATTGATGAACCTCCTTCTGGTAGGCAAGTGACGAGATGACAGGACATAGTCGTACGCTTTAATCCCTAAATTTTGCCTGGGCCGCCCTTTCGGGTTTTCAGTCCACCGGGATACCCATTTTTGCCCAAGCCGCCTTTTCAGGTTTTCGGCTTGCCGGGTGTACAGATTTTTTCATATTCATCCCTTATTTTTGCCCGAACCCTTTTGGTTCGCCGGGAAGCCCTTATTTTTGCCTAGGTGTGTCAATCTAGCGGGTCTTTGATTTTGTGTAGTATTTTTTCGACTATGTCCATGCTCTCAGGATGTAGGGAGGTGCCCCTGTCAGTAGTGTAGTGTTGCCATACTACCAGAAGATCTTTGTTTGATCGTCCAACGCTCCAAGTGATCCAGATGGAGATTTGCCCCAGACTGGTTGGCCTTTTGAGAGATTCTCCGAATCTTGACTTAACTGCCCTAGATGATGGACAATGATCATGCCATGCCCCTTGATTGGAAGTACTTTTGTTCACTAGATATTCTTCGTGCGAATTTCTCTGCTGTTCGAACAAATAGTCATACGCAAACAGTATTATATCAAGAATGCAAAGCTTATGTCTGTCTTGAAGTTTTTTGAAAATGCATTTTTTCATAAAAACAAGTGAATTTTTTGTAAACTGTGATGTCAACTCGTTATTTTACCGCAAGCCTTAAGGAGTCAGGATACCTTTTGTAGCAGTATGCTTTCGAACTAACCCATGCTCCAGCTAGGACTTTTGAGGGTTGCAGCGTGGCCTGGTTCACGGTTTAAGAAACAAAGGATAAAGGCTCAAATTTTATTTGTACCCACCCGCTCTTCGTGATGTTCTTCAAACCTAAACTCAGCTGATCGTGCGTTAGACCTTGTTTGAGTCTTTGCTTTGATATACCAGCGATGGTTCGGATATTGACAGTTTATTTGGAATAGGCAGTCATTTTTTTTTGTTGAGGGTCTGTAGGACCTCTTTCTTTTTTTTTCTTTTTTTATCCCTGTTTTTTTGCCTGAACTGTTTCTTTTGTGATTACAGTCAGCGGGATGCCCCAGTTTCGTAAGTCTCCTTCATAGGTTTCGACTTATTGGGCTTTTATTTTGAGAAGTAATGACTGCCTATCTTTATGATTGTTCGGAACCATCACTGTCTTTCTTTGTTTTGTAAGGACCTCTTTGGTGCCATTTGTTATGCACTTAGATCAGCTGAGGGAACTACCCTGCCCCAGGTTATGATTAAGGGTTTTAAATTTCGAAAAGAAAAACTCCTACTTCTTTGGCTCATAGGGGTTGACGAGGGATTATCTTCCTTATAACTCCAGTGTTTAGGAATTGAAACAATGCCTGTACCTCATCAGCGGGGTCTGTTCAAAAGCATACTGTAGATCGTGGTATCGTTTTTGTCATCCTCCCTCGAGAGGCTTAGAATTATTAATTGAGAGTTGACATCAAAAAATGAAAGCAATTTTGAAAATAGCGAATGCGAATATATTGATTCAAAACAGACATATGCGATGCATTAATGAAATAACAGCGTTTGACATGATAATTGTTTGAACAATCAAAAGAAAATTACAACTTGAAAATTCTAATGGACAAAAAGTCTTCTCATTTCAGGACTAGTTACTTCAAATGGTGAATCCTGTAGGGATGGTAGAAGCACTCGGCCTGACCCACTTGGGTGAAATTCACTGCTCCTTCATTAATCAGGTCCTGGACCTTATTCTTCAGAGCCCAACAGTCGGCGGTGTCATGTCCAGGACTATCAGAGTGGTATGCACATCTTTTGTTGGGATGATAGTTAGGAGCAGAGATGTTGGGGTTCTGGGGAGGAGCCCTTAGTGTAATCAGGTTCAAACTCAACAGGTGTTGTAAAGCTTGAAACTCCGACATGTTGAGCTGTGTGAATTGCCTCCTGGACCTGCTTGGCTTACTCTGATCAACCTGTTGCTCTGGGAGAGGTTGTGGTTGGACCTGTGAAGTGGTAGCAATTTGGAGAGATCTAATCTTTACCATACCAGACTCTTGTCCTCTTGGAAGTTGATCAATGATCTGGTCCCTGACTTGGACTGGTTGCTTCATGTCTTGATGAAGCTGATTGATCACGGTCCTAAACTCTTCTTGCTCCCGAGCTAAGCCTTGGATGAGAGCCATTTTCCCCAGCATCTGGGTTCTCATTGTATCTACCTCAGCTTGCAGACATTTCAGCCGTTCGTCCTTGTCATCTTCGGGACTTTTGCTGGCCAAATTCCCCATAAGGAGTGTCCTCAACTCTTCCTGCCCCTTGGATAGGTTTAGGAAGATCTCCCTGAACTGAGTCTCTTGAGTGTGCAGACCCTGGTTATCTTGTTGGGAAGCCATTGCTGAAATAAACAACGGAGAAGGTAAGTGACCTGTACAAAGGGTACCTGTAATGCAATCATATGTATGATATGCATGCAATGTTTTCAAGGATCTCGCGGGGTAGACAAGAAAATTGTTAGAATCTGGTAACTGGTGGCTTGATTGAAGGCACTTCATATTGTTGAGAGTCCTTCTTCAAGAGTCAAGGCTCACCATATCTAGTGGGTCATAGCCCCGACTCAAGTCATCAACTTTGTTTTAATTTCCAAATAAACCTGGCTAGGGGAACCTTCTTCAAGAGTCAAAGCTCACCATATCAAGTGGGTCATAGCCCCTGACTCAAGTTATCATGTTTTGGCTGGAGGAAAATAAATCCCCTTTGCCTCTTGCTGGACAGTTTGATTCATCATGACCTGCATCACAAACCCTTGGGATCCTTGAAATGGATTAGTCCTTATGCAGGATGTATGCAATGGTATGATGGTATGATGTTATGCTATGCGTGGAGTGCTGTAAGTAAACCCTGTTATGAGTCTAGATTAAGGACTGTAAACACACCCTGCAAGAAACTCATGTGTTAGATAACAAGCATGCAAATAGTCAAGTTGGAAGGCACACAAGTCACACAAGAGAGCCCTTAGAGTTTAGGCCAGCATGAAGTTTGGGGTACTACCCTCTTGAAGTTGGTGGGCTCAAACCTGTCCTATCAGAAGTAACCGGGTTCTAAGGGTCCCAATATCATTGGATTGCTTTCATTGTTCATCGTTTCGATTTAGCCACTGAACTGGAGACCAAAATATTCCAAGAAAACAACCCTCAATTGAGTGTAGTATCGAGTATCAACCAACCTCGGACTGCACCAAAGTCAGTTATCTCACTACCCTAAAGAGGCCAAGATGGTTCAATTAAGGTTCCTAAGGTCAGTTGATGCTTCACGACACCACGCGGCGGCCCCGTACTCTCCCTGACTGGACTCAAGGGTTACCGGTACTCACCAAAGTGCCACATCAACGTAGCAGACTGCTTCAACCATGTCGGTATACCCCGCACAGTTCCCTCACAGCCTTGTTGCTACTTTCTAAGAAGGTATCCCCAGATCCGGGTTAGGATCTATAGAACTCCCAAGACAGTACCCACAATAGTAAAGCAAGCAATTCAGACAATTGAAAACACAAGTGGTCTTAATCCTAAGGTACACCTCACTTTAAAGAATCCTCAGCAGAGTCGCCAGTTCTGTGATCGGTGGATCAGGAACTGACTGTTTAACGCTGGATCGCGAAATGTCGCGGAAGCAAGAGTCGCCACCGTCTTTTATTTTCTCCAACATGGACAGGACAAAAGCACAGCAAAATTCCTTATGAGATAGTTTCTCGGTTCGGGAGGTAGATTTATAGAAAGGGAAGGTGTTAGCACCCTTTCTATCCATGGTTATCCATGGGCTCTTAGATACTTGCTCATTTGTGTTTTCAAAAGTGTTTGCTTTTCAATAGTGAGTGGGTTTTGAAAAAGTTTCATTTAAAGATTTCAGAATGACTCTTGTATCAGTCCTCAAGAGTGTTTGAAAAATTATTTTGAAAGCTTTTTGAAAGTGTCGGTGTGAAAAGAGTTTTTGTTTATTTTTGAAAAGAGCAAGTATCTATGAGTCATCCACCTACCCTAAGGAATTAGGCTGTGTAAGAGTCCTTTAAACAGTGCTATCCCACTATTGAGAAGTAGGTAGCACCGTCGTTGGAGGTATTAGGGTCAATTCGATTATTAGGGACATGTGTGGTCACCGAAGCAATAGTAGGACACCTTAGAAGCTACCCTTATGCCATTGATCCTTTTTTATTTGAGGCAATTTTTCCTAGGCAACTGGATCATGTCATGGACATAAGGACTTACTAAAACGTCCTATACTCGACGACCACGTTTCGAAGGTAAGGCAACAGTGAGGCGTACCCTAAGAGTGGTGTGTGAATTTGTGTGTTATTTTCATGTTATGTTTTATCTTGTACATGTATCATGGTGATCTACGCTTGTTTTTAATTTAGGCCATACATTCTTTCATGCAATTATAATCTAAAAGTGCGAAAATTAAAATGCGGAAAATAAAATTCTACGCTATTACAAGGCGCGGGTCTATACATCGCCAAATTAACAAAGACCCGTTTTAATAAAAAGATGCGGAAAGTAAAACCTAGTTACTATTACATGGCTTGAGCAATTACATAATATTTGAAAGAAAATAAATAAGAATAAATGCGCGAAAAGAATTAAAGTTGAACGTTCGAGGGCGTTGGACCCTTTTGAAATTAAATTGGATTAAGAATCAATTAATTATTTTATTAAAAGGAAAGAAATGTTTTTTTTTTAAGTTTTTGGTATTTATGAGATAAAGAAATTAAAATTGAAGAGAAACCCTAATTCTAAGTTGTTTTTAATTATTAATGAAAAAATATTAAAGTTTAACCTAATTTACTAAATGATTAATGTATATGTTTATTTACAAAATAAATTAGTAATTAATAATAATGATAATGATGAGAAAATTATTTATAAAAAAAAGATGAGAATATTAAAAAAACCTAATTTCTACATATTTTAATTTATTAAGAAAAATATTAAAGTTTTGAAACCTAAATTAATCTAATTAATTGTTTAAAGTTTATTTACAAAATAAATTAATAGTGAAATTAATATTAATAACAATATACATTTTTTTTTTATTTTTCTGTATTTATTTTTATTATGAAAATTATTTATTGGAAATTAAAGAAAACAATTAAAATAATTAATAGAATTAATAAAGAAAAACAAATAAAAATTGAAAATTGATGCAAACCATGGGGGGTATTCAGACCCTTTTTGGAGGTGAATTGGAGTATTTTTTGGCCCACCAGAACAAGGCCTCTTTTGACTTTCCTAGCTTGCGTGTATGTGTATTGACTGAGGTGCATGGTGGAATTCACGCTATGGCCATTGGATTGATCATCTGGGACACTTGGCAAGCCTGAGCGTTGGGACATATGGTAGGACGTTTGAAGGAAACTGCATAAAAACACATTAAGGAAAAAAATATGGAATATGTGGGGGGACCTGAGAATCGAACCCAGGTCCCAATACCTGCCAGACACCTCAACGACCATCCAAGCTAGCGCATTTCTTTGTTAACATAGTGCATGGGAAATATAATATACAAAACATGTTAGTTAGTGGTATTAACAACAATTTGCGCGCCAGCATTTGAATGGTCCAACCATCAGATGACACATATGCGTCTTCTTCGTTTTATACCTGCAAATATAACTAAATAGCGGGGGTTTTAAACCCCCACTAAGTACCACCAGGAAAAATAGCGATTAGGCAATGGTCAAATATAAAAAGGGCGCGAGGTCAGGGAATGATTCGTCTTCATGTCACGAATTCAATGGCATAGGTTTGGTAGCCTGATTTTTCCATATGAAGAAAACCCCAATTTTAGAGTTCCTGAAACCCTAGAACACGTTAATGGTGAATCACAATACAAGGCCTGATAATGCAATTGAATTACATCATTAGCTTCAGAAGGTTAGCATTAGTATAAATCAATCAAGAAAACTGGCTAAAAGTGCATGAATTATGATATGGGATTCAAGGATTTTTGGCAAACCGTGTGATCTATATCCTTCAATTCCTTGCACGTTTTGGCTTGTTTTCAATTGCAAACGCTTCCTGGGTGTTTTGGCAATGTATTGGAATGCTTTTCAAGCCTTGAATCGTCCTGTAATTAGGATTTCAGTGTTCAAGTTTTCAATGAAAAATTGCCAATTGGTAGGAAGCTTGTATGCAGTTTTTTGTGTGTCTTAGGATTAGGTTATGTTATGCATATGTATCTGAATGGAATTAGGTCAAAAAGCCAAGCCCAAAGTCCATGTATTGATGATTCCAATATTTGATTTTGTTCATATCTTCTTTTCAATCTTTTTCCATGCCAATCATGCCAAATATGGATGATTTTGTCCCTTGAGAAGGTGAACGAGATATTTAGCTCATAATGAGTGAATTTGCTGCACAAAAAGATTTGATAAGTGTTATTTGATATTTTTTCATATTTAAATTTAATTAAATGAATTAATAATAATAAAAATTCAAATAATTAATCAAAAATACGAAAATAAATCCCTTTTAGGTTAATGGGTCGTGCATAGCCTTTGGGTAATGATTCATGAAGGAAATTGAGGCCCATTAGCATTTTTGAAGCCTTTTGTGCAAAGTTGACTTTTCAAAATTCCCAAAAATTTCCCAACTTCTACAAGACATATCTTGCTCAATTTTGATGCTATGAACATGTTCTTGGACATTTTGGAAAGGTCTTGAAGTCTTCTAACCAATTACTTTGGTCCCATGTCATTTTGATTTACCAATCTCAAGTTATGGTATTTGACTTAAAGTGCCTTTTTGTTGACTTTTGAAAATGACCTATAATGTTGAAATTGATAACTTTTTGTGAGAGCATTTTTTGGACTTGAAGTGTGAAGATGAGTTGTAGGAAATGTCATCCTCTTCAAAATGAGCTTTGGATGGGATTTTTCTGATAAACCATGTAGAAGTTATGCCCTGGTCAATTTGCAGTTGACTTTTTCAACTGTCCAAAAATAGAAACTTTTGCATCTTGAGACTTTCTGAGCCATGCTTTGAGAATCATGATCAAGAATTGATCAAATGATGTTTGTAGCTTCAAAATAAGATGTTGACCAAAAATTTTGACTTTTGACTGTCAAATGACCATTTTGCCCCTACAGTTGACAGTGAAGCATTTAGGGTTTTTGACTGTGCAACTTGATGTTGTGAGTCTTGAAACTTGGCATATGGATGCTTGACAATGTATGTAGGAATGTGGGACTTGATTGGACCCTTGAAAACTTCAATTTCTTTTGCCAGAACCAAAACCCTAATTTTGACTGTGTTAGGAGGCAATTGGACTGTGCAATTCTTGAGAGATTTTGAACCATGATCTTGGCAAATCTTGAAGAATATGGGAGGGAAAATTTTGGGGTACAACACTACCCAATGCAACTTCAATCTAAGTCCTACTTAAACCTGAGTTCCTACTCACTCCCCCTCAATCACAGCAGTGATACTAATCTACTGATTAATAATATTATGAAGACATTCTTCAATACACACACTTGATTTTGCTTCAAAGCTTTAATCAAGGGACACAACACTCGTGCTTCAAAGCTTTGAGTGATAAACAACCTTACAAACAAATCCTACTCCAAGTCACTTATCAAGTGATAATTGCTTGGCTCACAGTAATTACTAAAACTATCTACACAATGCCTTATTGATCTTCTGTCAAAAGCGCTGCTCACCATTAGGATACATGAGAAATATATATGCAGTCTATTCTTCATTTAGGGCTTCCATAAAAATAGCTAGGGTTAACCAAAGTTAACCTAAAGACTTGGTCTTGAGCTTTCATCATAACAGATTAGAGTTAAGCAAGGTTAACCTAATATCCACATGAGCATCTGATCTGGACAATATACTTCAACTCAGAATAGCACACCAGATTCCTGAAAATTCTCAGGAACAATAAATCTGCACAACAACTTTATCAGTACAGGATGTCTTAACATTGGTTATGACATCATGTATCCTGCTCACTGATTTTTTTAGAATTCAGTACATATGATCATAGCATAATCATCATGATATTCACTCATACCGAGTTGTTCTTGTAGAACATTCCTTCTGCAGAATTTACCTTTATCCCAGAATGTTATGACATCAGTCATGACATTCGCAAATCTGGTTTTACCAAAAATTAATGCCAACAAGCAAACACTTACAAACTCCCCCTTTGGCAAATTATTGGCTAAAACCCCTAAACAGTCAGAGATTAGAATGCAGCAGAATTTTTAATAACAGCTAATCTAACTACCAATATCTAATTCTACCAAAATTACCACAATTAATTCTCCCCCTTTTTAGCCATAAAGAGACCAAAGGTACTAGTACTTCAAGTTATACAGTCATAAAAAGGAAATCCAAAATACACAGAAATAGAGAGAAGGTATTAAATAGCAGCAGCAAGTTCCAGCATCAATCTTTACAACTCAGCAAACACAGACCTTCAGGTACTGTCATCCCCTGAGGAAGAACTATTTTCAGCAGCATCTTCTGGTGAGCTTCTTGCAGAACCATCATGTTGTTCTTCATCAGCATCCTCTTCCCTCATTTGTTCTTCATTCTCCTCCTGTTCCAGACTAGCAATCAGCTCTTCAAGAGTCCTTTTTCTTGCATCAAGCTCTCTGCAGGTTTCTTTTAGAACAGCTATAACATCAGCTTTCTTGGAATGAGTTTTGACATTTGATGTCTCAGCAGATGTCATAACAATGTCAGTGACATGTGTTCCCTGAAACAGCTTATAGTGAAAACCAAGTGCAGGGGCTCTTTTGCACACAGAGTCCTTTTCAGCCAGAATATCGGGATATTGTTCAATGATTATACCACACAGGAGAGAGGGAAAAGCAACAGGGCCTTTAATAGCACAACTCTCAGCATGTTTCAATGTTTGATCAAAGATGTAGTTGCCATGATCAAAGTTTGTTCTGGTTCCAACAACATAGATAAATCTTCCCAAACCAGTGGAGATGGTGGATTTGTGGTTGGTGGGAACCCAGTTAGCTGCACCAATTTTGTGCAGTATGGAAAACTTCATACTCAACTTGCTTTCAGTTAGCTTCCCTTTCAAGGGCCAGTGCTTGACTTGCTTGGCAGTGATGGTTTGACAAACATGGTTGTCAGTAACTTCAAGCTCATGCTGAGCATCATCAGGCCTCCCTAGGTATTTGTTTATCACAGTAGGAGAGAAATTTACCTTCCTTCCTCTTACATAAACACTCTTAAAATCAGCTGACTTTCCATCAGCACATCCACCAGACAAATTTACTATGAATTCTTTGACAAGAATCTCATAGCAGTTGGAAAACTTGACCACTGTTTTCATCAGGCCAGCAGCCTTGATGAGATCCATGACTTCCTTACACTCAATAGAACTTCTTTTCAGCTCCCTCTCTAAGGCAATCCTTTTCAGAAACACATACTTCCACCTGCTTGCATTTTCTGGATGGTGAAAGAAGATGTTGTCAACGGCAACCTCAGGAACCTTAGGCAGTTTGCTAGAAGAGGGTTTCTTCCTGAGAGGAATGTTTGGAACATTGCTCTCAACATCAAAATCAAAGTCTGATTCCTCATCAGATTCAGAGGGTTCAGGAGCCTTTCTTTTCTTAACTATAGGTTGTCTCAAGGGTTTTGAGAGACTACCAACATATACCCTAGCTTTTACCTTACCCTTCCCTTTGGAAGTTCCAGCCTTTTGATCCTTCTTAGCTTCTTCTCTAGCCTTGTTCTCAGGCCTAGCTTTCTCATGAACAACTTCAGTAGCCTTCTCTTTGGAGGGGATTTGGGCAGCACTCTGCTTTTCTTTTCTACTCATCATCCTTCTTGCTATGATAGGGTTGATATTAGCAATTAAATCATTGTCAGAAAATTCTTCATCAACATTAATGACAGGAGGTTCAACAACCTTGTCAGTAGTGGTCTCGTGATCATCATGTTTCTCTGGAGATTTTCCAATGTTGTCATCAGGTGTCTCAACATTCTGAGTGACATTGGGATCACTTTCTAAATTAGGGCTAGCAGTTTCTTGGTTCAATGGTACAGATATACCAGGAACAGAGTGATTCTCATTAAGAATCCTAGTGACTAGCCTGGCAATAGCTTGATGAACATAAGCAGAACCTTCCCTATTAGCTATCTCTGGAGGAACAGAGGATGATGGTTGAGAAGATTTACCAGAGGGAGAAGCTTGTGATCTTCTTGCATGTCTGGTTCGCATATTCTTGACCTTAGTAGGATCAGCTGCCATTGCACGAAGTGGAGTTACTTCAAGGACATCAGCATCCATGGGGTTTACGATTGCCCTAGGTTCGGTGTCAGAGGGTGAGGAAGATGCAGTTGCCTTTGATGAAGATGATGACACAGATTGTTGAGACATTTTGAGAGATTGAGAATACAAGTGACAGCGAGTGTGAAATTTTCTTTTGAGGGAATGGAGAGTGATGCAGCAAACTGAGAAGAGGGAGATATAAATATGTCTATTCCTCTTCTTACACTTTTGGAAAGAAAGAGGGAAACAAATGATTAGCCCAATCAGAAGAAACTTGATTAAAATATTTCTTTCAATCCTTGTATTAAGCAAAATTAATTGCTACATCTCTTCATATTGGCAAATACCCATCTTACCCCTTAAATTCTCAAACTGACTAGCATCAAGTGCCTTGGTAAAAATATCAGCCAGTTGTAGTTCAGTGGCAACATGTTCCAGCTTAATCACCTTCTCCTCCACAAGATCTCTGATGAAGTGATGTCTAATGTCAATATGCTTAGTCCTGCTGTGCTGTATAGGATTCTTGGATATGTTAATAGTACTCAAATTGTCACAGTACAATGTCATGACATCTTGTGTGACATTATACTCAGTCAGCATTTGTTTCATCCAGATCATTTGAGAACAACTGCTACCAGCTGCTATGTATTCAACTTCAGCAGTAGATAGAGATACACAGTTTTGTTTCTTGCTGAACCAAGAAACAAGATTATTTCCCAAAAAGAAGCACCCTCCAGAGGTGCTCTTTCTATCATCAGCACTGCCAGCCCAATCAGCATCACAATAACCAGACATAATTGGTTCACATCCATGGGAGTACAGCATTCCATAATTGTAAGTTCCACTCGCATACTTCAGAATTATTTTCACCTGGTTGATGTGACTTACTTTGGGTTCAGCCTGGTATCTTGCACATACTCCAACTGCAAAGGCAATGTCAGGTCTGCTGGCTGTTAAGTATAGCAGACTTCCTATCATGCTTCTGTATAAGCTTTGATCCACATTTGCCCCACTTGTGTCTTTGGACAACTTTAAATGAGTAGGTGCAGGGGTCCTTTTATGACTGGCATTCTCCATCCCAAACTTCTTGACAATATTCTTTGTATACTTGCTTTGAGACAGAAAAATTGAGTCTTCCATCTGTGTGACTTGTAGTCCAAGAAAGTAGGTCAATTCTCCCATAAGGCTCATTTCAAATTCAGCTTGCATCTGGTTAGCAAAATGTTTAACCATTTTATCTGACATTCCTCCAAACACTATGTCATCAACATAAATTTGAGCTACCATTATCTTTCCTCCTTCATCCTTGACAAAAAGAGTTTTATCCAAACCTCATTTCCTGTATCCTTTGTCAGTGAGGAACTTTGTCAACCTTTCATACCAAGCTCTAGGAGCTTGTTTCAGACCATATAATGCTTTCCTCAATTTGTATACATGATCAGGACAGTTTGGATCCACAAATCCTTTAGGCTGTTCCACATACACTTCCTCATTTAAGTACCCATTTAGGAAGGCACTCTTCACATCCATCTGAAACAGCTTGAACTTAAGGAGACAAGCAACTCCCAATAGAAGTCTGATTGATTCCAGTCTGGCTACAGGAGCAAAAGTCTCATCAAAATCAACCCCTTCAACTTGAGTGTATCCTTGAGCAACAAGCCTTGCCTTATTCCTGGTGACAACTCCTTCAGCATCTGACTTGTTCTTGTAGATCCACTTTGTGCCAATGATGTTTGTTCCTTCTGATCTAGGAACTAACTCCCATACTTCATGTTGCTTGAACTAGTTCAATTCATCTTGCATTGCTCCAATCCAGTATTCATCAGTCAGAGCCTCTTTAACATTTTTTGGTTCAATCTTAGACACAAAACAAGAGTTTGTGATGATTTCTCTAGATCTTGTAGTGACTCCACTGTTAGGATCTCCTATGATGAGTTCCTTAGGATGATCTTTCTGAATTCTGATGGAAGGATCTTTGTTAGCTTCCTTTGATTCAGACTCTGATGGAGTAGGATTAGGCACATCATCCTTTTTAGACACTTGTGTTGAAGTCTCAAAGAATGTCTCAACATCATATGGGACATTTGTTTCCTCATGGTGATCATCAACTATGACATTTATAGACTCCATCATAACTTTGGTCCTGGAATTGAACACCCTATATGCTCTGCTGTTGGTAGAGTATCCTAGGAATATTCCTTCATCACTTTTAGGGTCCATCTTTCTCCTTTGTTCACGATCTGTCAGAATATAGCATTTGCTCCCAAAGACATGGAAGTACTTCACTATAGGCTTTCTTCCTTTCCATAGTTCATAAAGGGTGGATGATGTTCCCTTTCTCAAGGTGATCCTGTTGTGGACATAACAGGTTGTATTCATAGCTTCATCCCAAAAATGAATAGGAAGCTTCTTGGCATGTATCATTGCTCTGGCAGATTCCTGTATAGTCCTGTTTTTCCTTTCCACAACTCCATTTTGTTGAGGAGTTATAGGTGAAGAGAACTCATGATTGATTCCTTCTGAGGAACAGAACTCATCAAACTTACTATTTTCAAATTCCTTACCATGATCACTTCTGATTCTGACAATGCATCCTTCTTTTTCTCTTTGAATTCTTTTGCACAATTCCTTAAATACATCAAATACATCAGACTTTTCCCTAATGAAGTTTATCCAGGTGAATCTGGAAAAATCATCCACAACAACATAAGCATATCTCTTTCCACCAAGACTTTCCACCTGCATTGGATCCATTAGATCCATATGTAGAAGTTCTATCACATTAGAGGTGGTCAAATGTCTTGTCTTTGGATGTGACATTCTAGTTTGCTTTCCAACCTGACATTCACCACAGACTCTCCCTTCATCAATCTGAAGCCTTGGAATCTCTCTGACAACCTCCATGGATATGATCTTTTTCATTCCTCTAAGATGTAAATGACCAAGTTTTTGGTGCCACAGTTTCACTTCCTTTTCTTCTTTGGCTATAGAGCACACAGAAGAGTAGTTAGTGTTCTCAGACTCCCATAAGTAACAGTTGTCTTTTGATCTGACTCCTCTCATTACAACTTCTTGTTTTTCATTAGTTACAAGACATTCAGACTTGGTGAAGTTGACCTTGAATCCTAGATCACATAATTGACTGATACTTATGAGATTAGCAGTCAAACCATTTACCAGCAACACTTCATTTAGGTTTGGAACTCCAGGGCAGTCCAAGTTTCCAACTCCTTTAATTTCTCCTCTAGAACCATCTCCAAAAGTGACATAACTAGTAGTATGAGGTTTTACATCATTCAGCAGATTCTTGATTCCAGTCATGTGTTTAGAGCATCCACTGTCAAAGTACCAGTCTTCCTTGGCAGAAACTCTAAGGGAGGTGTGAGCTATCAGGGCTGCAGTCTTTTTCTTCCACTGTTGAGTATATGGTGCCTTGTTAGTCTTAGGTTTGACATATGGGGTCTGATTAGGATATCCATATAATCTGAAGCAGAATGGCTTTATGTGACCAAACCTCCCACAATAATGACATCTCCATCTTTGATACTTTTTCTTCATATTTCTCTGTTCTTGATGTTGAGTCCTATGTTGTGACATCTGCTTTGACATTTGTTTATCAGGCCTGGTCTTCTTCTTGTCAACAGCAGATTTCTTTGCAGCCACAAATCCTAGACCAGACATGTTTCCTGCATTTTGTCCAGCCTGAAGGATTTCTTCCAACTTGTCAGTTCCATTTGTTAACATCTTGACAGACTTAGTCATCTGATCAAGTTTGGATTTCAACATTAGAACTTCACCGTCGAGATGGCTTATAGTAGCAGTGTCTGCCTTCTTCTCAGCCTCCAACTTCACTATGAGCTTTTTCTGTTTCTCATTTTTCTGACAGACTTCAGCACTTCTGATACATAGCTTCTTGTAGGAGTCAGCAAGTTCTTCAAATGTCACTTCCTCATCACTAGAATCATTATCAGAGTTACAAATACCAGATAGTGCAGTAACTAGTTTAGCAGATTCTTCTTCAGAGTTACTTTCTGAGTCACCATCAGACCAAGTAACAGACATTCCTTTCTTTTGTTTCTTTAGAAAGGTAGGACATTCAGCTCGAATGTGCCCATATCCTTCACATCCATGGCATTGGATTCCTCTGCTTTAATTTCCCTTTTCTTCAGACTTAGTTCTTCTAATGGAGTCATAGGATCTGCTAATGTCAGAGGAAATGTTCTTGACACTTGACCTTGACTTTGGGTCCATTCTCTTGATGATTTTGTTAAACTTCCTTCCAAGCATAGCTATAACTTCTGATATATTCTCTTCATCACTCTCCTTGCTTTCATCTTCAATATTGGATACAAGGGCTATGCTCTTGTTTTTCTTGTCAACATTGTCATTGATCCCCATCTCAAATGTCTGAAGTGACCCAATGAGTTCATCAACCTTCAAGTTGCATATATCCTGAGCTTCCTCTATAGCAGTCACTTTCATTGCAAACCTTTTAGGCAAGGATCTGAGAATCTTTCTCACCAGCTTTTCTTATGACATCTTTTCTCCCAATGCTCCTGAGGTGTTGGCAATTTCCAAGATGTTCATGTGAAACTCATGAATGGTCTCATCTTCCTTCATCCTTAGATTCTCAAATTTGGTAGTGAGCATCTGAAGTCTTGACATTTTTACTTTGGATGTGCCCTCATGGGTGGTTTTGAGAGTGTCCCAAACATCCTTGGCCAGTTCACATTGATGTACTAGTCTGAATATGTTTCTATCAATTCCATTGAACAAGGCATTCAATGCTTTAGATTTACCCAGGGCTAACTCTTCTTCTTCTTTGCTCCATTCTTCCTCGGGTTTCAGACTAGTCGTCCCATCTTTCCCAGTTATGGTGGGATGGTTCCATCCTTTGTCAGTAGCTCTCCAAGCTTTCTTGTCCAGTAACTTCAAGAAGGAAATCATACGAGGTTTACAGTAGTCATAGTTTGATCCATCCAGAATAGGTGGTCTGTTCCCAAATCCTCCTTCCTTGTCCATAGCGCCAGAAAATAATATCCCTAGATATCACCTAGAAAGACAGGCAGGCTGCCTGCTCTGATACCAATTGAAATTCTGGCAACAGATACTTAATGTCACAATGAATGTTATGATACCGTATTTGACAAATTGTACACAAACCAAACAGTAATTTAAAATACAGTAAAGAACACAATCAATTGTTAACCCAGTTCAGTGTATAACAACACCTACATCTGGGGGCTACCAAGCCAAGGAGGAAATTCACTATAAGAGGTATTAATTTAGGAATAAACCAACCAGTTTATCTCCTTCACTTAAGACCTACCCAATGCAACTTCAATCTAAGTCCTACTTAAACCTGAGTTCCTAGTCACTCCCCCTCAATCACAACAGTGATACTAATCTACTAATTAATAATATTATGAAGACATTCTTCAATACACACGCTTGATTTTGCTTCAAAGCTTTAATCAAGGGACACAACACTCGTGCTTCAAAGCTTTGAGTGATAAACAACCCTTACAACCAAATCCTACTCCAAGTCACTTATCAAGTGATAATTGCTTGGCTCACAGTAATTACTAAAACTATCTACACAATGCCTTATTGATCTTCTGTCAAAAGCGCTGCTCACCATTAGGATACATGAGAAATATATATGCAATCTATTCTTCATTTAGGGCTTCCATAAAAATAGCTAGGGTTAACCAAAGTTAACCTAAAGACTTGGTCTTGAGCTTTCATCATAACAGATTAGGGTTAAGCAAGGTTAACCTAATATCCACGTGAGCATCTGATCTGGACAATATACTTCAACTCAGAATAGCACACCAGATTCCTGAAAATTCTCAGGAACAATAAATCTGCACAACAACTTGATCAGTACAGGATGTCTTAACATTGGTTATGACATCATGTATCCTGCTCACTGATTTTGGTAGAATTCAGTACATATGATCATAGCTTAATCATCATGATATTCACTCATACTGAGTTGTTCCTGTAGAACATTCCTTCTGCAGAATTTACCTTTATCCCAGAATGTTATGACATCAGTCATGACATTCGCAAATCTGGTTTTACCAAAAATTAATGCCAACAAGCAAACACTTACACTTCTGCCGAGGTCTTTTAGAAAATCGTCTGCCGAGATCAACCAAGAGAGTCTACTTTCGAGATTCTGTTAAGAGCTACCTTCTACCGAGGTCTTCTGAAAAAATCATCTGTTGAGATTTAACCAGGAGAATCTACTACCGAGATTCTGCGTAGAATAGATAACTTGATTGATAATGATGATTGTCTTCACATGAAACATGGTTTTATGCTATGAGTGTACATTTTGATTGATGCATGAAATGTAATGTCTGATTGATGCATGTAATGAGTGACTAGGATATTTATCAATGGATGTTGGATTTTTAAATTCCAATGAGTAATTGGGCTTTTTGAGATATGCTCGATCTGTGTTGTCGGAATTTGTCAGATGGATGAGATGATAAGTATAGCTTGATTCTGGATCGAAGATCCCTAATGAATGATTTATGCAGCATCGTATGCTTTTGACGGGTGTCCTTGTGAGGGATCTCAGATGATTAAGATATAGATAGGTTTCTATGTAACAAGGATGTTTGTCCCATGATAGTTGGTTGTTATGCTAACATGATTTCCTGACACTCGTTTCGAACTCGAAGATTGCTGACGTAGGAGGAGAGTTTCAATAGGGATAGTGAAAGTACACAAAGAGCTTTCCCCTTTGTGGAATGTCTTGCCCCCAATTTGTTTGTGGGGTCTTGGAGAGATTCTTCTTGATATGATTTCGGAGAGTAGTTTGATCATAGTATGAATGACCATACTATCTTGGACTTTGAAACATTATGCCCTTGATGAATTTCTTTTTGGATCAATCTCCTATTTATCAAGCCTCGTAGTGGTCTGCCCCAATATTTGAATTTTGAAAGATATACCCCCAATCTCTAGGATTTGGAGGAGGTACCCTCATAAAGAACTTGGACCTCACAATGAACTTTATATAGATCGCCCCAAGTATCCAAATTTGGAAGAATTTATACTTGAAGTTGCTTGAAGGGGAACTTGAACCCTACATGCAGTAGGATGAACTTGATATGCACTGCCCTAATATTTGAATCTCGAAGGTTGCCCCTTGATTATTAGGGATTTGAGAAGTTGTCTAAAGTGGAAACTGAGTCCTACCATGTTGTGATATGACTTGATTAAGTAATTCCCATTTGAAAGGTATGCCCCTGATTGAATGGTGCTTTGAGATGTAACCCAAGTTGATTGAATCTCATAATGATAACCCCTTGTTAATAGGATGCCCCTACGATCACTAGTCTTGCTTCTGATCATAAGGTTCTTCTTTAGATGCTTTTCCCCTAAATATGAGCTTTCTAGAATGGATCGCTCTTGATTAAACCAATTTTTGAGACCTCCTTGATGCTAAGTATCTGTTCGTAGAAAAAATTGTACATTTTGAAAAATAATTCTGTTTGATGCACATGCAAGTTTTGAAATTTAAGTTTGTTATGAAATAGAAATAGATGATTAGAGATGGAGATTCGAAGAAGCGAAATGGTTAGAAATAATTTTAACAAACATAGAAGTCAGTTTTGAAGAAGGGAAAAACACAAAAAGGGAGGGTGAATTGAGATCTTAAAACTTAATGACAAGAACACGTTGGTTTTATCCTGGTTCGTTTGAACTCAAACTTGTATGTTTTGATGGAAGATAAAGAACAAAGAAATAAAAAACTCCCCCTGAGTAGAATACTCAGATAACGAGAAAATAAAATATTTCCCTGAAGATCTTCTGATATAGCTTCTGATATGAGTCAAAATATCTTTCCTTCTCCCCTTTTTGTCAAGAATAAAAAAGTTGGAAAAACTCTATTTGTCTTGCTTTGATAGAAGTTGCTTGAAAAGGTGTGACATCCTCTTCTGGATTCAACTGAGATTCTTTAGAGAGCTTCTGATGTTGCATTATCATTACCGTTCACAGTAGTTCCAGAACCAATAATCTTTTCTTTCTAACTGCCTCTGAAACCTGCAGATCCTCCAGATTTAAATTCCAAGCTTTGGAACATATGCTTTCTTCCCGTCATGTGTAGAGAGCATCCAGAATCCAGGTGTTAAAACTGGTGTTTCAATCTTGCTGTTAAAAATATCTGCAACATAAATTATTTTATCCTTTGGTACCCATATCTTTCTGGGTCCTTGATTGTTAGAGTTTCCAAAATTCTGTCTGAATTTTGGTTTAGCAGAAACCACATTACTGGAATATTTTATATCATGTGTTTGCCCAGAAGTGAAGTGAGAATAAAGAGGAGTGCGTTTAATAAACAAATCCTTAACTTTATTAGGTTGGGATACTTTACATTTGTATCATATTCCTTTTCTTCCATTTTTGCTAACTCCATAGATCATTGAAGCCATCTTGCTTCTATCTATGTTTTTAGCGAGGAATTTCTAAAAGCTATGATCATATTCCTTTATGATATTATCAGGGTTACTAGGAACTTCTGAGATAGTTTCCTTCTGAATATTTTGTAATTCATTTTCAAGTTTTGAAATTTTTTCTTTCAGCTCAGAGTTTTCCAATCTCAGATTCTTAGTTTCTTCAGAGTCAAAAACTAGATCCTTTTTCAGGTTCTTGTTTATGACTCGAAGTTTCTGATACCTTTCTAGAATTTCTGACAGACTCTCTTCTAATTTTGATCTAGAAAAGTTAGAAATACCTCTTCTGACTCTGTTTACCGTGAAAAATGGTAAACAACCGCTGATCTTCCAAAAGGTTACTTATTTGGTGACTCACAGGATCGATCAGATTGATCCTAAGACATGGTTGATTTTTGGAGTTTGACTAATCCTAATGGTGATTAATGCCAGTAAAGTAAAGATACTTTAAGTAAATTGCATGGAGAAAAGCTTGATAGAATAAATAAAAGCGTTAAGGAATTGTTAAATAAAAGGCTTCGACGGAAGTAAATAAATGAAAAACGATAAATTGCTTAAATATAAAAGATTTTGATTAATTTAAATGGTGTTTCACACATACATTCTCAATGATTCTTTCTCTCACGCTGGGTACTTGAATCTAAATGAGTGACTTGTATAAAATGATGAACACACTAATAACTACATAAAAACTTAGTATTTATACCAAGAAAAATCCTAAGTAACCGCTGGGAAGTTACACCGCTTCGAGATGACGCCACATGGCACGCTCACAACCTTCGACGCCTATGTTCTCGACAAGTTGCACTTGGTAACTGTTGGGAACCGTTTTCCCTCCAACAATTCAAATCTCAAACTGTTCGACCTTGGGCATCAGGGACCTTTGTCGAGAGGTTCCTTCGACGTCGAAGACAACAAGATTCCAACTTAAAGGAATTTATCTAAGTATCTTGTAATTCTTTGATGAGCCTTCGACATGATCAGTTGGTCGAAGCCTTCTTATGTAGGAAACTCTTCTGACTCATAATTAATGGTCTATATGATAATAAACATGGGTGTCGAATTTAGGAGCCAACAAATTGCCCCCCAAGAATGTCTTATTTCGACACTGAAAAGAAAAAGACATTCTTTGAGATTCCATCCGACACTTGTCCTTCATTCTCAGCCACAAATTAGTTTGTGTGCTTTTCGTCTCCTACCAACCAACTGACAATCTCAAAAAGTCATCATTTCACCTTTTCCCAAGACGTCACTTCAGTAAGGCATTTTTGCATGCACGATGTCCTTTCAAATGTCGTCATCATGTCTATTTCCCGAAATCGAGGACGCACGCTGCAACGTTTCCGTTCTTCAGAATAGTTACAGCACCAGATGAGTGCCACGTGCCCCACTCTTGTCTGTGGCATTAAATGACCTCGAGCCTTATGATTTTTCAATCACTATAAATAGCACTAAGTGCCTCTGTTGGACTCTTTACGCTTTCTTGCATCCAAATCTTCAGTCGAACGAAATTTTCTACAAGTAAACCTTTGCTTCTTCCTCTTCAAACCTAGTAATCTTTGTTCTTCATCTCAAACCAAAAAAAAAATGGCTTCACGTACTCGTGCTTCCAATGTCCCCAGATCTAGCACTCCCTCTAAAACTACTCAACCGAAAATCTTCTCAACCGCTCCGATAGTTAACTCCATGGGAATGCGAAGGGTTCCTGAACCCATGGGAGACGCTGAGCGTGAAACTTATGGTTCTCAACTGCTGATTCCTGTTGGGTATTCCAACCAGGTTTTTGCCATGTCAGGTCCTCTTTCACCATGCATTGTTGACCCAACGAAAATCGAGGGTTTCTTCCCCGTGCATGAGGCACTTAAACCCATTGGGTGCTCAAAGAAGGCGACAGATGATACCGAAGATCCTGCAAAAGAGAAAATAGATCTTCGGTTTTTTAACAGGGGGGTTAGGGCTTTTAGGTCTAGCCCTAACCTTACACCAGAATACAACGCTTGGCTCACCAATATGGAGAAGTGCCAGGCTTCGATTTGGAAAGGCATGGGGATTTATGACCTAGTCATGTTGTCCAAAACTGGTCTTAACTACTGTCCTGAAATGCTGGTAGCTTCTTTGCTGTTTTGGGACTATACTCACTATACCTTCCACTTGCCTTGTGGAATGGTAACGCCCACTCTCTTCGATGTGGCCGCTATTACTGGTCTTCGACCAACTGGGGATTACTTCGACCCATAGGAAATGTCTGAAGACCAGATTGGGTTTTCTGCTACCAAACCCACTTATACCACCTACACCAACCATTACCATGACAAATCAACGGCTGTGGTGACTGATGTGGAGCACATCGCGTTTCTAGCCCTTTGGTTGTCGCGCTTCGTGTTCTGCACGAAATCCCTACAGGTGACGAAGAAAATGGTCACCCTCGCTACTCAGCTTCATCACGACCAAAACATTTGTTTGGCCGAATTAATACTGACAAACTTGTATGAGTCGATAAGCAGTGGAGCGGCTCAATTAAAAATAATAGAAAATAGAGCCAGCTTGCTGCTTGCTGGTCCCTTCTGGCTACTTCAACTCTGGCTAAATGCCACTTTTGAGTCATTTCTACCCCAGAAGACTCAAATAAATGAAAAGGCTCCTGAGATAGCCAGAAGGCGCATCGAAGGCACTAGGCTTGCCTTATTAACTCCTACTGAAGATGGGCTGGAACTACAAAAGACCTTTGCAAACTTCGTTCAGATGTTTGCAGGGAGGAAGGAATTTACCTCGACCATGGCCCCTTTCGCCGGTCGAAGGTTTGGTCCAGGGTGGTTTACCAGGCCCCATCCTAAATCATCAGAGGATCCTCACCTTGAAGAGCACACAACAATGTGGGAAGCGTTTCTTACCCCAAGGATAATGTCGTTGCGTTTCAAGACTTCAAAAAATCAGTTGAGCCTGATTGCTTACCAGCCGAATCTTATCTCTCGACAGTTTGGCACTATCCAATCGCTTCCTTCTCCAATTTATCCTCGGGAGAAATTGTTGTTGTACTTTTGTAATGACTACTCTGAGGATGCCGCTACTAGGCATATTAGTAGGTACGTTGGTCGGACCGTACTATCATTGTTCGACTACCAACTCAACTTCCACTGTTCACCATATTTTGAAGACTGGTGGAAGATATATTACGTCGAAGAGTTCTTCGACGAAAAGGATTTTGCAGACGAACTCCAGAAGTCCTTCGTCTTGGTTCTCTACAAAATAAAGAAATGTACGTTCCCTCTTCAAATTGTATTTGTCTTTCCATTTCGACCTACATCTGTCAATTATAACTTGTGAACGTTTTTTCTTTCAGTTGTTCGAAAACCTGTGGCTAAGAAGGCCACAGACAACCATCGGGGTGGAGGTCCCTCTACAAAACCTCCAGCACAAGTAACAAAAATTTCTCTTGTTTCCTGCTTTGGTTTTAAACATTCTTGTTCCTGATGCTGTGTTTTAAATCGACTCCATTTGGGATTTTCAGGAACCTGCGCCTAAGAAGCGACCTATATTAACGGTCGAATCTTCGAGTGGCAACGTGGAGGAATCTCCTCCTGTTCCTCTCAAACGGAGAAAGCTGAAAAAGGCTGCCCCTGCCCCTGAATCTCGACCTGTGATGAGAACTAAAGTCACAGGGAATAAACCCAGGCCACCACCTGTGATCATCGAAGAACCCACGGAGGAGGAGCTAAATGTCTTGCTCAGTAAACCCGTTGAGAGTGACAACTCTAGCCCTGGGGTTGAGGTTCCTTTACAGGTAGTGCCTTCGACCACTTTTAACTTAGGTGTCGATGATTACCTTCGATTGTGCATCTCTCTAATCAGAATATTTTTCTTTTCTATTTGTAGGAAACAGCTGGAACTTCAGCGCCAACTGGGCATCCTGTCGAAGGTTCTGATACCTTTGTAAACAGCGCAGGGGAACCCACTTACCATCCTTCTTCTTTCGTCAGTTCTGCTAACGAAGTGAATCAAACTTCGGAGCCACAAGATTCTGCTGACCATAGCAGACAACGAGAGGAGGAACTGGTGGATGATGAAGTTCTTGCTGAAACAGAGGGTGCCCCTGAGAAGCATCACCAGGAGGAAGCTCAAGTGGTCAATGAGACAGAAGATCAACATGATAAAGAGGGTCATGTTGACGCCGATGCTGCTAAAAATGCTCAGCCCCAAACCCACATTGCTGCAGAAACGGTTACCTCAACAAAGCCCAATTCTAAAGAGGACTTGGCCCTCTTGAAGCAAAACGATCCAATTGGCTACCTGAATGCCATCATCGAGAGCAGGGAAAATTCATCTGACCCTAGCCATGATGCTTCTACTGCATCAGGGAAGTCTACTTCGACTTCTCCTCTCGATGAGGTCTTGAAGAAAGTCAAGGCTTAGTTCTTCAAGAGGGATCTAATGAAGGATTTGGAGGGGGATCCTACTGCCCAGTCTTGTTTGGGGGCTGTCTTGGGTGCATTCGATTTGCTTGCTGTTTCTCTAGAGATTTCCAGCTTCATCTTGGAGTTATACTCCATTATTGACCAAGTCTTTGCGGATTATAATCGTCGAAGGGGGTTCAACAGCCAACTCGATACGCTGCATGGCAAGAGTTCTTCTGCTTGGACTGAAGTAGCTGAATCGACTTCTCGAATTGCAGAATTGTCGAAACAGAAGACGTCCAAGCAACAGGAAATCGAAGCCATAGATCAGGATAACGCCTCTATACGTGCGCAGATTGAGGAGTTGGAAGCCAAGTTAAACACTAACACTAAGCGCAAGGAAGAACTCCTTTCGACTGTTTCAGACGCAGAGAGCCAAGATGAAGTTGCTCGAGGCCTAGAGTTCGCTGAAAGGGCCCAAGCCCTAGATGACCAGATTGCCAAAATTTCTCAAGCGAATGCCTTGTGTAACAAACGACTGGAGTTACAGCGAGCCAAATATCTTTGTCTCCAATCCTCTGTCCCTTTTTAATTTTCTCTGTACTTCATTGACCATGTACTGTAATTTTTGTAATACAATGTAGCCATTTTGGTTGATCAATGTCATTTTCCATTTTGGCTTTATGGTTCACTTAGTCATTAATTGTTATTTATTTTGATCTCTTGGAGCATAGGTTTATATTTTTTCAAATATTTACCGTTTACCCTCAAGAGTCTTTTATCTTCGCTTAACTCTTCGACCTCATAAGCTCCACCAGAAAAAGTTTGAATAATTCTGAACGGTCCTTCCCACTTGGGTGACCATTTTCCCATGCTTCGATCTCTTCGATCCATGGGGAGAATTACCTTCCAAACTAATTCTCCAAGCGAGAATGCCTTAGGTTTTACTTTCTTATTGTAAGAGTCTTCCACTCTTTTCTTCTGAATTCTCAGTAGGTCAAGAGCTCGTAGTCTTTCTTCGTCTAAATCTACCAATTCATCTAACATCATATCACAATAAACCTCAGAGGGGATATCTTGATGTCTTTGAACCCTTGCTGATTGAAGACAAATTTCTGCTAGCAGTAATGCATCATAACCATAAGTTAGCCGATTGTTATTTATTTTGATCTCTTGGAGCATAGGTTTATATTTTTTCAAATATTTATCGTTTACCCTCAAGAGTCTTTTATCTTCGCTTAACTCTTCGACCTCATAAGCTCCACCAGAAAAAGTTTGAATAATTCTGAACGGTCCTTCCCACCTGGGTGACCATTTTCCCATGCTTCGATCTCTTCGATCCATGGGGGGAATTACCTTCCAAACTAATTCTCCAAGCGAGAATGCCTTAGGTTTTACTTTCTTATTGTAAGAGTCTTCCACTCTTTTCTTCTGAATTCTCAGTAGGTCGAGAGCTCGTAGTCTTTCTTCGTCTAAATCTACCAATTCATCTAACATCATATCCCAATAAACCTCAGAGGGGATATCTTGATGTCTTTGAACCCTTGCTGATTGAAGATAAATTTCTGCTGGCAGTATTGCGTCATGACCGTAAGTTAGCCGATATGGTGTTGTACCTGTGGCTTCTTTTGGGGACGTTCGACATGCCCATAAGATCTGGTCTAACGTTTTATGCCAATTTTTTGGCTTCTTTCCTACATGCTTTTTTATCAGGCCAATCACTATTTTATTCGCTGCTTCGACTTGACCATTTTCCTGTGCGTAATAAGGTGTTGATGTTAGGAGTCTAAAGCCTGTTTCTTGAGCGAATTCCTGCATCTTTCGACCAGTAAACACTGACCCTTGATCAGTTGTTATAGTCTCAGGGATTCCAAATCTGTAGATAATGTTCTTTTGAATAAATTCAATAACATTTTCTTGGTCTGCGTTGACTAAAGGGATAGCTTCAATCCATTTAGTGAAATAATCAATGCCTACCAGTATATACTTCTGGCTCTTTGATGATGCTGGTCGAATCTCTCCAATAAGATCCAACGCCCATCCTCTAAAAGGCCAAGGTTTCACTATTGAGTGAAGTTCGCTTGCTGGTACATGTTGGATACCAGTATGGACTTGGAATTCCTGGCAACCCTTCGTGAACTCAACACAATCTTTCAAGATAGTGGGCCAATATAGTCCTTGTTGAAACAACAACCATTTCATCATATGACCTACTTGGTGAGCCCCACATGCTCCAGCATGCGTAGTCGAAAGGGCTATGTATGCTTCGGTTTCGCTGAAGCATTTTAATAATACCCCTTCAGGCGTCTTTTTGAACAACTCATTACCCATGAGTACGTAACTTAACGCCCTATATTTTATTTTTCGTTCCCGTCAAAGCTGCTGGATTTTGTAGATAATCTACAATGGGTTTCCTCCAATCCTGCTCTGATAAATTGTCTATGAACGAAATTTTGAAATTCCTTCGATCAGCATACCCTAGTCTTGTCGATTCCAAATCAGTTGGAGACAAGCTGGTTGCTCTTATTTTTTCTCGAACTTCGATTGCTCTTTGTAATCTCGTTTTTTAAATTTTATACCCAGATGCAATTTGTGCCAAATCATTGGCTACTTGGTTTTCCAATCTAGGTATGTGTCGAATATTAACCACTTCGAATTTTTTCAATAAACGATTTGCTATCACAAAGTACATAATGAGATTTTCTCTTATGCATTTGTACTCTTTTGTGACTTGCTTAATGACTAACTCTGAGTCTCCCATTATTTCGACTCGAGTTGCCCCCAATTCCAACAATATTTCAAGGCCAATAATTAGGGCTTCGTATTCAGCCTCATTGTTCGAACAAGTACCTTCTATCTTGTACTTGAATGTTGTTGGAATTTTTTCTGGAGAAATAATTAAGACCCCTACTCCCGTTCCATCTTTATGGCTGGAACCATCGAAGTAAAATTTCCAGGGTTCTATCTCCACGTAATTTATATTTTCAACCTGAATCGAGTGGTCGACTATAAAGTCTGCTACCACTTGTCCTTTTATTGCCTTAAGAGGCATAAAGGTCAATGAATACTCAGTTAATGCTAGCGCCCACTTGCCAATTCGACTGTGCAAGATGGGTTTCGACAACATGTATTTGAAAACATCAAAATGAGACGAAACATACACATCAACTGGTTTTATATACTGTTTGAGCTTTGTACAAGAGAAATAAAGACATAGACATAATTTTTCAACTTCGCTATATCTAGTTTCTGCATCGTTCAAAACTCTGCTAAGGTAGTAAATGGGTCTTTCGACTCCATTTTCATCTTCTTGGGCTAACATGCTTCCCAAAGTTTTGTCGGATGCAGCTATGTACAATCTCATACTCCTATTGCTACAAGGAGGCACCAAAATAGGTGGCTTGGTGAGATACCCTTTGATCTTGTCGAAGGCATCCTGTTGCTCTTGCCCCCACTCGAATCCTTCCTTATTCAATCGAAGTAAGGGTGAGAAGGCTTGCTCTTTTCCACTTAGGTTAGATATAAATCTCCTCAAGAAGTTTATCTTGCCCAGCAGAGATTGCAGTTCCTTCTTGTTCGTTGGCGCTTTCGCTTCCAAGATTTCCTTCGTTTTGTTTTGGTTGATTTCGATTCCTTTCTTTTGGACGACGAAGCCCAAGAAATCTCCAGCTTTCACACAGAACGCACACTTGAAAGGGTTCATCTTCAGACCATGCTTTCTCATTCTTTCAAATGATTGTCGAAGGTGGTCTATATGGTTCTTCCTGGAAACAGATTTTACAACAATATCATCAATATATACTTGCATGAAAGTGTTAATAAAATCATGGAAGATAGAATTCATTGCTCGCTGATATGTTTCCCCAGCGTTCTTTAGGCCAAAAGGCATTACTACCCATTCGTAAGTGCCTATAGCCCTGGGGCATCAAAAAGCTGTTTTCGACACATCTTCTTCAGCAATGAAAATTTGATTGTATCCTGAGTAACCGTCGAGCATGCTCAGGTACTCGTGGCCAGCGGAAGAGTCGACTAGCATTTCCACCACAGGCATAGGATATTCATCTTTGGGTGTTGCAGCATTCAGATATCTGAAATCTATGCACACCCTCAACGTACCATTTTTCTTAATTACTGGTACAATGTTTGCAATCCACTCGACATACCTCGTAGCTCGTATGAATTTGCACTTCAACAGTCTTTCGACTTCCGTTTTGATCTTCGACAGTATTTCTGGAGCGAAGCGTCTTGGACATTACTTGACTGGCTTTTTTCCAGGTTTGATTGGCAACTGAAGTTCTACCAATCCTCTGTCGAGACCAGGCATCTCGTCGTAATCCCATGCAAAGCAGTCCTTGAACTCCTTTAATAATTGGATCACTTCAACCCTGAGCTCTGGGTCTATTTTGGCGCTGATGTAAGTGGGCCTTTTATCTAACCCTTCACCCAAGCTGATTTCTTCTAAAGGATCTTGTGCTAACATTTTGATGTTGTTCGCCAGGGGGTCCTTTTCGAATCCCAAAGGCTCATCGTCGTAGATGGCATCGAGCCTTTGATCCTGGATTCCTTCTGTCACGATATCAGGAGGTTCTGGGTCGAAATCTTTTCCAGGACCTATATCTGGTGGTTCTGGGTCGTTGGCCTTGGTGGCCATATGTGATCGGTGGATTTAGAACTGACTGTTTAACGCTGGTTCGCGAAATGTCGCGGAAGCAAGAGTCGCCACCGTCTTTTATGTTCTCCAACATGGAAAGGACAAAAGCACAACAAAATTCCTTATGAGATTGTCTCTCGGTTCGGGAGGTAGATTTATAGAAAGGGAAGGTGTTAGCACCCTTTCTATCCATGGTTATCCATGGGCTCTTAGATACTTGCTCTTATGTTTTCAAAATGTTTTCTTTTCAAAATGTGAGTGGGTTTGAAAAAGTTTCTTTGAAAGATTTCTGAATAACTCTTGTATCTGTCCTCAAGAGTGTTTGAAAAATTTGTTTTGAAAGCTTTTGAAAGTGTAAGGTGTGAAAAGTATTTTGTTTATTTTTTTTGAAAAGAGCAAGTATCTATGAGTCATCTACCTACCCTAAGGAATTAAGCTGTGTAAGTGTCCTTTAGGTAGTGTCATCCCACCATTGAGAGGTAGGTAGCACCACCGTTGGAGGTGTTCGGGTCAATTCGATTGTAGGGACAGTGTGGTCATCGAAGCAACAGTAGGACACCTTAGAAGCTACCTTTATGTCCTTGATCCCTTTTTAATCCGAGGCAACCGTTTCGAGGCAACTGTTCTGAGGCAACTGTTTCAAGGCAACTGTTCCGAGGCAACTGTTTTAAGGCAACTGGATCATGGACATAAGGACCGCTAAGACGTCCTATACTTGACAACCACGTTTCGAAGGCAACGAGTGAGGCGTACCCTAGAAGTGGTGTGTGCATTGTGTGTTGTTTTCATGTTATGTTTGTCTTTGTAACTAGTGAGCTACGAGTTGTTTTTATTTACATACATTCTTTCATGCAAGTTTAGCAGTTAAGGGGTGCGGAAAGTAAATTGCGGAAACATAAATCCTACGCTATTACAAGGCGCGGGTCTATACATCGCCAAAAATTACAAAGACCCGTTTTTTAGTAAATGAGTACGGAAAGTAAATAAAAACAGTAAAAGTCCTAATTACTATTACATGTCTTGGAAACAATTACATAATAATAAACTGTGCGCGAATAAAAATTAAATCGGAATGTTCTAAGGGTGTTGACCCTTTTAAGAAAAGAAATTGATTTTTTGGTCTTTTTTGTAATTAAAATGAAATTAAAGCTAATTAATGACTAATTAATTAATTTAATTAAAAGAAACTACATTTTTTGTGTTTTATGTTTTTATGAAATAAAATGAAAAGAAATAAAACTAAAAGTTAATTCTTCCTAATTCTAAATCCATTTTAATTATTAAGAAAAGAAATTGAAATTGGCTAATTAAACTATTTATTTGTTAATATTTATTTACAAAATAAAATAGTAATAATGTTAATTCTATTTTTTTTTATTTTTTTATGAAAATATTAGTTGGTTAATTATGTTAATAAAAAAAATAAGGCAAATAAATAAAAGAAAAGAAAATGACAAAACAAAATAAAATAAGAAAAAGGTAAGAAAACCCAAGGGGGGGGGGGGGATGGCCTTCATGGAGGTTTTTTTGAAGTAATTCTGGCCCAACAACAAGAAGTCTTATTTGACTTTTTTCGGTTGCCTACGCATGCGCTGACTCCAGAGCATAGTACTCTTGCGTTCTGGGCCTTTAGATCTGTCTCCAATGACACTTGGCTTGTTGGATGGGTGAGGCTTAATGTGGAAACTACTTGAGAAACTGCACAAGAACGCGTTAACAAAAATGATATGAGAATTATTGGGGACCTGGGAAGAACTTACAGCGCGGTATGAGCCTCAGGACTTGGCAAAGGTTGCTTTAGCTTCAGGGTGTGGCAAGGAATAGAACCACGTGCTTGTTTTGATCTGAAGATGCTCGCAACTATGTTTTAGAACTCTCACTTTTTGAATAATTTTTGGTTTTTGCTCTTGGCCGTTTCTGCACACACTCCTTTTTCTGAATGAGGTTGGGAAGGCTTGTATATATAGTAATGAAATGTGTATCAATCCAAATAATGGTCATTGAAGCCTTGCATTGAAGTTCTTGATTTCCTCCATAACCAACATTGAACCATTTGCCATATTTGTGAGAATTTGAATTTTTATGCCCATAATAGGCCATGCACGAATTTGGAATGAGTTTTAAGGTGTATCAAAGCTAATCATCACAAAATATATTCCTCCATTAATTTCTTTGATTTTTATTTGAATTTTAAAGATTTAAAATGAATTAAATCAAATAAAATTAAATAAAAATGAAAAAATTAATTTTAAATCTTGAAATAAATTGTGGGACACGTGGGAGGCATGGCCAAGCTGAATCAAGTGGAAAAAGTGGGCCCCTTTTGTCAAAAATGAAGTTTCAAGGATAATTGACTTTGGCCATTTCACAAAAATTTCCCAACTTCTCCAATGCATATCTTGCTCAATTGTGAAGCTATGAACATGTTCTTGGACATTTTGGAAAGGTCTTGAAGTCCTCTAACCAATGTCTTTGGTCCCATGTCATTTTGATTTACCAATCTCAAGTTATGGTCTTTGACTTAAAATGCCTTTTTGTTGACTTTTAAAAATGACCTATAATGTTGAAATTGATAACTTTTTGTGAGAGCATTTCTTGGACTTGGAGTGTGAATATGAGTTGTAGGAAATGTCCTCCCCTTCAATATGAGTATTGGATGGGATTTTTCTGATGAACCATGAAAAAGTTATTCCTTGGTCAAGTTACAGTTGACTTTTCAATTGTCCAAAAATAGAAACTTTTGACACCTTGATGATTTTTGAGCCATTCTTGTGGAATTATGATCAAGACTTGATCAAATGATGATTGTGGCTTCAAAATAAGATGTTGACCAAAATTTTTGACTTTTGACTGCCAAATGACCATTTTGCCCCTGCAGTTGATTGTGAGGCAATTAGGGTTTTTGACTGTGCAACTTGACCTTGTGAGCCTTGAAACTTGACATGTAGGTGCTTGACAATGTTTATAGGCATGTGGGACTTGATTGAGCCCTTGAAAACCTCAACTTCCTTGCAAGAACCAAAACCCTAATTTGAGTGGCTTTAGGAGAGTGGTTGACTGTGTAGCCCTTGAGTAGACTTTGAACCATTTGAGGTGATGCTTGGCAAAACTTTGAAGATTATGGGAGGGCAAATTTTGGGGTACAACAGTTTCCCCTGTTCAATCTTCTTAGACCTGAGGATGTAGATTGGCTTGTGTGCCTTTCGTGATCCGAAGGTGGAAGATGATTGAACACTAGAGTGCCCAGAAATTTGCACTCACATAGTAGAATATCAGCAGTGTGATGGCGGGAATGGGCTTATAGATGCCATTTAGAGAGATGATGGATAGGAGGATGGGCTTATAGATGCCATCTGGAAATGTGACAAAACCTTGTCTGGAATGGGCTTATAGATGCCATTTGGAACTGTAATGGATAGTTGAATCTGAATAAGAAATAGAATAGCTTCCGTGTCTTGGGCATATCTAGTCTATATCTAATTGCTGACGTCTGAACGAGTAGTAGAATGACCGTCGGGTCTGGGGTATATCCATACTGCATGAGTAACAGAATGTCATCCGAACCTGGATCGTATCTGGACTGAACAATAGAATAGCATCCGGGATGGAGCATCTCTAAGTTGTCTTTAGAAGTTTGAATCTGAATAAGCAATAGAATAGCGCCCGGATCTGGAGCATCTCTAAGCTATATCTCAAAGGAAATCTGGAATGAGTATCAGAACGTCGCCATGCCTCGGTCACATCTGAACTATCTCTAGAAGGAGTCTTGAATAAGCCAAAGAACAGCATCCATATCTGGAGCATTTCCGAGCTATCTCTGAAAGGAAATCTGGAATGAGTATCAGAACGTCGCCATGCCTGGGTCACATCTGAACTATCTCTAGAAGGAGTCTTGAATAAGTAAAAGAACGACATCCATATCTGGAGCATTTCCAAGCTATCTCTGAAAGGAAATCTGGAATGAGTATCAGAATGTCGCCATGCCTGTGTCACATCTGAACTATCTCTAGAAGGAGTCTTGAATAAGTAAAAGAACAACATCCATATCTGGAGCATTTCCAAGCTATCCCTGAAAGGAAATCTGGAATGAGTATCAGAACTTCGCCATGCCCGGGTCACATCTGAACTATCTCTAGAAGGAGTCTTGAATAAGCAAAAGAACAGCATCCATATCTGGAGCATTTCCAAGCTATCTCTGAAAGGAAATCTGGAATGAGTATCAGAACGTCGCCATGCCTGGGTCACATCTGAACTATCTCTAGAAGGAGTCTTGAATAAGCAAAAGAACGGCATCCATATCTGGAGCATTTCCAAGCTATCTCTGAAAGGAAATCTGGAATGAGTATCAGAACGTCGCCATGCCTGGGTCACATCTGAACTATCTCTAGAAGGAGTCTTGAAGAAGCAAAAGAACAACATCCATATCTGGAGCATTTCCAAGCTATCTCTGAAAGGAAATCTGGAATGAGTATCAGAACGTCGCCATGCCTGGGTCACATCTGAACTATCTCTAGAAGGAGTCTTGAATAAGCAAAAGAACAGCATCCATATCTGGAGCATTTCCAAGTTATCTCTGAAAGAAAATCTGGAATGAGTATCAGAACGTCGCCATGCCTGGGTCACATCTGAACTATCTCTAGAAGGAGTCTTGAATAAGCAAAAGAACAACATCCATATCTGGAGCATTTCCAAGCTATATCTGAAAGGAAATCTGGAATGAGTATCAGAACGTCTCCATGCCTGGGTCACATCTGAACTATCTCTAGAAGGAGTCTTGAATAAGCAAAAGAACAACATCCATATCTGGAGCATTTCCAAGCTATCTCTGAAAGGAAATCTGGAATGAGTATCAGAACGTCGCCATGTCTGGATCACATCTGAACCATCTCTAGAATGAATCTCTGCATAAACAATAGAATAGCATCCGTGGTTGGAGCATCTCTAAGTTATCTCTGAAAAGAAGCCCTGAATAAGCAACAGAATAGCGTCCGGTTCTGGAGCATATCTGAACTATTTCTGGAGAGAAATCTGGAATAAATAATAGAATAGCATCTGTGGTTGGAGCATCTCTAAGTTATCTTTGAAAAGAACTATGAATAAGCAAAAGAATAGCGTCCATATCTGGAGCATTTCCCAGCTATATCTGAAAGGAAACTCTTGAATAAGAAAAAGAATAACGTCCATCTCCGGAGCATTTCTAAGCCATCTCTGAAGAGAAAATCTGAATAAGCAAAATAATAGCATCCATATCTGGAGCATTTCCCAGCTATATCTGAAAGGAAACTCTTGAATAAGCAAAAGAATAATGTCCATCTCCGGAGCATTTCTAAGCCATCTCTGAATAGAAAATCTGAATAAGCAAAAGAATAGCATCCATATCTGGAGCATTTCCCAGCTATATCTGAAAGGAAACTCTTGAATAAGCAAAAGAATAACGTCCATCTCTGGAGCATTTCTAAGCCATCTCTGAAGAGAAAATCTGAATAAGCAAAAGAATAGCATCCATATCTGGAGCATTTCCCAGCTATATCTGAAAGGAAACTCTTGAATAAGCAAAAGAATAACGTCCATCTCCGGAGCATTTCTAAGCCATCTCTGAAGAGAAAATCTGAATAAGCAAAAGAACAACATCCATCTCTGGAGCATTTCCCAGCTATATCTGAAAGGAAACTCTTGAATAAGAAAAAGAATAACGTCCATCTCCGGAGCATTTCTAAGCCATCTCTGAAGAGAAAATCTGAATAAGCAAAAGAATAGCATCCATATCTGGAGCATTTCCCAGCTATATCTGAAAGGAAACTCTTGAATAAGCAAAAGAATAACGTCCATCTCTGGAGCATTTCTAAGCCATCTCTGAAGAGAAAATCTGAATAAGCAAAAGAATAGCATCCATATCTGGAGCATTTCCCAGCTATATCTGAAAGGAAACTCTTGAATAAGCAAAAGAATAACGTCCATCTCCGGAGCATTTATAAGCTATCTTTAAAGAGAAAATCTGAATAAGCAAAAGAACAGCATCCGCCTCTGGAGCATTTCAAAGCTATATCTGAAAAGAAACTCTTGAATAAGCAAAAGAATAGCATCCATCTCTGGAGCATTTCTAAGCTATCTCTGAAAAGAAAATCTGAATAAGCAAAAGAATAACATCCATCTCTGGAGCATTTATAAGCTATCTCTGAAGAGAAAATCTGAATAAGCAAAAGAATAACATCCATGTCTGGAGCATTTCCTAGCTATCTCTTTAATCTCTTTAATGTAGATATGCCCTGGCTAGATACAGGTATCGAATCCACAATCAATCGCTCACAGATATGCCCTGGCTAGATACAGGTATTGAATCTGGAATTGCGACAGTTGATAGTAATCGTCTTTGGATTGACCTTTTTCCTGAAAAGGCAAAACATCAGTTGTATGCAATGTCATGGTGCATGAACTGCATGATTTTAAGATGTTCTCAAAAATAAATGAGATTTGTGTTGTATAATGTATGAAGATGTGATGTTTATGAATGTATTTTTGTCTAGGAAAATAAATCCTTGACGAATGCCGGGAATTTGTTGAATCCTGGGCTGATGTTTGAAGAGTAGAGCTCTTCATTTCCGCTGGGGACGACGGTTGTAAGAATAAACCGGTAGGAGAAGATGACTCTGTTGAGGAATAAACTTGCTGGAGAGATTACTCTGCGGGGAGTTACTCTATGGGAAGAGATACTTCGCTGAGATTTTGATGATAACTCCGCTGGGGATACCATTGATGAGTTATGTTGGAAGACTTGATGAACTCCGCTGGGGATAGGAAGAACTTCGCCGAGGACGATCTTTCCGTGGCAATTAGCTGAGGATAACCCAGTTATAAGCTCTGGTGGAGAATAACCTTTGAATAAAGCCGGGGAGACGCGTTCGTATTCTGCAGGGGGCAAGCTTCCAGAATCTACTGGGGATAAGCTTCCAGAATCTACTGGGGAGATTGATTCAACTTTCCTGGGGAAACTTTTGAACTGTACTGGGAAATGGCTCTACTGGGGTGTCTGGTATTCCACCGGGGAACAATCTTAGGTTAAGACTGCTGGGGATGCTTGCTCAAGAACATTTGTATACTCCGTTGGGGAATATTGAGATCTTCTGAGGATACCCAACTTCCTTGAGGCTGACAGTAGAATAACTCTGCTTGGGGAGAGTGTTGATGACTTGCTGGAGATATTGTGCCTTCTCGGGGCTGATTGGAGACCAACTCTGCTTGAGGAGAATTGTTGAATCTTGTTTTACTCTGCGGGGAGTGATAGTGTCTTGGTCATGTTCTTCAGCCGAACCTACCTTGGTACCTTGTGGACAGAGCAGTTAGTACAGTTTGGACCATTTCTATTGCCCCTGTTTCTGTGGGAGAAGGTACCTGTAGAGGTGCTTGAGGACTGCCGATTGACAAATCTTCTTCTGGTAGGCAAGTGCCAAGGTGACGGGACATAGTCGTACGCTTTGATCCCTAATTTTTGCCTGGACCGCCCTTTCGGGTTTTCAATCCAACGGGATACCCATTTTTGCCCAAGCCGCCTTTTCAGGTTTTCGACTTGCCGGGTGTACAGATTTTTTCATTTTCATCCCTTATTTTTCCCGAACCCTTTTGGTTCGCCGGGAAGCCCTTATTTTTGCCTAGGTGTGTCAACCTAGCGGGTATTTTGATTATGCGTATTATTTTTTCGACTATGTCCGTGCTCAGAATGCAGGGAGTTGTCACCGTCAGTAGTGTTGTGTTGTCGTACTACCAGAAAATGTTGATCGTGCAAGATTTGTCGCTGGAATTCATGTCCAATGCCCCAGTTGGTTCAGATGGAGATCCGCCCCTGGTTATTTGGCATTTGAGAGATTCCTTGAATCTTGACTGGACTGCCCCAGATGATAGACCATGATCATGCCGTGCCCCTTGACTGGAAGTATTTCTTCCGCTTGAGGTGACCTTTCGGTTGAGAAGATTCTTGTTCACTAGACATTCGTCGTGCGAATTTCTCTGCATGTTTGAACAAATAGTCATATGCAAACAATGTTATTCTAAAAATGCAAAGCTTATGTCTGTCTTGAAGTTTTTGAAAATGTATTTTTTTCAGTAAAACAAGCAAATTTTGTAAAATGTGATGTCAACTCAGTATTTTATAGCAAACCTTAAGGAGTCAGGATACCTTTCGTAACAGTATGCTTTCGAACCAACCCATGCTTCAGCTAGGACTTTTAAGGGTTGTAGCGTGGCCTGGTTCACGGTTTAAGAAACAATGGATAAAGGCTCAAATTACATTTGTACCCACCCGCTCTTCGTGATGTTCTTCAAACCTAAACTCAGTTGATCGTGCGTTAGACCTTGTTCGAGTCTTTGTCCTAATATTCCCATGATGGTTCGGATGTTGACATTTTATTTTGAATAGGCATTCATTTCCTTGTTGAGGGTTTGCAGGTCCTCTTTTCTTTTTGATTTCGTTATCCCTGTTTTTTGCCTGGACTGTTTCTTTTGTGATTACAGTCAGCGGGATGCCCCAGTTTTGTAAGTCTCCTTCATAGGTTTTGACTTATTGGGTTTTTATTTCTGAGGGATAATGATTGTCTGTCTTTATGATTATTCGGAGCCATCATCGTCTTTTGTTTTGGAAGGACTTCTTCGTTGTGTACTTGGATCAACTGAGAGAACTACCCTGCCCCAGGTTATGATTAAGGGTTTTAATTTTCGAAAAGAAAAACTCCTACTTCTTTGGCTCAAAGGGGTTGATGAGGGATTATCTTCCTTATAACTCCAATGTTTAGGAATTGAAACAATGCCTGTACCTCATCAGCGGGGTTCGTTCAAAAGCATACTGTAGATTGTGGTATCGTTTTCGTCATCCTCCCTCAAGAGGCTTAGAATTATTAATTGAGAGTTTATCATCAAAAAATGAAAGCAATTTGAATATAATGAAAATAATTGGATTAATTCAAAAATAGACATATGCAGTGCATTAGTGAAATAAAAGAGTTTGCTATGACATTAATTGTTTGTATAAGCAAAAAAAATTATAACTCGGAAATTCAAATAAACAAAAGCCTTCAATGATTGGGCAAAGGAGCATTGATTATGTTTGGAGTCTCTGACGCTTCAAACTGAATCTCTCTGGCGTCGATCATGTCTTGAATCTTGTTCTTCAAAGGCCAGCAGTTGTCCGTAGTATGACCCGGGCTATTGGAGTGGTATGCACACCTCTCATTAGGATGGTAGTTAGGAGCAGAGGTGTTTGGATTCCGGAGAGGAGCCCTCAAGGTAATCAGCCCTGCCTTCAACATTTGCTGTAGCGCTTGATCCAGTGACATGTTAATTTTAGTGAATTGTCTCTTGGGTGCGACCTCCTTACGTTGATGCCCATGTCCTTGTTGAGCAGGCCTAGGATTAGAGATCTGGACTGCCCCTACATGTTGATCATGGCGACCCTTTTGGCTGTACGCAACATTGGCCTCTTTCTTCCCAGTGTAAGGCTTTTTGTGAGTATCAGAAGGTGCAGCTTCTTGAATCTTTCCATCCTTGATGCCAGCTTTGATCCTCTCCCCGGTCAAGATCAAATCTGTAAACCCAGCAGAAGAATTTCCAATCAGATGGTTGAAGAAGGGACCAGACAGGGTCCCCAAGAACATGTCAACGAGCTCACGGTCAGTCAAGGGCGGCTGCACCCTTCCAGCCAGATCTCTCCACCTTTGCGCATACTCCTTAAAACCTTCACTCGTCCCAAGTGACATACCCTGGAGTTGGGTACACGTGGGAGCGAGGTCGGCATTATACTGATACTGCTTATAAAAAGCAGTTGCCAAGTCCTCCCAGTTACGAATACTGGTTCCATCCAACTGATAGAACCAATCGAGCTGAGTCCCTGAAAGACTCTCCTGGAAGAAATGGATCCATAGATTCTTGTCTGCCGTGTAGGGCTGGATCTTCCTTGCGTATGAACAGAGGTGCAGCTTAGGACAGGAAACCCCGTCGTACTTTATAAAGGCAGGTGCCTTGAACTTGTGAGGGATCACCACCCCAGAAGATAAACCTAGGTCCCCAAAGTCCAACCCAGGCACACGTTGGATATCCATAGCATTTAACCGGTCCTCCAGCTGTTTGTACCTGTCTTCAGCAGGGGGGTATTGTTCATCATTGAAGTCTGTCTCGGTGTCAGACCACAGGGCTAGGAACCTCTCTCCCTTGGTGACTGCCTTCCCCCACAGATGGAGTAGTCCTCTCAGCTTCATTATGCGGTGTGTTCCCAGATCTCCGTCTAGGGTTGAACAACACAGTCCTCTTATTCTTCTTCTTCTGAATCAGAGTCTTCAATTCCTTTTAACCCCGGGCTAGGCTCATAATCAACTCCTGGAACTGGGCATTCTGGGCCTGGAGGGCCTTGATAGCTTATCCATTGGATGATTCAGGATTCATGATGACTGCTGAAATAAACAGCGAAGAAGGTAAGTGACCTGCAACAAGTGTACCTGTAATGCAATGATATGTATGATATGCATGCAATGTTTTCAAGGACCTCGCGGGATAAACAAAGAAGCTTATTAGAATTTGAATCTGGTGGCTTGATTGAAGGAACTGCATATTATTGAGAGTCCTTCTTCAAGAGTCAAGGCTCACCATATCGAGTGGGTCATAGCCCCTGACTCAAGTCATTAACCTTGGCTAGAGGAAAATAAATCCCCTTTGCCCCTTGCTAGACAGTTTGATTCATCATGACCTGCATCACAAGCCCTTGAGATCCTTGAAATGGATTAGTCTTTATGCAGGATGTATGCAATGGTATGATGTTATGCTGTTATGTATGGATGTAAGTAAGCCCTGTAATGAGTTCCAATTAAGGACTGTAGACAAAACCTGCAAGGAAACTCGTGTTGTTAGATAACAAGTATGCAAGTAGTTCAAGTATGAAGGCACAAAAGTCACACAAGATAGCCCTTAGAGTTCAGGCCAGCATGAAGTTTGGGGTACTACCCTCTTGAAGTTGGTGGGCTCAGACCTGTCCTATCAAAAGTAACCGGGTTTTAAGGAGCTCAATATCATTGGATTGTTTTCTATGTTCATCGTTTTGATTTAGCCACTTAACTGGCGATCAAAATATCCCAAGAAAACAACCCTCAACTGAGTGTAGTATCGAGTATCAACCAACTTCGGACTGCACCAAAGTAGTTATCTCACTACCCCTAAAGAGGCCAGGATGGTTCAATTAAGGTTCCTAAGGTCAGTTGATGCTTCACGACACCACGCGGCGGCCCCGTACTCTCCTTGACTGGACTCAAGGGTTACCGGTACTCACCAAAGTGCCACATCAATGTAGCAGACTGCTTCAACCATGTCGGTATACCCCGCACAGTTCCCTCACAGTCTTGTTGCTACTTTCTAAGAAGGTATCCCCCAGATCCAGGTTAGGATCTATAGAACTCCCAAGACAGGCCCAATAATTTTAAAGCAAACAAATCAGGCAATTGAAAACACAAGTGATCTTAGTCCTAAGGTACACCTCACTTTAAATTATCCCCAGCAGAGTCGCCAGTTCTGTGATCGGTGGATTTAGAACTGACTGTTTAACGCTGGTTCGCGAAATGTCGCGGAAGCAAGAGTCGCCACCGTCTTTTATGTTCTCCAACATGGAAAGGACAAAAGCACAGCAAAATTCCTTATGAGATTGTCTCTCGGTTCGGGAGGTAGATTTATAGAAAGGGAAGGTGTTAGCACCCTTTCTATCCATGGTTATCCATGGGCTCTTAGATACTTGCTCTTATGTTTTCAAAATGTTTGCTTTTCAAAATGTGAGTGGGTTTGAAAAAGTTTCTTTGAAAGATTTCTGAATAACTCTGGTATCTGTCCTCAAGAGTGTTTGAAAAATTTGTTTTGAAAGCTTTTGAAAGTGTAAGGTGTGAAAAGTATTTTGTTTGTTTTTTTTGAAAAGAGCAAGTATCTATGAGTCATCCACCTACCCTAAGGAATTAAGCTGTGTAAGTGTCCTTTAGGTAGTGCCATCCCACCATTGAGAGGTAGGTAGCACCACCGTTGGAGGTGTTCGGGTCAATTCGATTGTAGGGACAGTGTGGTCATCGAAGCAACAGTAGGACACCTTAGAAGCTACCCTTATGTCCTTGATCCCTTTTTAATCCAAGGCAACCGTTTCGAGGCAACTGTTCCGAGGCAACTGTTTCAAGGCAACTGTTCCGAGGCAACTGTTTTAAGGCAACTGGATCATGGACATAAGGACCGCTAAGACGTCCTATACTTGACAACCACGTTTCGAAGGCAACGAGTGAGGCGTACCCTAGAAGTGGTGTGTGCATTGTGTGTTGTTTTCATGTTATGTTTGTCTTTGTAACTAGTGAGCTACGAGTTGTTTTTATTTACATACATTCTTTCATGCAAGTTTAGCAGTTAAGGGGGGCGGAAAGTAAATTGCGGAAACATAAATCCTACGCTATTACAAGGCGCGGGTCTATACATCGCCAAAAATTACAAAGACCTGTTTTTTAGTAAATGAGTACGGAAAGTAAATAAAAACAGTAAAAGTCCTAATTACTATTACATGTCTTGGAAACAATTACATAATAATAAACTGTGCGCGAATAAAAATTAAATCGGAATGTTCTAAGGGTGTTGACCCTTTTAAGAAAAGAAATTGATTTTTTGGTCTTTTTTGTAATTAAAATGAAATTAAAGCTAATTAATGACTAATTAATTAATTTAATTAAAAGAAAATACATTTTTTGTGTTTTATGTTTTTATGAATTAAAATGAAAAGAAATAAAACTAAAAGTTAATTCTTCCTAATTCTAAATCCATTTTAATTATTAAGAAAAGAAATTGAAATTGCCTAATTAAACTATTTATTTGTTAATATTTATTTACAAAATAAAATAGTAATAATGTTAATTCTATTTTTTTTTTGATTTTTTTATGAAAATATTAGTTGGTTAATTATGTTAATAAAAAAAATAAGGCAAACAAATAAAAGAAAAGAAAATGACAAAACAAAATAAAATAAGAAAAAGGTAAGAAAACCCAAGGGGGGGATGGCCTTCATGGAGGTTTTTTTGAAGTAATTCTGGCTCAACAACAAGAAGCCTTATTTGACTTTTTTCGGTTGCCTACACATGCGCTGACTCCAGAGCATAGTACTCTTGCATTCTGGGCCTTTAGATCTGCCTCCAATGACACTTGGCTTGTTGGATGGGTGAGGCTTATGGTGGAAACTACTTGAGAAACTGCACAAGAACGCGTTAACAAAAATGATATGAGAATTATGGGGGACCTGAAAAGAACTTACAGCGCGGTATGAGCCTCAGGACTTGGCAAAGGTTGCTTTAGCTTCAGGGTGTGGCAAGGAATAGAACCACATGCTTGTTTTGATCTGAAGATGCTCGCAACTATGTTTTAGAACTCTCACTTTTTGAATAATTTTTGGTTTTTGCTCTTGGCCGTTTCTGCACACACTCCTTTTTCTGAATGAGGTTGGGAAGGCTTGTATATATAGTAATGAAATGTGTATTAATCCAAATAATGGTCATTGAAGCCTTGCATTGAAGTTCTTGATTTCTTCCATAACCAACATTGAACCATTTGCCATATTTGTGAGAATTTGAATTTTTATGCCCATAATAGGCCATGCACGAATTTGGAATGAGTTTTAAGGTGTATCAAAGCTAATCATCACAAAATATATTCCTCCATTAATTTCTTTGATTTTTATTTGAATTTTAAAGATTTAAAATGAATTAAATCAAATAAAATTAAATAAAAATGAAAAAATTAATTTTAAATCTTGAAATAAATTGTGGGACACGTGGGAGGCATGGCCAAGCTGAATCAAGTGGAAAAAGTGGGCCCCTTTTGTCAAAAATGAAGTTTCAAGGATAATTGACTTTTGCCATTTCACAAAAATTTCCCAACTTCTCAAATGCATATCTTGCTCAATTTTGAAGCTATGAACATGTTCTTGGACATTTTGGAAAGGTCTTGAAGTCCTCTAACCAATGTATTTGGTCCCATGTCATTTTGATTTACCAATATCAAGTTATGGTCTTTGACTTAAAATGCCTTTTTGTTGACTTTTAAAAATGACCTATAATGTTGAAATTGATAACTTTTTGTGAGAGCATTTCTTGGACTTGGAGTGTGAAGATGAGTTGTAGGAAATTTCCTCCCCTTCAAGATGAGCATTGGATGGGATTTTTCTGATGAACCATGAAAAAGTTATTCCTTGGTCAAGTTACAGTTGACTTTTCAACTGTCCAAAAATAGAAACTTTTGACACCTTGATGATTTTTGAGCCATTCTTGTGGAATTATGATCAAGACTTGATCAAATGATGATTGTGGCTTCAAAATAAGATGTTGACCAAAATTTTTGACTTTTGACTGCCAAATGACCATTTTGCCCCTGCAGTTGATTGTGAGGCAATTAGGGTTTTTGACTGTGCAACTTGACCTTGTGAGCCTTGAAACTTGACATGTAGGTGCTTGAAAATGTTTATAGGCATGTGGGACTTGATTGAGCCCTTGAAAACCTCAACTTCCTTGCAAGAACCAAAACCCTAATTTGAGTGGCTTTAGGAGAGTGGTTGACTGTGTAGCCCTTGAGTAGACTTTGAACCATTTGAGGTGATGCTTGGCAAAACTTTGAAGATTATGGGAGGGAAAATTTTGGGGTACAACACCATATATTTTACTTCGGCTTCGAGAGCCGCTATAATCCTTGTTTCAGCTACGTAAGCCGAAATTCGCTACAATGCTTGTGACTCAGTCATTATCACTGAATTCACTTCCCCAACCCATTGGCTGGATGTCAGTTAGACCACTGAAATCAATGTGGGACAAGTCTTCTTTATCCCATTGAAACCCATGATCAGGATGCAGGTACAAGGAACAAAAAGCATTTGGCGCTGGCGCCATGTCGAAGTCAGGTGCTGGACATGGCCCAATATGAGCCAAATTTTTGTCGAAGTCAGCTCTCCCTAGGTGATTTACTTCGCCTAAGTAGTAGCTCTGATCTGCTTCTATATTCTCGACAATTCCATCAGGATGCCATAATATCACCCTTTGGTGCATTGATGATGGTATTGCTCCTACACCATGTATCCATTCTCGGCCCAACAAAAGGTTGTAATTTGGTTTAGCCGATATGACCATAAACATGGTTGGTCGAAGGATGGATCCCACTTTGAGATCTAGTTGAATCACACCCATGGTGGTCCCTATTCCGCCTTCGTAGTTCGATAGGACCATATTATGAGGCTTGATGTTTTCATCACTCTTGCCTATTTTTCTTAGCATGAAGTGGGGGATTATGTTGATGGTTGCCCCACAGTCCACCAAGATTTTGTTTACAGTGGCCTCTTCGAGTTTTGCCCTTATGAATAAAGGCTTGAGGTGACTTTTCATCGCCTCAGTTGGTGGTTCGAAGAAACCATTCTGCTCTTCAGTGCAACCATTACCCATGACAAAGTAGCAAACTGGCCTATGCTTGGCCATCTCTTGTTCGACTTCCCAGTCGTTCGATTCGACTTCCATTTGGCGGTTGAATTCTATTGGCAAAACTGAAACTATATTTACCATGATGTCTAATGTGTCGTCAGACTCAAAGCCATCTTCGTCACCAGCTTCGCCTTGTTCAGGCCATACCAACCTATTGGACACCGGTTCCCTCTCCAAAGGATTTCTTTGCTTTCGCTGGGGGACATTTGAACTTGACTCTGGTTTTGGTTCGTTGACAGCTTCTCTCTCAGCCTTGCGCCGCCTTTGGTATCTTCTCCACTGGGATCGAGACATTGGGTTCTTTCCCTTGTAATTACTTGATACTTGGGTCACTTTGGAGGCACCTACATGAGGTTCTTTCTTGAGTGTCAAAGATGAACCTCTTGGAACTTTAAAGGAATGCCACCTTTCTTCGCTGGGTCTCTTTCGACTCGATGTTTTGAGCCATGTATCAACTGGCACATTGGTTGGAGGCCTGAAAGTTGGTGGCCTCCTTTCCTGATTTGAACCCTTTTGGTAGGTTCTTCTGGGATCGTGTCGAGCATCAGAGCCTGCACCTTTTTGGGCATTTCTGCTCCAATTTCTGTTTGCTGCTCTTACACCTTCGATGTGTTCAGCAACTTTCTTGTCAAAAATAGAGCTGCATCGAGGACACAACATCACTTCTGATTTTTTCTTCTGGCATCGTTGCAAGAATTCTGCTAGGTTTTCGTTCTCTAGAGGAAAAGCTGTTCTATTTTCTTGCTCTTGCCTAATGATTTCCTTTGAAACTTTTGATTCAGAGATTTCGACCATGTTGACATTCATGTTGTCTTTAGTAGCAAGAGTCATTTGCTTCATTTAAGCCTCCAGGTCTTTTGTCTGGCCTTGCACTGCAGCCAAGTAGGAAACAGGTTTAGTTCCAGATTTTGAGGCTCCAACTGTCTCCAGTTTTGGACCTTCAACGGCCTTTTGGACTGCTTCAATTGTCTTTCTAGAAAGGTTCCCAGAAAAATTGCCAAAGATTGGCATATTGATATGATCTTTGGTGACTTCGACCATAGTTATCCCTGGCCTTTTCACCTGACTTCTGGAAGCTTCGATCACATTCACCTCTGAAGGTTCAGCATAGTGGGCTTCCGCCTGCAAAGGGCTCGAATCCACATTCACGGGGGCCTTATCAGTGGACTTCAGCCTCCCTTCTTCGATAGCATTCTGCACGAGATCCCTGAAAAGAAAACATTGAGATGTTTTATGGCCCAGAAAGTTATGATATTTACAATAGCCTCTTTTCTTTCTTTGATCAAGAGGAGGCATTTTTACCCCTGGGGGTATTATCATTTGGCCATCTTTTACAAGTAAATCAAAAATTTCATCACATTTCGTAATATCAAAACTGTAAGTCTTTTTAGGGAACCTATCATTGGCCTTTTCAGAACCAGTGGGGTTTTTTCCACTTGAGGGGACTAGTAGTTTGCAAGAGTATGGTGGCCCTTGTTTTAACTCAGCTAAATCGACCTCACTTTCTTTGACGGTTATAGGTTCGTCGAACGTTTCTGGATCTTCATCGTCCATTTCGACATACACTATCCTTTCTCTTTTATGAGTTTTCGTCGCCCTGAATTTTTCAGCTTTAAGGCGTTCTACCTGTCGAACCCTATCGGCCAATTGGGACATGTCCCTCAGGTACTGAGTTTCTAATTTCTTCCTAATGGAGTAATCTAGACCTCCTGCGGCTATTTCGACTAACTCATGTTCTGGCACTTGCGTAAAGCATCTTGCCTTGAGCAATCTAAACCTATTTAAGTATTCGTCTATAGGCTCAATGAATCTCCTCTTTACACTAGCCAATTCTTTCAGGCTTATCTTGGTCTGTCCCATGTAGAATTGCTCATGGAACAATCTCTCCAACTGAGTCCAAATGGTGGATCGAATTGGGAGGGAGAGTTATGAACCAAGTAAATGCATTCTTTGTTAGGGAACTTGGGAAATACTTAATCCTCAGGTTCTCATTGTTTGAGATTTCTCCCGCTTCGATTAAATATCTTGCCACATGTTCGACAGTGGATTCTGTCGTGTCCCCTGAAAACTTAGTGAACTTAGGGACTTTGCATCTGGGAGGCAAGTCCGTTTGCAACACATATTCCGACAAGGGGGATGTGAAGTTGGGCATACGGAAACCCGTATTCATCCCATTTTGCATCATGATTCTTTCAATCATGGATGCCAAGTTATTCTCCAAACCAACATTCTGGTATTGGATCTGCTGAACTACTTCATCAGCGTTTTGGTTTCTATTAACCATCCTTATTTCCGGGGCTATAACTCTAGGCTCTTCGACCCCGGGTTGTTCCATTTGTACCCTAAGGTTCTCTTCGACAGGCTGCTGGACTTGGTTAATAGTGGTTTCTTCCTCTAGAAGTATGCCTTGGTTCCCCCTTATTTGTGCCCTTTGAAGCTGTCAAATAGGTTGGGGTACCCCAAAAAAGTCAGCCAGACGCGACATTTGCGCTGTCATTTGTTGATTCGACTGGGTGGTATTCTGTATTAGAGGATTTAGCACTGTACTTAAAGTTTGCGCCAACATTTGAACCATGTCGTGGTTGCTTTCGTCCATTTGCTACCTCAAGACTGCCTTCGAGGCATTCGTAAGGCCATGCATTACTTGGGACGTTCCTCCTAAGAGTTGGGTCCTACCCCTGTTCGCCATACCAACCCCAGAGCCTTGGAGTGGCGAAGAGGCGCTCACTAAAGGATCTGAAAAAGTGGACGTAGCATTCGTCAGGCTAGCCAATTCATAAGTTGGCATGCCATAGAGTGGTTCTCGATTTAAACCGACTGTCGAAAAGCCTGGGGGAACATATGGCCTAGTTCCTTGGTTTCCCCTTGGTGGGGGAGTTCCCAAAGGCATTCAGGGGCCTGTAAATGGAGGTAATGGCCCCGTTTGTGTAACCGTTACTGCTGGCGTTGAACCAGCGGTTACCACTTCACTTACGGTTGGGATAACCGTTGCTCCCACGTTTGTCTGTGGGATTTCTCCGTTGTTTAGAGGATTCGCCATTTCTTCACTTCTTCTCCTAGTATTGGTTTCGTTGGTGTATTTACTACCACTTCTCAATAACATGCAATACTCTCGAAAAAGGAGAATATTTTATATAAAACGGTTAATCGTGAGAAAATCAACACAAGGTCCCACCGGGTGTGCCAATTTGTTTACCGTTAAAAATGGTAAACAACCGTTGATCTTCCAAAAGGTTACTTATTTGGTGACTCGCAGGATCGATCAGATTGATCCTAAGACATGGTTGATTTTTGGAGTTTGACTAATTCTAATGGTGATTAATGCCAGTAAAGTAAAGATACTTTAAGTAAATTGCATGGAGAAAAGCTTGATAGAATAAATAAAAGCGTTAAGGAATTGTTAAATAAAAGGCTTCGACGGAAGTAAATAAATGAACAACGATAAATTGCTTGAATATAAAAGATTTTGATTAATTTAAATGGTGTTTCACACATACATTCTCAATGATTCTTTCTCTCACGCTGGGTACTTGAATCTAAATGAGTGACTTGTATAAAATGATGAACACACTAATAACTACATAAAAACTTAGTATTTATACCAAGAAAAATCCTAAGTAACCGCTGGGCAGTTACACCGCTTCGAGATGACGCCACATGGCACGCTCACAACCTTCGACGCCTATGTTCTCGACACGTTGCACTTGGTAACTGCTGGGAACCGTTTTCCCTCCAACAATTCAAATCTCAAACCGTTCGACCTTGGGCATCAGGGACCTTTGTCGAGAGGTTCCTTCGACGTCGAAGACAACAAGATTCCAACTTAAAGGAATTTCTCTAAGTATCTTGTCATTCTTTGATGAGCCTTCGACATGATCAGTTGGTCGAAGCCTTCTTATGTAGGAAACTCTTCTGACTCATAATTAATGGTCTATATGATAATAAACATGGGTGTCGAATTTAGGAGCCAACAGACTCTGAGCCTGATTCTTATTTTAATTCTGATTCAGATGATTCAGAGACATCTTATAAGTTTACCGTTTGAGCTATATTGGCTCGTTCATCTTCTGATTTTGTTCCATCTTCAGAAGATTCATTGTCATCCCATGTTTCCATAAGACTTTTCTTCTTTTCCTTAGAGAGCTTCTTTTTAGGTTTCTCTACTTGAAGATTTGGACAGTCGCTCATGTAATGACCTTGTTCATTGCATTCGTAGCAGGTAATGTTTCTGTTACTGGATTTTCTGTATCCAGAAGGTTGTTCAGAGTGATTCCCTGTTCTTCTGGAATTTCTGAATTTCCTATGCATGTGCTTCCGCAGCTGATTGATTCTTCTGGATAGAAGGAACATTTTGTTTTCTTCTGACAAGGATCCATCAGAGTTTTCTACTTCTGCTTTTGCCTGCAAAAATTTGGTTTCATATTTATAGATTTCAGAGCGAGAGATTTACCTTGCTTCTGAGGCTCATCTTGTTCTAATTCTATCTCATGACTTTTCAAGGAGCTGACAAGTTCTTCAAGAGATATTTTATCCAGATCTTTGGCTAGTTTAAATCCTGTGACCATGGGTCTCCATTTCTTGGGTAAACTTCTGATGATCTTCTTTACATGGTCAACAGTTGAGTACCATTTATCCAGAACTTTTAGCCCAGCAACCAGAATTTAAAATCTTGAGAACATTGTTTCAATGGTTTCATCTTCTTCCATTTTGAAGGCTTCATACTTCTGAATGAGCGTAAGGGCTTTGGTTTCTTTGACTTGCGTGTTTCCTTCATGCGTCATTCTCAAGGAATTAAACATGTGCTTTGTTGTCCCTCTGTTTGTGATTTTCTCATACTCTGAGTATGAGATGGCACTCAAGAGAATAGTTCTGGCCTTGTGATGATTTCTGAAGTCTCTCTTTTGATGATCTGTCAATCTTTTGACCGCTTTCATCAATAGGATGTATGTAACCATCAGTCACCATCTCCCAAAGATCAGCGCCATAAGCTAGAAAGAAACTTCTGATTATGTCTTTCCAGTAATTAAACTTTTCACCGTCAAATATTGGGGGTCTGCTGCTGATTCTGTCTTTCTAATCATGATGATCATTTTTGATGTTCTGACTTGGTCCCACCATAGTGTTTTTCCTCCTTGGATCTTTTTCTGACACGGTTAAGTGTTTGCACCCAGATCCAGGTGCTCTGATACCAATTGAAGAAGGGAAAAACACAAGAATGGGGGTTGAATTGAGATTTTAAAACTTAATGACAAGAACACGTTGGTTTTTATCATGGTTCGTTAGAACTCAAACTACTCCAGTCCACCCGCCAAGGTGATTTCTCCTATCTCCAACGAGGTCTTAATCCACTAATCAATCTTGATTACAAATCACAATGACAACTGTCATTGTCTTCTTGAGTCTAAAACCAAAACCCGATTTTCTAAAGGAATGTCTCTAAACAATGTATGAATAAACAGTGTACAATAATGTTTCTAATAAAATAGTATCACAAGGATGTTTTACACAAGTTAAGATTACTATGTAGAACTGGATAAATGATTTTCTTTTTCGTGCGAAAATGTTTGTCACTTGAATTCTTCTTTTTGTCTTCTTTATATAGGCCATACAACAGTGACATAAGAGGATGCTTTTGGAATGTTCATAACACGAATTAATGATCTTTCCAACCAGGAGATTCTTGTCTCCTTATAGCCGTTACTTTTGATTTGCCTTTGATAAGCTGTAACGCTTCAGAACTTTCTCACATCAGAGGATGAATGTTACCGTTGGGAGTCCCTTACTACTTCTATTAGAAATTTACAGATCAGAGTATCAGAGATCCTGTTTCACAGTGTTGGTGCATTCATAAGTTGTAATAGAACTTCTTCATATAAGCGTGTCACTCATATTTGCTTCTAAGAAAGGATGTGTCTGATTATATCATAATACTCTCATCTTGTATGTTCGCTGTATCAGAACTTCTCGTTCTAGTAGATTTTTTCATATCAGAACTTCCGGAATATAAGGATACTTTTTTATTAGCGAGCATATTTGTTCTTTATATATATATATATATATATATATATATATATATATATATATATATATATATATATATATATATATATATATATATATATATATATATATATATATATATATATATATATATATATATATATATATATATATATATATATATATATGTATATAATGTGTTTGTTATCATTAAAACTCTCACAGGGATGTAGAACCAAATTATATTCTAACAAGTTTAACACAAATTTTGCCGAGTATGCTTTCATAGTTAACCTTGCTTCAATTAGGGCTTTTGAAGGTTGTAACATGGCCATGGTTCATGGTTTAAGAAACAAAGGATATAAGGCTCAAAATTTATTCTGCCCACCCCATTCTCCTTGATGTTCTCCAATCCTAAGTTCAATTAACGCAACATATACGTTTAATCTCCAAGAGAAATTTCGTAGTCGTGTAGATGATGAGAAGCGTAGATAAAATTCAAGCACTGATAAGAAGCACTGATAATCCTTGATGTGGCAATAACAAGCTTATTACCCAATTTCTTTGCTTTGAATCCCTTATGTTTGCGACCAATTCTTTTGAATTTTGGTCAATCGGGATACCCTAACTTTTACCTAAGTCAATTTTTTTGGATTTCTTTTCTTTGACTTAGTAGGCTTTTTGTTGAATTTTTCTCTTACTTTTAAATTTTGAACACTTGTGACTATCATGCTGATTATTGTATGCTTCATCTTCATTTCTTCCTCGATCTTGAATAATGTACTGAGGAGGAAGTCGTTGTGGACTCTATCTTCATTGATTTCTCAATCTTGGATGATGAATGTGATGAAAAAGATGTGCTTGGACCTTTTGTGTTTGAACTTTTTTCTTAAATTGATTTGATTCTCTTGAGATTTGAATGCACCGTTAAATTAATTGAAAGACTACCCTGTCCCTGGTTAAAATTAAGGGTTTTCTTAGAAAATAGAACAAAACTCCAACTCTTGGCTCGAGGGGGTTAACTACAGATTAAATCTTTATTTCTCCATTGTTTAGGAATTGAAGCAATACCTTACATCGTCAGCTCGGTCTTACATTGAAAGCATACATCAACATACTTCGGTTAATTTAGTTTAAATAATTCTCCCTTAAAGTTTGTTAATGTTGAAAAATGAAAATGGAAAAGAAGAGTGAAAATTGAAAAGTCGTTAATTATATATTGAAAATGATGAAAGAGTGAAACGAATAGATTGATTTTAAAAACATGCATGCTCATTTTATTAGAATTATTGATCCAAGGATACAAGTTTACGCCAAATACAACTTAGCAACAAAGAATTTGAAATTTGAAATTGATAAAGTCTAATGATCCTATTGATGAGCTTTTTTTATCCACTGACTTTAGGAGTCATACTTCTTATTTCTTGGACTTGTAGAAGTATGGTGATCTTTGACTCTTCTTTTGCTGGGCATACCTAGTCTGAGAGGGCATTTGATACCGGAAGAATCACCAATGGTAGTTGCATTAGAGGCGTTGTAGGCCTTTAGCTTGTATGAAGAATGATTTCCTTCTCTCCTCAATATTTCTTCTTGAGATTTTCTTTAAGTTCTTTTGAGAGTCAGGAAATCAGCCAAATTAGGGTGAAAGTGGCAATAATATGAGGTTTATGCAAATGTATGTAGATACATGTGATTAGATGTATGAATGTATATGTATGTAAGAGTTTATTTTGAATGTCTTATTCAATTGGGTTTCCTTTTCTTTTCTTTTATATTTTTTTGAAATCCTGTGAATAAGACAGGACAAAAATGTAAAAATAATAAATATTTGAAATTAACAATGTACACATGCATGGTGATGTAACATAGTAGTGATTTTTATGGAAGATATCTTTAGTTGGTAGGTTCCTAGTTTAGGCCTACGGATATTCTACCATCCCCATAAGGTGGTTTCCTTAAGGGTATCATGAATAACACCAAAGGGCAAAGGCACAAGGGCCTCCCTTAGGCGGAGCCTCGATGTAGATCGAAACTTTCGTCTCTAAGATCGTACAAAGTATCACCATGAGATTTTGGTTTAGGGTTACACAAAGAGTCATAGGTTTCATTACAAAGTCCTATCCCCCAAGAGGATATCTCTTGATTCATATTTCTTTGTTGGAATTCCACCGACTCTAGACGAAGTCGTCACAAAAACTCATAGAGATGATATATCCCTTTGACCAATAGACAAACCTTCTTTCTAAGATATTGAAAATATTTTTTTTTTGAAATAATAAAATCCCATCACATATAAATAAAATATGATGAACAATAATATAAAAGCAAATAAATAAACTAAATAAATAAAATAAGTAAATATAGAAAAATACCAAAAAATAGAAAAATCCTAAATCTAAAAAGGAGAGGCTTATAAATCCTAGGGTTGGAGTCCCCAGCAGAGTCGCCAATTGTAATAACCGGAAAAAAAATAGAGTCGTCACCATTAATTTTTATCCTAAGACAGAAATATAATGGAATAATCATAATTGATGATACATAGATTCTAAGTTCTTGACTCACTTTAAACGAAGGGAATATGTTAGGCACCCTTCATCTATCTTGTTCATAAGGATACTAGGGTTTAAGTTTAAGGTTTAGGAATATGGTTTTAATTTTTTAGTTAGGGGACTCGCCACAATTTTTAAGTCGTAAGCCTACGTATACTCTTATAAGGATTCAACGTCCCAATTCGTAGTTCGTAGTGTTGGTTGGTGTTTCTTATAGGATTGTGTAGAATTGATTTCGAATTATCCTTGAACCTTGTATGGGGTTGTAAGTTGAGTGATCGTAGACACAATTCGCAGTTAATTTTGAAAGTAATTCTATTTAATTCTTTTTTTTTGAAAATATGTTGGGTTTTATTATGTTAGTAGAAAAATAGTTTGATCGTTGGTTAGTTATTTTAAGTGTTTCATTGATAAATAGTATGGTGAGGATATTAAGGACCCAAGTTCAGAAATTGAACATGGCTCATTTACGCACATGAGAGTAAAATTACGACTAGGTGGTGTATTAGAAGAAAATCTGAACATAAAGAAATTGAGTTCAAATTGGTTGAGGGATGTATCTTGCAACAGAGTAGTCAAATATTAGGGTCTGACAAGTATGGGTACAAGTTCAGATATTGAACATGGTCTAAAATACAGGTTGGATGTAAACTTAGTTTAATAGTAAAACACAGGGATGTGTAAGTAGTAAGGACACAAGTTTAGAAATTAAACTTGACCCAATTAAGTAACGGGGTTTAGTAATATCTTTGTAAAATATTAAATTAATTATTTGAGAAAAAGTTGTTTGTATTTTTGTTTACAAATCATGAATATTTTGATTTAATATTAATAAAAAAAACTAATTAAATTTTCACCCTATTAATAGGATAAAGAAAAATTATTTACATCCTAAAAGATAAATAGGAAAATCAAATTAAAAATGAATTATTTAATATTATAAAATAACCTACATAGGAACTAAATACTATTAATGAAATTAGTTTCAACAATATATAAAATTTAGCCTACAACTTATTTGATTATAAATTCTATATTCACCCTTGTTGCATTATACTTAATATTGAAAATTATAGAGAACACAACAAAAAACCAGAATCGTGACTAGTGCCTACTATCTCTGATTTTTCTACACCACTTACTGTCAATACTCATGGTTCATAGAAGTCAAATATATATAGCACATGATAAACATATATGATAAAATAAATAAAACATAAGCATAAATAGAAAGACTTACCTGAAGGTGACAACAATGACGGTAGAAATCTGTGTGCAGAGGTTGTGTGTGATAGTGTTGGAAACTCGCCCTCCAATTGTGAGAAAAATTTTAGGTGTTCTGTTCAGAACCCTAAAATAATTGTTGATAAAATTTTTGATCTCCAAATGATTGTTGATGGAGACTTCTAAACTTCTTTGTTATTGTTTTTCGATGTGAAAAAGAACAATTTTTAGGAGAACTCTAGTGAGTTGTTGATGATCTTATAATATAAAAAAGTGACCTATATATAGTGATTATTAGGTCAACAAATTAAAAAATAAAATTAATTGACAAATCAAATTTTCCCTGGTCACCAAACTAATCGATCATAAGATGAGTATGACACAAATTGACACTGATTGACCAATAAAAAATAATTAAATATAAAAGGAAATATTTTTGTTATTTATTATAATTTTTACACTCAATTTTAATAGAAAGTGCATAAAATCAAATGAATATATTTTTTTAAAATACATTAATTAAAAATACGAAAATAATATTTAAGTAATAAAAAATGGCTTTTTCTGATTTTTTGAATATAAATGGAAATAAATTTAGTAACATAGACAAAAAAGTATTCAAAGTGCATAAAATAAAATTTGAGCCCATGACTTTATCTTTGCAAGCTTTATTCCTTACCAATTGTGCTATATTGCTTATTTGAAATAAAAACTCAGTTAAAAGTATATGCAATATTTGTTATTTTAAAAAATATAAATAAATTATTATGTATATTCTTAAATAAGCAAAATCATTAAAAAAAATTAATATTTTATAAAAACTAAATAATGTTAGTGTAAATAAACCAAAAAAAATTTAAATACTAATTTGGAAAATAATTTTGACTGTACCACCGATGCGAAAAAATTTGGAATATGACACCTTTCAGCCTAACTAATGCTCCTAGTTCTTTTCAAACGACAATGAACGATTTGCTTTGACCATATCTCAGACAGTTTGTATTAGTTTTTTTTTATGATATCTCATTTATAGTTCTAGTATTGTTGATCATGCCCATCACTTACATTTGATTTTAGAGTTACTAATGTCCAATCAATTTTATGCAAAATTATCAAAATGTGTCTTTGCTGGTTCTTGAGTTGATTACTTAGGTCATATTATCTCAAGTGATGGTGTAACTCCAGATCATGCAAAGATTCAACTAAGTCTCATCGGGGGTTTTTTAGGTCTCACCAGATTTTATCAATGATTTGTTCGTCATTACGTCTCTCTCGCTGCTCCTCTCACTGATTTATTACGTTCCACTAAGTTGCATTGGATTAAAATAGTTGAAATAACTTTTACAACACTGAAAAGAAAAATGACTGAAACACCAGTCTTGTGTCTTCCCGACTTCTCTCAGACCTTAGTTCTTGAAACTGATGCTTCCGCAGTTGCTATTGGGGCCGTTTTATATCAATAGGGACATCCAATTGCCTTCTTTAGTAAAATGCTTTACAACCGTCTCCAAACTTCATCAGTGTATGTCCGTGAAATGTATGCCATTACAGAAGCTATCAAGAAATGGAGACAATATTTAATAGGCAGACATTTTGACATTTATATAGATCAGAAAAGCTTAAAAAACCTTTTGGTTCAAACTATCCAATCTCAAGAACAACATAAATGTGCATCTAAGTTACAAGGGTTTCAATTTGATATTCATAACAAACTTGGTAAGGCGAACCAAGCTGCATAGTCCCTTAGAGTTCAAACTGACTCTTCCATACAACATACCTTTCAACACAAAGACTTGTATACTACAAAGATAGAATTTTTTTACCTGATACTCAAGAGCTTCGGGAGAAAATCATCACAAAGTATCATTTCACACCAGAAAGAGGACATTCTGGACTTCAACCAACCCTTTCCCATCTGTCTTCTTCATTCTTATGGCCTAGAGTATACAAAGACATCAAGGAATTTGTCAAAAATTATGCAACTTGCCAAAAAAATAAATACATGACCAAGAAAAAACAAGGCCTGCAACTTACCAAACTCCCACGGCCACACAACTATTTGGGTTGTCTACGATCGACTTATGAAGTTTGCACACTTTGTTTCTCTCCCTCCAAAATTCTCAGCCAAAGACTTAGCACTTAGTTTTGCTGTTGAAATTTTCCAGTAACATGGTGTACTGAAGTCCATCGTTTCTGACCATGATCCTTTGTTTCTTAGACACTTCTGGAAGGAATTATTTCATGCTCAGGGGAGAACCTTGAAGTACAGATCCGCTTACCACCCTGAAACGTGTTGAGAATCAAGTGTGAGGAAGAAGTCCCACATTGATTATAAAAGGGAAGATTGAGCACTTTATAAGTGAGAAAAACCCACTCATCTATCACCTTAAGGTTTTAGATGGACAAGTGGTGTGTCTCTCACAAAGGTGTGTCCCAAGTAAAAAGCTTTCTCCTTGGAATTGCCCCTACAGTGGTATCATGAGCCTTTGGTTTCGAGATAGGGACCGACTTACTTGTATCGAGCGGTGGTACAAGTGTATGTGGAAGAGAGTCATTCCACATGAGGGGGAGCATTGTGACTCACACTTGAGGGGGAGTGTTGAGAATCAAGTGTGAGGAAGAAGTCCCACATTGATTATAAAATGGAAGATTGAGCACTTTATAAGTGAGAAAAACCCACTCATCTATCACCTTAAGGTTTTAGATGGACAAGTGGTGTGTCTCTCACAAAGGTGTGTCCCAAGTAAAATGCTCTCTCCTCGAAATTTCCCCAACAAAATGGACAGCCAAACAAAAGTCATTAACTGTTGTTTAGAAACATGCATACCTATGTTATTTCACAAGTGAAAATCCAAAGAAGTGCTTAACTGCTTACACTTATCAGAGTTCTGGTACAACACCTCTCATCACTCCATCATCCAAATGTCTCCTTTTGAAGCTCTATACGGCCGTCTTCCGCCATATTTTCCCATATACACCGTCAGATCCACCACCATCACTACCTTAGATGCATCCCTACAACAACGCGAGGAACTGTTACAGACATTACAACAAAACCTAACACGAAGCAAACAAAAGATAGAAGTTCAGGGTAACAAAAAATGCGTAGATTGTACCTTTGCTGAAGGAGAACTCATTTTACTCAAATTGCAACGATACCGCCAGCTTGTTGAATAAACTTTAAATGTCATTAGTAATAAGTTTCACATTAAATATGGTAGTAGGAAGGACAAAAGTTTAGTAAGTTATGATAGTTTATTAGTAGCAGTTATGTTTTTTTGAATTGTAAAAGCAATTAGGTCTATATAAAGACCAAGAGTGTATTTTATTTTAACAAGATCAATATAGAAAGTTTTGTCTGAAGTCTGATTCGTTATAACAATTTGGCATCAGAGCTCATGGCAAACATGATGAATCAAATGTCGTTGCCACGACTAACAAAGTCAAATTATGAAAACTGGAGTATCCAAATGAAAGCTCTTCTTGGATCTCTAGACGCGTGGGATGTGACCCATGATGGGTTTGAAGAACCAACAGAAGTTGGGGGATATACGGCAACTCAAACGAAGGCGTTGAAAGAGACGCGGTCGAAGGACAAAACGGCATTATACATGTTGTTCAGGGCTGTAGATGAATCCGACTTCGAAAAAATTGCTGGTTCGACTACGTCGAAACAAGCGTGGGATACGTTAGAAAAAGTGTTCAAAGGAGAAGATCGAGTGAAGCAAGTTCGACTCCAAACTCTTCGTGGAGAATTGGAGAGGATACAAATGAAGGATACATAAATTGTATCTAACTACATCACACGTGTGCAAAAGGTGGTGAATCAACTCACCATAAATGGAGAGACAGTACCTGATGCACGAGTTGTTGAAAAGATCTTGAGTCTTTAACAGACAAGTTTGAGAATATTGTGTGTGCAATAGAAGAGTCGAAGGACCTTTCAACGCTCTCAGTCGAAGAGCTCGCTGGTTCTCTCGAAGCACATGAACAACGAAAGATGAAAAAGAAAGAAGAAGCAGTCGAAGAAGAAAATCAAACCAATGAATCGAACAAAGACGAAAAGGTACTCTTTTATCAAAACTTTCGAGGAAGAGGACGTGGACGTGGAGGTCGTGACAGTGGTCGAAGTGGTAGAGGTAGCAACTTCGAAAGAGGACAATTGAGCCAACAAAATTGGCGTGGCAGAGGACATGGTCAAAGAGGTGGTCGTTTGAACCATTCCAACTTCGAATGCTACAAGTGTGGGAAGTATGGTCATTAGGCGAAGGATTGCAACTCCTACAAATGTTACAACTGTGACAAAGTGGGACATCTTGCAAAAGACTGTCGAATCGAAAAGCAAAATGAAGAAACAACCAACCTAGCCTTGGAAGCTGAATCGAATGAAGGCTTTCTCCTGATGGCTCAAAACGAAATCAACTCCAATAATGACAATGTTTGGTATCTTGACTCAGGAGCAAGTAATCACATGTGTGGTTAAAAACACCTGTTTAAAGATATGAAGATAATTGAAGATGGTAATGTGTCTTTTGAAGATGCATCGAAAGTGAAGGTCGAAGGAAAGGGCACAATCAGTTACTTGCAGAAGGATGGCTTGATTGGATCAATCGAAGATGTTTACTATGTACCAGACCTCAAGACCAACATATTAAGTCTAGGACAACTTACAGAAAAAGGTGCTTCGATACTTATGAAAGATCGAACACTGCATTTGAAGGACAAAGTAGGACATCTGATTGCCCGTGTCGAAATGGAAAGAAATTGAATGTACAAACTGAACCTGAGGAACATTCGAGAGAAATGTCTGCAAATCGAAGTGCAAGACAAAGTGTCACTATGGCATATGCGCTTTGGTCATCTACATCATGCTGGTTTGAGAAGGTTGGCGAAAAGGAACATGGTGCATGGACTACCAGAAATGGATGTCGAAGGAAAGTTCTGTGAAGAATGTGTGCTCAGCAAACAAACAAGAACCTCATTTCAAAGGAAGGCATAGTATCAAGCTAAACATATTCTCGAATTGATACATACTGACATATGTGGGCCAATCACTCCAGAATCCTTCAGTGGAAAAAGGCACTTCATTTCCTTTATTGATGACTTCTCAAGAAAAACCTGGGTTTACTTCCTGAAAGAAAAATCTGAAGCATTAGAGGTGTTCAAAAAGTTCAAAGTAATGGTGGAGAAGGCAACAGACAGACACATCAAAGCAATTCGATCTAACAGAGGAGGTGAGTATACTTCAATGGCCTTTGTGAAGTACTATGAAGAACAGGGCATAAGGAGATTCCTAACTGCACCATATTCACCTCAGCAAAATGGTGTGGCTGAAAGGAAGAATCGAACTATTCTTAACATGATTCGATCAATGCTAAAAAGCAAGAACATGTTGAAAGAATTCTGGGCAGAAGCAATACAATGTGCTGTTTATATTCAGAATAGATGTCCACATTCGAAGTTAGAAGACAAAACACCACAAGAAGCATGGAGTGGACAGAAGCCAACAGTTTCTCATCTCAAGGTATTTGGTAGTATAACTTATGCACATGTACCAGATCAACAAAGAACAAAGCTTGAAGACAAAAGTCAGAAGTACATATTCATTGGATATGATGAGAAGACGAAAGGGTACAAGCTCTTCGATCCCATAAGCAAGAAAGTGATCGTGAGTAGAGACGTTCGAATGAACGAAGCAAGTAAGTGGGACTGGAACAATTCGACAGAGGTTATTGACGCAGTCGGAGAAACAACTGTAGCTGTACCAACAAGTATTCCAACAAAACATGAAGAAACTGAAGATGAAGATGAACCTCTACAACCCAAAATGAGAAGTTTTAAAGATTTGTATGATTCAACAAGTGAGGTGTATCTTGTGTGTCTTCTGGCATATGCTGAAAACATCAGTGTCGAAGAAGCGTTACGAGACAAGAAGTGGAAAAGTGCCATGGACGAAGAGATTAGAGCAATCGAACGCAACAATACTTGGGAGCTAGTCGAATTTCCAAAAGATAGTCAACCCATTGGTGTAAATTGGGTATTCAAGAAAAAGATGAATGCTCAAGGAGAAATCGAAAGATTCAAAGCAAGACTAGTTGCGAAGGGATACAAACAGAAAGCAGGAATTGACTATGACGAAGTGTTTGCGCCTGTTGCAAGAATGGAGACAATTCGATTACTCATTTCTCAAGATGGTCAATTCAAATGGCCAATATTTCAAATGGATGTCAAGACATCATTTTTTTTAATGGTGTGCTCGAAGAAGAAATCTATGTCGAACAATCACTTGGATATGTGAGAATTGGAGAAGAGAAGAAGGTGTTGAAACTGAAGAAATCGATGTATGGGCTGAAGCAAGCACCTAGGGCATGGAACACACGTATTGACACATATTTCAAAGAGAATGGGTTCGAGCAATGTCCTTATGAACCCTCCCTCTATGTGAAGAAAAATGGAAGTAATTTATTACTTGTTGCTCTCTATGTAGATGACCTTATCTTTCTAGGCAGTGATGTTCAGATGATCAAAGATTTCAAGAGCACCATGACAAGCGAATTTGAAATGACAGACTTAGGTCTGATGAGATTCTTTCTTGGTCTGGAGGTTCGACAAGAAGAAGCTGGAATTTTTATCTCACAAGAAAAATATGCAAAAGAAATCCTAGAAAAATATAAAATGAAGAATTGCAATCCAACTTCGACACCAATGGAACCAAGTACAAAACTGTCAAAGTTTGATGGAGGAGAACGGGTTGAAGGAAGCAAATATTGAAGCTTGGTAGGTAGCCTTCGATATCTCACATGCACAAGGCCATACATTTCACTAAGTGTTGGCATAGTGAGCCGATTCATGGAGGAGCCAGTACACACACATTGGAAGGCGCTGAAACGAATTCTAAGATACATCCAAGGAACAATATCACTAGGAATGTTTTATTCAAAAACATAAGACTACAAGTTAGTTGGTTATTCTGACAGTGACTGGTGCGGAGACATAGACGATCGAAAAATCACCTCTAGATATGTGTTTTTCATGGGAAACACAACATTTACTTGGTTGTCGAAGAAGCAACCTATAGTAACACTTTCAACGTGTGAAGCTGAATATGTGGCAGCATCCTGGTGCATCTGTCATGCAGTATGGCTCAGAAGGTTGATAAGCAAGATGGAGCTAAAACAGGAAGGTCCAACAATAATACAAGTGGACAATAAATCAACTATCGAATTGGCAAATAATCCAATGAATCATGAATGAAGCAAACACATTGATGTTCAATTTCATTTCATTTGTGAACATGTGAAGGAGGGAAGTGTCGAATTAAGGCACGTAGCAAGCAAAAACCAAGCAGCGGATATTTTCACAAAACCACTATTAAAAGAGATCTTCGACAGAGGCAAGAAGATGATAGGAATGCTGGATGGAAGAAACATTTAAGTTTACAGAGGAGTTTTGTTGAATAAACTTTAAATGTCATTAGTAATAAGTTTCATATTAAATATGGTAGTAGGAAGGACAAAAGTTTAGTAAGTTATGATAGTTTATTAGTAGCAGTTATGTTTTTTTGAATTGTAAAAGCCATTAAGTCTATATAAAGACCAAGAGTGTATTTTATTTTAACAAGAGCAATATATAAAGTTTTGTTTGAAGTCTGATTCGTTATAACACAGCTTTCTATTAAACATCATTCGTCTCAGAAACTTGCACAATGCTATTTTGTCCCCTTCAAAGTTCTTCGCCGAATCGATAAGTTGCTTAATCATCTTGATCTCCCAGTATCTTCAAAGATTCATCTGATTATCCATGTTTCCAAAATCAGAGTGTTCCATGGTAAAGATCCATCTAAACAGTTCAACCTGATTCAGCATGACCCGGAACCCCTTGAGGAAGACACACCAGATTTAGAGCAGAAACAAGAACCTACAAAGGATTCAACAAATAACACCGTGTCAGTTTCAGAACACACAAGAGAACACGAGATCCTTGATCACTCAAAGCAAAACACAAAGAGGGAAGATATTACCTTACATGCAGATGAAGGAGGTCCGATTCGCACCAAGGAAAATGCTGAAACTTTACATGTAGAACATAGAAGAGTGAAATGTGTTCAAGCTCCAAATGACTTAAGTCTAGAAACAATGAAGACTTTAACACTCTCCCAAAACAATGTTCAGTGCACTTTCCCTTAATCTGTGGTGAAATCTCCACCATTGGTTACCTCACCTAATCTCTCAACCCCTTTATCAGTAATGGATGAGTTTATGAGTTACAAGACAAAAACTATTCCCACGCCACATGCTATTATGACAGAAAGTAGCATTTCAGTACCTTCACTTGTCCCACTTACTTCTGTGCATCACATGCCTCATTCAACCGTTAAAAATACAGCCAATGTTTCGGTTTCCTCCCAACCATCTCCCAACAATTCTCAACATGGACCTACGGATTGAGCTTCATTGTCTGGCCCAACGTCTCCTTTCAAACCCGTCCTTGAGGACAAGGATGTTATTAGGGGGAACGTAGTGTTAGAAGATCCATACGACCCACACGATTCAGGGAAAAGCCCAAATGGATGAAGGATTTTATTATTAACTAAAGTTAACTTTTCTTAATTTTTATCATGTCTCATATCTTTGTATTGTTGAGTCTGACCTTTCAACCGAACCTAGTCTTCTATGTTTGTATTTCAAGACTGCTTGCAGCTGAATGAAGGTAGAGATTATTCACAAATTTTATTTGTTTATTGTTTGTCTTAAGTTTTGTGTTTGTCTTTGGTAGAACCCTAGATCTAGAATTAATAGTTGCTGAAACCTTTCTATCAAATATTATCAAGAACTGTTCAACACAAATAAGGAGGTCATGGAGGGAAAGTTGATGGACCCCGAAGATTGAATTTATTTTGGTTTAATAAATTCATCTTCTTTGTTTCCAATTGTCGTGTTGGCCCCAGCTTGTTGGAACCTTCCATGAATATTAAATATTTCTCTATATCATTATAAATTGACTCCTTTTTATTCTTGTACGCATAACTTTATTTTATTGTTTGCCTCCTTGAATGATTTTAGTTCATCATTGTGCATCCTTAATGACTTTGTTTAATCATTTTGGATCCTTAATGATTACGCTCGGGCAAGGGTCCGATCCCATTCCCTATTCTCAAGTGAAAACCCAATTTGAGTCCGACATATTCAAGACACCACTACCCGTGTTCTATAGTGGCTAACTAGTAAAAAACATTGTGTCTGATGTGCTGTTTTTTCGTGATGCCTTAGAAATTTTAGGTTAGGTCATGTTAACGTACCAATGTGCTTTTCCTTTCCTTGAAAAAAAAACTCGCAGATAAATATTGAGTACATAATAAATTTATTGTAAATCAAAAAACATAAAAGAAGAAAAAATTAAAAATTAAAAATTGTTTGAAAATATTTTAAAATGAGTGAAAACTTTTCAATTTCATTGTTCACGTTATAAATATATTTTTATACAACATAATTATTAATTATTATGTACTCATTACTCATTATTTGAATTTTAAATATAATTTTTAAATATCATTTTATACTCAATTTGAAAACTTATCAATTTTGTAGTGTGTTTTAATTGAGTAGAATATAATAATGATAAAATAAAAATAATATATTGAAATTGTTTAAAATTGAAGATAATAATTTTATGTTAAATTATTATTTTGGTTTCCTATTTTGGCCAATTCACTTTTTCATATTTATTTTTTAAACAGTTTTAGTATTTCATGTCCATTTTTGTCCCGAAACGCTAATATGTACTTTTTTTTATAGATATGTGGCATACTTTTATTGATTTTGTTAGTGCAAGGTGATGAAATTGAGGAAGAAGAGAGAAAAAGAATAAATGCTAAAAGCTGCCACAAATGATTGAAGGAAATTGATTGTTTTAAATGTAAATCTAGTACACCTATTTATACACAAAAATAGTAAAGATAAGAATGCCACATAGGGCCCAATGAGAATATCCAACAAATGACAAATACTAAATTACCCTCTAATACCATCCCGTAATTTAGTAACTTATCAGAAGTTAACAACACCAATTTCATCTCTCAAGCGAAGAAATTGGTCTGTTTTTATCGCCTTTGTCAGAACATCTGTCAGCTGCTTCTGAGTGCTACAGTGCAGAACTTCTAACACTCCTTTCTGCACTTGACTTCTGATAAAGTGATACTTCGTCTCAATGTGCTTGCTTCTTCCATGTAGCACTGGATTCTTTGCAAGATTAATTGCAGACTTATTATAAATCATCAGCTTCAGAGGTTCCTCAACTTCAACCTTCAGATCATGCAGCAGATTCAGAAGCCAAATTGCTTGACAAGAAGCTACAGCACCTGCAATGTATTCAGCTTCACATGTTGACAAAGCCACAACAGGCTGTTTCTTAGAACTCCAAGAAATTGGACCTCCCAGAAACTTGAACAAGTACCCAAAAGTACTTCTTCTGACAACTCTATCTCCACACCAATCAGAATCAGAATAACTCAGAAGTTCTGATTTGATCTTTCCTCCAGAAGGAAATAACACTCCATATTTCAGAGTTCCTTTTACATACCTCAGAATCCTGACAGCAACTTGGTAATGAGACCACTTTAGTTTGCTCATGTATCTGCTGACCATTCCAACTGCATAGTAAATATCAGGTCTGGTATTACACAAATACCTCAGATAACCAACCATCTGTTTGAAGGTTGTAGCATCCACATCCTCTCCATCAGAATCAGAGTCCAACTTCTGATTCATATCAGCAGGTGTGATAACAACCTTGCAATTTTCTAGCTCAAATCTCTTCAGAAGCTCTAGTTCATACTTCTTCTGATGTAAAATGATTCCTTTCTCAGAGTATATAAATTCCATCCCTAGAAAGAAACTCATTTTTCCAAGATCTGTCATCTCAAACTCATTCATCAGAACTTTCTTGAACTCGGCTGTTTCTTGTTCAGAACTTCCTGTGAGTAATATGTCATCAACATACAAACAAACCAGAATCATATTACTTTCTGAAGTGTGCTGAACATAAACACCATACTCCATCTCACACTTCTGAAACCCTTGTTCTTTGAAAAACGAATCAATCTTCAAATTCCAAGCTCTGGGCGCTTGCTTCAGTCCATACAGAGCTTTATTTAACCTGTATACCATCACTTCCTGATTCTTTTTCATAAATCCAGGAGGTTGTCACACATAAACTTCTTCCTGTAATGGACCGTTCCGAAATGCAGACTTCATATCCAGATGTATCAAAGGCCAATTTCTGTTTGCAGCTAAAGCAATCACCAGTCTGATTGTTTCGTGTCCAGCTACAGGCGCAAACACCTCAAAGTAATCTAGTCCGGGTTTCTGAAGAAAACCTCTGGCCACTAGTCTCGCTTTGTGTTTTCCAATTGATCCATCTGGCTTTAGCTTCTGCTTGAAAACCCATCTGACGCTGATGGCTTTCTTGCCTTTTGGAAGTTCTGTCAGCTTCCAAGTCTTGTTTCTTTCAATAGCCTCAAGTTCTTCTTTCATGGAATTCAGCCATACTTTCTTCTTGAGAGCTTCTTCAATACCTACTGGTTCAGAATCTACTAGCATGGCACACTGAACGATTTCTCCTTCAGAATCTACTTCAGTATCATGCAACATACTGAAATCTGAAAACCTACTGGGTATTCATCTAATTCTCTGTGGCCTCTGATCTTGTTCTGAAGCTTCTCCAGAACTCGGAACAATGCTAGTTTCTGGACTTTGTCCAGAATTATTTCCTTCAGAGTTACCACCTTCAGAGTTACTTCTGGAAACTTGTTCTCCAGACCCAATGTCTTCAGAGTTTTCCCTTCCAGAAGTATAATCACCATCAGATTCTGGATCAGAATCAGATCCACTATCAGAATCTCCCCGAGATTCTGACTCATCTTCAGAGTCTTCATCTTCTGACTCTGACTCGTCTTCAAAACTTTCTGAAGGATCTTCAGAAACTAACCATGGTGTAGGCGCTACACCGGAATCTGATTGAAGCTTGTTCCAATCCCATGTTTCTAACTCTTTCACAATGACGTCTCTGTTGATTTCAACTTTGTTGGTTTCTGGACAATAAAGCTTATAGGCACCTGTATTGTGGTACCCCACCAGTAACATTGTTTTGCTTCTATCATCCAGTTTTCATCTTCTAGCCTCTGGAACGTGTTTGTAGCATACAGAACCAAACACCTTCAGATGGCTAACACTTTGCTTGTCTCTAGTACATTTTTCTAAAGGAACATTTTCTTTCAGCTTCTTTATTAGACACCTATTCAGAACATATGCTGATGTGGCAACAGCTTCTCCCCATAATATGTGAGGTAACTTCTTCTCTTTCAGCATACTTCTGGTCATATTAAGTAAAGTTCTGTTTCTTCTTTCAGCAAGACCGTTGTGTTTAGGAGTATATGGAGCAGTAACCTCATGTTCTATTCCATTCTCCTCACAGAACTTCTGGAACTCTGTAGAGTTATACTCACCTTCACCATCTGTTCTCAGAATCTTCAACTTCTGACCACTCTGCTTCTCAGCCTTCACCCTGAACTTCTGGAATTCAGTAAACACTTCATGCTTGAACTTGATGAGTGTTACCCATGTCATTCTTGTGAACTCATCCACAAAAGACACAAAATATTTGTTTCCTCCAAGTGAAGGTACTGGAAATGGTCCACACACATTAAAATGTACTACTCCCAGAACATGCTTTGCTCTGGGGGCTACTTCTGATGCAAATGGAAATCTGGGTTGCTTGCCTTTCATGTATATCTCACACGACTTCTGAGGCTTCACAATCTTTGAAATGCCATGTACAAGCTTCTTAGAACTTAGATGCCCTAAGCTTCTATAGTTCAAGTGCCCCAACCTCTTGTGCCACAGCTTACTGTCAGCTTTAGCACCTTCTGCACTAAGACACTCCGCTTCAGAAGTTTCTACATTCACCTTGAATGTTCTGTCGCTTCCCTGCTCAGACTTCATAATCAACTTCCGATTAGAATCATACAATGTCAAGAGGTTGTCCTTCATAACCACTGAAAAACCTTTCTCAATAAGCTGACCCACACTCATCAGATTGCTTTTAATTCCAAGAACATACCAAACATCTTTGATCAGAATGTTTTTTCCATTCTTCACTCTGACTCTAACATTTCCCATACCTTCTGCATTAAGGTACTTATCATTAGCACATCTGATCTTTGTTCTCCTTATGGAGTCAAAGTCTATCAACCATTGTTTGTTCCCAGTCAAGTGGTTTGAACAACCAGTGTCTATATACCACCAATCTTCTGAACAGTTTCCATCAGAATCAGAAGCCATCAATAGCACAGGTTCATCATCAGAATCTCCTCTGGCTATATTTTCTTCTTCTGATTTCCTTCCTTTGTTTCTACAGTCTCTTCCAAAATGGACAAACTATTTACAGCAGTAACATTGAACCTTCTTCTTGTCATACCTTTCCTTTTCCTTCTGATATTTCTTTTCATCAAAAGTTGAGGTTTCTGACTTCTGGAATTTATCACCATGTCTATTCTGCTTCTGGTCCTTCTTGACAAAAGAAGCTTTCAGAGTTTGCTCCACTTCCCTCTCAGAAGTTCTTTCAGTCAGACGCAACTCTTGCACTTCTAGACTGCTTTGCAACTCTTCTATTCTCATGGTTTCCAGATTTTTAGAATGTTCAATTGAAACAACAATGTAATCAAACTGAGGAGTAAGTGACCTCAGAATCTTTTCTATGATTACCTGTTTAGAAAGTGTTTCTCCACAAGCCTTCATCTCATTAGTGATCAGAATCATTATGGAGATGTACTCAGAAACTTTCTCACTGTTCTTCATGCTGAGATTTTCATATTGTTTTCGCAGGGACTGAAGCTTTACCTTCTTTACTGACACGTCACCACCATAACATCTGGTCAGTATATCCCATGACCCTTCGACGTCGTCGAATGAACAATTTTCTCAAACATATTTTCATCCACACACTGATGGATAAAGAACAGAGCTTTCTGATCCCTCTTCCTCATAGCTCTTTCTTCTGATTTTTGTTCTTCAGTAGCATCTGCTGCAACTGGAACATAACCTTCAGAAACAAGGTCTAGAACATCCTGAGCACCAAACAACACACGCATTTGTATCTTCCATCTGTTCCAGTTTTTGCCATTAAAAACTGGAAGTTTAGTGTTCAAACTACTGCCTCCATTCATCTTAAACCTTGCACAAAAACTCAGATCTCAGATTTCTCACTCAGTGTTTCCCAAACCCAGAGAATCAATGTGATTCTGTTTCAGATTTTTGTTCAAGATTCAAAAATCAAACACACAGCTCACTATCACTCGTGTTTCCCAGAATTTCAGAACAAACCAAGAGCTCTAGATACCAATTTGTTAGTGCAAGGTGATGAAATTGAGGAAGAAGAGAGAAAAGGAATAAATGCTAAAAGCTGCCACAAATGATTGAAGGAAATTGATTGTTTTAAATGTAAACCTAGTACACCTATTTATACACAAAAATAGTAAAGATAAGAATGACACATATGGCCTAATGAGAATATCCAACAAATGACAAATACTAAATTACCCTCTAATAGATTTGACATAAAAAATGTTAATTATTCATCTTCTTTGATCGATTTCTTCATCTTCTTTCTCTCTCAACTTGTTCATTTGTCTTCTTTGTTTTTCAGAAAATATTCTCTATGTTCTATCTCGCTTAAAAAGTATGTCACGTATAAAAAAAAAGATACATCCGTATTTTTTAGACAAAAAATGAAAACGGGTATCAAAATTACTTAAAATAAATAGAAGACTAATTTTGTGAGTTGATCAAAATAGAAGGACAAAACTATAATTTAACTTAATTTTTATTATAAATCACATTTGTTATTAAAAATATTACAAAGATGTTTTTTTAACTCAAGAGAAAGACGCGTGTATAAAAATGAGGAAGAAAAAAAAAATCAAAACCTCTATCTATCTAATTCTAAAATTAGGTAAATCTAATTTATTTTTATTAAAATCTAAATCTACAATCATTTGAATATTATTCCGTCAAATAAAATTAGTGTTTGACGAGATATTATACCCACATTTTAATATCAATAAATATAAGGAAAAAAATCATTTGTGTTTGAATTTTTCCAAAGAACTTATATGAAAAAAATTGAAACTCATTATATGAAAAAAAAAAACAACTATTATATCAAGAAATATAAATATAAAACTCGTTATATTTTTTTTATTAAGCAAAGAAATACCGGTAATAATTAATATTGAAGTTAACGAGAGGGTATGATATAAAAGAAGAGAGCATGGAGAGCGTAGGGGAATTATTAATTTAATACTTTTCGTCTTTCATAACACACTCATTCATTGTTTTTAAAATTTTAACTATAGTATATACAATTTTTAGAAGGAGTTTCGATTTTTTTGTTTAATATAATGAGTTTGAAGTTTTTTAAAAAATAATCAGTTTCAATTATCTTTTCAAATAATGAATTTCATTTTTTCATATAAAAAATTTTGATCAAATCTTATAGGGTTCTATAGTGAAAACCGGACCGGATTCGTATTTGTTGAATATTGTCTATCACTAAAATCGGTTTAAAATTAGAAAATCGGTGAATAATCGGACCAAATCGAATACACCGGCCGTCCAAGCGGTTTTAAAGGTTGCAGCGATTTTTTTTAAAAATTTTTTTAAATATTTATTTTTTTGTAATCCTTATTTTCTTAAACAGATGCATGATAGATATGATACTTGTTAAGAATCTCACATCAGATAATATATGGCCTGAACATGTGTTTGTAAGTGGGGGTAATCCTCACCTTACAAGTCGATTTTGTAGGGTTGAATTAGGCTCAACCACATCTTAATAATACTAATGTAGTTTTACAGGTTCCATCATTTGACCTAAATCATAAGTCTAGATGAAATAAACACTTAAAACATGATCTTCACGCAAGTTCTTATTTTCTTAATCCAGTGTTACTTTATGGTGATGCTTTCAAAGATAATAGTAGGATCATGGAAGCACTTGTTAAATTAATTGAAATAAAATCTTTTTGTCCTAACATGAGAAAAGCCCTTCAAGAGATTCAAGTGTATCAAGATCGAAAATGAAGTTTTGATCAAAAAAGTGCTAATAATATTATTGTGATAAAGTCAATATAAGCAGGTGAGAATTAAATGATATCTTTAGTATTTTATAATTAACTATTATACCATATTTTTTATTTTATATATTTCAATTTCATTATAGTTTTGTAGTTAAATGGTGGAGATGTATGAGATAGTGCTCCAATTTTGTAAAAGTTGGCAATTTGTCTTCTTAGTCAGACTTCTTCTTCGTCAAGGTATAAGAAAAGTTGGAGTATTTTTTAACCTATTCATACAAAGAGAAGAAATAGACTTGAATATCAAAGACTTAATGATCTTGTCTACGTTGCTTATAACTTGCGTTTGTGAAATAGGTATTAACTTTTATCTTAAGTCACAATACTATTACTTTTCACTTATTATATACAAAACATTTTCAATTTGATGTCATGTTTTCATGTAGGTTTAAATCTAAGAAGATATGTTATGATCCCATTGATTATGAGTTTATTGATACAATTGATTTTTGGGTGGTTGAAGAAGAATCACCTCTCGAACTTGATATCAATGAAATTGAAAATCTTCTTTATCGTGATAATGCAATTCCAATTGTTGACAAGTCTTCAAGAAACAATAAAGGTTAATTTTTAGTTAGGTATTGAATATTGAATTGTATTCACATGATTGAAATATGAAATAGTTAAATTTACTTAATGCAATTCCAATTGTTGACAAGTCTTCAAGAAACAATAAAGGTTAATTTTTAGTTAGGTATTGAATATTGAATTGTATTCACATGATTGAAATATGAAATAGTTAAATTTACTTTTCACTTCTTTTTATTTAATTTGACGATAAATTTTTTGACACTACAGAGTTTCAATTTGAAGGAGATTATGCTGTTAAAGGAGATAATGGTGATTCAAATGTCGAAGATTTAGTCATTCCCAATATCATATTTAATCATGGAGAAATAAACTTTCATAGCTACAATGATTCATAGTTTTCATCAACTATTTTGTTTCAAACTATTTAAAAATGGATGTTATACTAGTATTTTGTGATTTTGAACTTAATTTTCATGTAATTTGATTTGGATTCAATTTTTATGTTCTAATTTTATATGTTGACTTATGAAGTTATGAAATTTTATATATTGTTGTAATGAAATTATTAATATTATTTAATTTTTATTTATTTATTTTAAATATTATTAAAAATAATAAAAATATATATTTAATTAAAAAACAGTCCGATCTCAGTCGAACCCCAATTAAACTTTAAAACCTTGAACCCACTAATTCAATAGCTAGTTCGATTTTAATTAACTTAATGAATTGAAAAAATCTATAACTATATATATATATATATATATATATATATATATATATATATATATATATATATATATATATATATATATATATATATATATATATATATATATATATATATATATATATATATATATATATATATATATATATATATATATATATATATATATATATATATATATATATATATATATATATATATATATATATATATATATATATATATATATATATATATATATATATATATATATATATATATATATATATATATATATATATATATATATATATATAATCAAGATAGTTTATATTAATAGACAAGAAAACTTTACAAGCAAGGCAATCGATCACAAGGACCCGGCCAAACAAGAGAGACATAATTTTTTCTTATTAACTACACATCTTATTCCAAAACATATTGCAATATTTTAAAAAATGAATATAATCATATTTTAAACTATTATTTATTTTAAAATAAATCAATTTTTAATTATTTATGTTGAAATAAATAATTTTAGCATATTATTTTAATTAATATTACTTAAAATACTAAAAGTTTAAATTTTATAAAATAATATTTCAACTATTACTAATTTAAAATAATATACTTATATAAAATTAAAATGGTAAAATTTTAATTTAAACATATTGCAATAAATAATTTAAACAATATAAATTAACTTTTTAATTATTTATAGTAAAATAAAGAATTTTTGCTTATTATTTTAAGTAATATTACTTAAAATTCTAAAAGTTAAAAATTCATAAAAAAATATTTCAACTATTTCTAGTTTAAAATAATATACTAATATGATATGTTTCAAATTAAAAAAATCAATAACATTATAAAATAAAATGGTAAAATTTTTAAATATGAAAACATTATATTATTATTTTAAAATATCTTTTGATATGTTTTGGAGGAAGATGTGAAATAAATTATGAAAGGTTTCGAGGATGAAGATTTTTACAAATCATTATATAAATAGAATTGTAAGAAAATCTAATCTTTTAATTTAATACAATGATTTCGATTAATAATTATTATATAAAAAGACAATTTTTTTAAGATTATTTTTAATGACAATTTAATACTTCCATCTTTTTAAAACAATTATTTATTAAGGCTCAATAAGTGTCAAATCGAATCAAATTTGTATGAGTTCTGTTCGACTCGATAAGAATTTATTATGTTTGAAATTTGATTCGATACGAATTTTTTTAGAGCTCAAACTTGATTCGTTTTAACTTCACAAACAACTTTATTAAATTCATTACGTTCAGTTCGTTAAATTCAACTAATTTATTTTACGGAATTATTAGTTATTTTTTTAAATCTATTTTTTTTATATATTTAATTTTTTAAATTAATATTTTAGCATATTGTTTTAGATAATATTACTTAAAATACTAAAAGTTTAAAATTTATAAAATATTATTTCATCCATCACTAATTTAAAATAATATACTAATATAAAATTAAAATGGTAAAATTTTAATTTAAACATATTGCAATAAATAATTTAAAAATTGTAAAAATAATTTTTTAATTATTTATTTTGAAGTAATTAATATTTTCATGTTATTTTAAATAATATTACTTAAAATACTATTTTTACTTAAAATACTAATATTGCTTAGAATAGTATCACTTAAAATACTAATATTTCTTCAAATAATTTTAGCATATTATTTTAAATAATATTACTTAAAATACTAAAATTTTAAAATTTATAAAATAATATTTCAACTATCACTAATTTAAAGTAATATACTAATATAAAACTAAAATGGTAAAATTTTAATTTAAACATATTGTAATAAATAATTTAAACATATACAAAAATAATTATTTATTTATTTATTTTGAAGTAAATAATTTTTGCATATTATTTTAAATAATATTACTTAAAATAATAAAATTTTAAAATTCATAAAATAATATTTCAACTATTTCTAAAGTAAAACAATATACTAATATGATTTATTTCAAGTTAAAACAAACATCAATAACATTATAAAATAAAATGGTAAACTTTTTAAATATGAAAACATTATATTAATATTTTAAAATCTCTTTTTATATGTTTTGGAGGAAGATGTGAAATCAATATAAATAGGAAGGAGAGTTGGCAATAATACTATTAGAAAAATAGAATTGAGAAAACAATGGCTCACATCTCATCACTTGCAATGGTTTTTCTGTTATGTGTGGCATCTTCTTATGCAGTCAATACTGTGGATGTGAATACAATTTGCAAGGGAGTAAAAAATCCTTCATTTTGTGTAACTCTTCTCGATTCAAAACCAGGCGAAAATCGAGATCTCGTTAGCCTTGGACTATACACAATTGATGTTACATTAGCCAACACGACCAACACCATCACACTTATCAACATGTTGATCTCAAAAAGTGGTGGTGATGCTCAAGCAAAACATCATTATGATAGGTGTTTGCTTCATTTTAATGGAATTGCTGCTATGCTTAAGCAAACTCCAGATTTTATGAAAAGGGGAGAATACGATACTGCGCTTCAAGATGCAGTTGGTGTTAGAAGTCATGTTCGTGTTTGTGTTTCAGAAGATTCAGACCCTCATCATCCTTTCTATGACTCATCAGAGCTTCCAATATATGCTAATAGTGTAGATCAAGTTGCTGAGGTTTTTGCTGCTATACTAAATCATCTCAATACACCTATTTAATTTGTATTTCTTCCACAATGTATTACCTTAAATAAGTCGATATCATTCAGAAGATATATTAACATTTCATCAACAAGCTCATAATATCATGCTTTTAAAAAATTGTCACGTAACAGTAGCGTAAAGGTTTTTCAATTTATATAAGTGTCATTACATTGATTACAGTAGCAATGTGAATTAATTATAATTTATTCTTTAATACGTAAAAAAACAATAATAATGGTATGACAATACAAATTTTTTATTTATTTAAATCAGTCTATCTTATTTTCATCTTTACAAATAATAATGATATCAAATTACTAAACTATTACAAATAAAAATGTTCAAATCAAAAATGATTCAAATAAAAACCTCAAATCAATTTTAAAAAAAATTAAAAATTATAAAAAAAATCAAATATTATTAGTTGTTCAAATCAAAACCGATCTATTATATCCTAATTTTTACTCCTAAGATTCCTCATCATTTTTGCATCTTTGCAATACATCGAGATCACAATCTTGAGTTGCCTTTTAACCTTTGCTCTCTCTCCCTTCTTTAAGTTTGCCTTTAAAGGATCACCAATCACCCATTTGTGTATCTTATACATAAATACTTTATGTTTTACTAACCACTAATTAAAATACAAAAAATATGTCTTATTTTCTTTTGGTTTATTTTGCAAAGACAAGTGTGAACCAAGTGGATAAAATAATTTTCTTCAGTTGGGGTTTTCATGTGATCAAAGTCAAAGTGGGGTCAACATTGATTCTAAAGGACTTGTGCATTAGGGTTGACCTATAATCTTAGGTCATATCATCTTCAAACATCATTCAATCATTCATGGATTAAGAGATGTCCAAGAGTTGATTGCTTTTTGCTGGAAGCGTTAAAGCGACAAGCAAAAAGTAAATTATTAATTTATTGGGTGATATAGGTCATATTGTATCATGTCCACAAAGATTAGTGAATTGAAATGTCGTTCGACAAATCTCTCGTTAATGAGTTTGGGGGATAAATGGGTTGAAAGGAAAAGTATTAACAAAAAATAAATGTATAAAAAGGAAAAAAGAATAACTTATCAAGCATGCATATATAATACTTCTCACAGACTTAAACCTATCGAGCTGTTATACTAAACCTACAATATTCATCAATGTCATCACGTGTCAAACACAACACCCACTGTATCACCTTTGCAATGATCTCTCAGCCACCTCAACAACACATAAGTCAACCATGCTCACTTACGTGGACGATCTCTTAGAGCGACACAAACAACACAGAGACATTAATCACAAACACCCTAAGTGAATAAAAATACTAAATCTATCTCAAGAATTCAGACACTATTAGATAACAATCCCAGATAAGAATTCAAGCAGTATATGTCTATAGCAATTCAAATCCCTAGCACAGAGCAAAAATCAAGAATAACAATCGACAAAGATTTGTAAAGCAAGTTTTATATAACGCCAAGGGCGACAAATATACATGAGTTCAAAGAAAATACATCTACAAACCCAACCAAAAGAGAATACACAAAGAAAAAGAGAAATGAATGACAACTCTACCGATTTATCAGCATCGATCAAAGAGCAATCCACCCCGGATCATCCGTATGCAAGCTCCATAGTTGTTATCTAAGCTAATCCTAACAAAATTGAAGGTTGATGGAGTTGGGAGCAAAAACTTCCTCAAAACCATAACCTAACAAATAAATGAAATGAAGTTATAAAAAATTCCAGCAGACCGCGCTAAGCGGGCCTGGCACGCTAAGTGCAACTTCTTTATTTTACACATCAAACCTCCCTAAATCGCGCTAAGCGCGCTATCCGCGTGTTAGCTGGGAATTTCGACCAGGTTAATATATGAGCTTTTTACATTTTTTAAGACGGCTGAAAAAGAGTTTTTTTTATGTCGAAATACATTACTAGACCTACGTCGAAGATAGCCTGAAAAGGGCAGATTGTGTATTTGGTCCAAAGAGCGCATTTTTCGACGGCCACGTAAGGAAATTATTACTGAAGGCTTGAGCGGGATTTTTTGAAATTCTAAAAGGGCTTTCTTTGGATAAGAAGGACGCATGGGAGCCTTAGAGTGTCAAAAGACATGCAAGAGAGCAACGTGGCCTTTTCCTAGAATAGTACCGTTATAGTTAGGACATTATAAATAGCTCTTTAGTGTTTAGGGAGAGGAGGTCAGATTTTCGTGCAAAATTACTCACAAGAATACTCAAATATCAAGTTAAAGAGAAAGAGTTTCGTTGAGAATGTACGTATGACCTCACAATTTTATCTTTGAAATTGCACTTATCAATATAATTGTCTTTAAAATCATTCTGTTACAATTTCCTTCTTAAAATTCTTTATGTTACGTTAAATTCTTTATGTTCTATCGAATTGTCTTAATCTCCTGCAAAGATTCATAGATCAAATTAAGTCACTTAATTCCAGTATTAAGTCTTTTATTGTCAAACATTTATATTCAAACCTTTTTTTAATTAAGATGCTTCGTCTAAAACTTTACATTTGAATTTAATTTCAGAAGCCTTACACTCCAAATCTTTACACAAACACATGCACAAATATTACTTCATATTTTACATAAGCCCTCAAGAAAGTGTTACAATTGACGTTAAGACAATGTTCTAGGATCAATCTAGTCGATCCTGCAAGTAACCATACACATCAAATATGTTTGGAAGACTAGCGGTTGTTTCGCCAGAAATCACTGCAAACAAATTGGCACGCCCGGTGGGACAGTGTCATAACGTTTTAAAAGAAAACCAGTGCTAATCATAAAAGAGGATTTGAAACACTATTTTCTGGTAAGATACGCAAAAGCGTTATATGAACCTTAGAAGTGGCATAGTTACTATAGAATCTCAACCAATACCTAAGAAAAAACACACCAGAAGAATGGTTAACACAACTAACGATCAAGGAGGACAAAATCCTCCACAAGGATCAGGAACCGTTGGTATAAATTTGACGATTAGTTCCCAGGCCATTCCAACATCGATGGGAGCGATGGCCGCATCTAATTCGAATCCACCTTACACAGGAACTACTTCTGTGGCTAGTGCGACCAACATGCCCCCCTACGGGGGTACATCAGAATCTCTATCGAATACTCTAGGTGGCTCTGTTCTAACATATGTAGGAAGCCAAATACCACCTTCGACACCACACAGGCCACCAGGATTCGAAAATTTTAAGCCTTCGACAGAACAGCCATATGGAGGACCCTCATCATCATTCATAAGCGGTTTACACAATGGCACTTCCACATATACTCAACCTAACATAAGTACTTTTTCGCCAATTCAAAATGTCGGTTCAATTGGTCGAAGCGCCCAAAACCAAGGCCTATCAGCCCAGATGCCTACTTTAACCACGAATACCCAAGCGGCGCTTAGACAACAGATGGACGCTAGTAACCAAGATATGGTTGGGATATTGACAAGGGAGATGAATACTATCTTTTCTCCCCTAATCCAGAATATAAACAGGACCAATCAAGAAAACACCCAATCATACCAACAGTTGTCAATGCATATGGCACGAATAGCAGATTTCTTTGGGAACCCCCAACCGCTTGTTCGACGCAGGCAGAATATCATAGGGGTCCAAGAAGAATCAACTATAAACCAAGTTCAACAACCTAGGCAGAATTTGGTCAAAGAACCAAGAATGGAACCGGTAGGTGTTCGACAACCAGACCCTGAGGAACCACCTAGGAGGATAGCCATGGTCAATAGAGGCCAAGATGCAGATGAAGTTGTCCACATAGTAAGACAAGACCACTTGTTGGTCAAAAATAATATAACAAACATAATCAAAAGAATCATGGCTAATAATGGTTTAAACACATGGTTTCGACGCCCCAACTATGCTTCCCCTATAGCGGAATTTATTCTACAAACAAAATTACCAAGGGGTCACAAAATCCCAAAATTCACTAATTTCTCAGGGGACACAAATGAATCCACCATCGAGCACATTGCCAGGTGTGATCGGTGGATTTAGAACTGACTGTTTAAAGTTGGTTCGCGAAATGTCGCGGAAGCAAGAGTCGCCACCGTCTTTTATTTTCTCCAACATGGACAGGACAAAAGCACAGCAAAATTCCTTATGAGAATAGTTCTCGGTTCGGGAGGTAGATTTATAGAAAGGGAAGGTGTTAGCACCCTTTCTATCCATGGTTATCCATGGGCTCTTAGATACTTGCTCATTGTTTTCAAAACGTTTGTTTGCTTTTCAAAATGTGAGTGGGTTTTGCAAAAGTTTCTTTGAAAGATTTCTGAATAACTCTTGTATCTGTCCTCAAGAGTGTTTGAAAAATTGTTTTGAAAGTCTTTTGAAAGTGTCGGTGTGAAAAGGTGTTTTGTTTGTTTTTGAAGAGAGCAAGTACCCATGAGTCATCTACCTACCCTAAGGAATTAGGCTGTGTAGAAGTCCTTAAGGTAGTGCCATCCCACCATTGAGAGGTAAGTAGCACCACCGTTGGAGGTGTTCGGGTCAATTCGTTTGTAGGGACAGTGTGGTCACCAGAGCAACAGCAGGACACCTTAGAAGCTACCCTTATGCCCTTTTTAATCCGAGGCAACCGTTTCGAGGCAACTGGATCATGGACATAAGGACTTACTAAAACGTCCTATACTCGACGACCACGTTTCGAAGGTAAGGCAACAGTGAGGCGTACCCTAGAAGTGGTGTGTGAATTTGTGTGTTATTTTCATGTCATTATTTATCTTTGATCAGGGCATTGTGAGCTACGCTTGTTTTTAATTAGCCATACATTCTTTCATGCAATTTAGAATTTTAGAGTGCGGAAATTTAAATGCGGAAAGATAAATCCTACGCTATTACAAGGCGCGGGTCTATACATCGCCAAATTACAAAGACCCGTTTGGTAAAAGATGCGGAAAGTAAAAGACCTAATTACTATTACAAGCCTTGAGCAGTTACATAATATTCGAAAAGAAAATAAATGTGCGAAATAGAAATTAAAACTGACAGTCCGAGGGTTTTGACCCTTTTGCAATTAAATTGAATTAAAAAAGCTAATTAATTATTTAATTAAAGGAAAGAAAATGTTTTTTATGTTTTTGGTATTTATGAAAATAAAGAAAATTGAAAATCAAGAGAAACCCTAATTCTAAGTTATTTTTAATTATTAATGAAAAATATTAAAGTTGACCTAATTTATGCTAATTAATTATTTACATATTTATTTATAAAATTAATAGTGATTTATAATAGTGATTAATAATAATTAATTAAGAAAAAGAAAAAAGAAAAGGTGAAAATGTCAAAACCTAATTCTACATATTTTTATTTGTTTAAGAAAAAATTAAAGTTTAAAACCTAAATTAACTAAATTAATTGTTAGTTTTATTTACAAAAATTAATTAGTGAAGAAATTAATAATAATTAAATAAAACATTTTTTGTTTTTCTGTTTTTTTATTATGAAAAGAAAACTATTTTAAGGTGAATTAAATAAAAATAATTAAAGCAATTAAATGGTTAAAAGGAAAGAAAATAGAATTAAAAATATGCAAACCAATGGGGGTTTTCAGGCCCAAAGGGAGGTGCTTTGCAGTAATCTGGCCCATTGAACAAAGCCTTGTTTGACTTTCCAGCTTGTGTGTACGCTGGTTGACTAGGGTGTATCCTGGAATTCATTCTATGGCCATTGGATGAGTGATCATGAGCGCGTGGCAGGCTAACGTGTGAGGACGTATGATGGACTTTGGGGCGTGCACTGCATGGGAACGGATTAGAAAAAATAACAACAATTGTATGGGGGACCTGGGAATCGAACCCAGGTCCCAAGGCTTGCAACACATGTCCATTACCATCTGAGCTGTTGTGCGCGTTTGCTAACATAATGAAACACAAATATTACATGTAAAAAGCAATGGTTAGTGATATAAACAAAAAATTACGCGCGCAGTTTGAATACTCCAGTCACAATATGCCACGCATGCTTCTTCTTCATCTTTGTACCTGCAACATAACCAAATAGCGGGGGTTTTAAACCCCCACAAACTGCAACCTGTAAAAATAGCGAATAGAATATGCTGTAATATAAAAAGGGCGCGATTGCTTCATTGGATTCGTCTTGCTGCAACGATTCTATCCATATAGGTTAGGTGGTCTAATTTTTCCATACCAAGAAAGCCCTAATTGGGACGTTCTGAAAACCTAATATCCTTTAATGGCAGATTTGGATTCAGGCAGAGTTAGGTCAATTAACCTATGCCAATCGCTTCAGGAGGTACCTATTAGTGTAAATCAAACAAGAAAACCAATTAAAAGCACATGAATCATGCTATGCGAATTTGAAAAACAAGACAAACTGTATGGTCTGTATTCTTCAATTCCTCACGTGTTTGGATTGGTTCTTGATGCTAATCGATTCCTGGAGGGTCCAGCAATATGTTAGAATCGTTTTTAGGCCTTGAATTGTCCTCCCACTATGAAATCAGTTTCAAGCTTTTTATGAGAAAATTGCAAATTGGTTCTGAGCTTTCAGCAGCTGTTTCGTGTATGCTTTCATTAGGTTTCACTATGCCTTTGTATCTGAACGTGATTAGGTCAAAAAAACAAGCCCAAGGTCCATGAATTGATGATTTGAAGTTTTGATTTTCAACATATCAATTTCAATCTTTTTCCATTGAAACTCTTGCCAATCATGGAAAATCTTCCCTTTTTGAATGTGACACGATTTGCCACCTTTCCCTAGTTTGATTTGCTGCACAAAAAAGATTTAAAAAGCATGATTTGATATTTTCTCATATTTAAAACTAATTAAATGAATTAATAATAATAAAAACTCAATTAATTGATTAAAAATAAGAAAATAAATCATTTTTAGCTCAATGGGTCGTGCATATGCTTTGGGTAATGATTCAAGGAAGAATTTGAGGCCCATTAGCATTTTTGAAGCTTTTGAAGCAAAGTTGACTTTTCAAAGTTCCCAAAAATTTCCCAACTTCTCCAAGGCATATCTTGCTAAATTTTGAAGCTATGAACATGTTCTTGGACATTTTGGAAAGGTCTTGAAGTCCTATAACCAATGTCTTTGGTCCCATGTCATTTTGATTTACCAATCTCAAGTTATGGTCTTTGACTTAAAGTGCCTTTTTGTTGACTTTTGAAAATGACCTATAATGTTGAAATTGATAACTTTTTGTGAGAGCATTTCTTGGACTTGGAGTGTGAAGATGAGTTGTAGGAAATGTCATCCTCTTCAAAATGAGCTTTGGATGGGATTTTTATGATAAACCATGAAGAAGTTATGCCATGGTCAATTTGCAGTTGACTTTTTCAACTGTCCAAAAATAGAAACTTTTGCATCTTGAGACTTTTTGAGCCATGCTTTGAGAAATCATGATCAAGAATTGATCAAATGATGTTTGTGGCTTCAAAATAAGATGTTGACCAAAAATTTTGACTTTTGACTGTCAAATGACCATTTTGCCCCTGCAGTTGACTTGTGGAGCAATTAGGGTTTTTGACTGTGCAACTTGACCTTGTGAGCCTTGAAATTTGACATGTAGGTGCTTGACAATATATGTAGGCATATGGGACTTGATTGGACCCTTGGAAACCTCAATTTCTTTGCAAGAACCAAAACCCTAGTTTTGACTGTGTTAGGGGGCAAATGGACTGTGCAACCCTTGAGGGATTTTGGAGCATCTGGAGGTTGATCTTGGCAAATCTTTGAAGAATATGGGAGGGGAAATTTTGGGGTACAACAGTTGCTCCTGTTCAATATTCTTAGACCTGAGGATGCAGATTGGCTGGCGTGCCTTTCATAATCTGAAGGTGAAAGATGATTGAACACTATAGTGCCCAGAAATTTGCACTCACATAGTATAGTATCAGCAATGTGATGTAGGGAATGGGCTTACAGACGCCATTTGGAGACTGATGGATAGGAAGATGGGCTTATAGATGCCATTTGGAAGTGTGACAGAACCTTGTCGGGAATGGGCTTATAGATGCCATTTGGGAGACTATAGTGGTAGTTGTGGAGATGGGCTTATAGATACCATCTAGGTGTCGATCGTGTAAGAGATTCCTTAGCGAGAACTTGCGTACCTGAGAAAGAAAAATAATTACCTGGCCTGTTACAGGAGTTGATCTTCAAACTCTTCGTATAGATGTGCCCTGGCTGGATACAGGTATCGAATCTCTAAACTCCTCATGTAGATGTGCCCTGGTCGGATACAGGTATCGAGTCTACAATCGGTTACTCACAGATGTGCCCTGGCTAGATATAGGAATAGAATCTGGAATCAGTCGTCAACAGATACACCCTGGCTGGATACAGGAATCAGATCTTCAAACTCTTCAGACGTACCCTGGCTGGTTACAGGAATCGAGTCCGAAAATAGTCGTCAACAGATACACCCTGGTTGGATACAGGAATCGGATCTTCAAACTCTTCAGATGTGCCCTAGCTGGTTACAGGAATCGAGTCCGGAAATATTCGTCAACAGATACACCCTGGCTGGATACAGGAATCGGATCCTCAAACTCTTCAGACGTACCCTGGCTGGTAACAGGAATCGAGTCCGGAAATAGTCGTCAACAGATACACCCTGGCTGGATACAGGAATCGGATCCTCAAACTCTTCAGACGTACCCTGGCTGGTTACAGGAATCGAGTCCGGAAATAGTCGCCAACAGATACACCCTGGCTGGATACAGGAATCGGATCCTCAAACTCTTCAGACGTACCCTGGCGGGTTACAGGAATCGAGTCCAGAAATAGTCGTCAACAGATACACCCTGGCAAGATACAGGAATCGGATCTTCAAACTCTTCAGACGTACCCTGGCTGGTTACAGGAATCGAGTCCGGAAATAGTCGCTCACAGATATGCCCTGGCTAGCTACAGGTATCGAATCTGGAATTGCGACAGTTGATAGTAATCATCTTTGTACTGATCTTTTGTCCTGAAAAGGCAAAACGTTAGTTGTATGCGATGTCATGATGTATGACATGCGTGATATTCTCAGAATAAGTGAGATTGTGGGTTCATGATGCGTGTATGCATGCTATAATGTATGAAGATGTGATGAATGTATGTGTTTTTCGTCTAGGAAAATAAATCCTTGATGAATTCTGGGAGTTTGTTGAATCCTGGGCTGATGTTGAAGAATAAAGCTTTTGTTTCCGCTGGGAGTGATGGTTGCAAGAATACCGGTAGGAGAAGATGACTCCTTTGGGGAATAGACTTGGCGAGTAGATTACTCTGCGGGGAATGAACTCTGTGGGGAAAGAGAGGTACTTTGCCGAGGTTGATGATAACTCCGCTGGGGATACCGTTGATGAGTTATGTTGGGAAATTGGATGAACTCCGCTGGGGATAGGAAGTCTTCGTCGAGGACGATCTTTCCGTGGCAAATGGCTAAGGATAACCCAGTTATATCCGGGTGGGGAAATAACCTTCTGAATAAAAAGTCTGGGAGACGCGTTCGTGCTCTGCGGGGGTAAGCTTCCAGAATCTACTGGGGATAAGCTTCAAGACCTGCTGGGGGTATGGATTCCATTTTCCTGGGGAAACTTTTCAGATTGGACTGGGGAATGGCTCCACTGGATGTCTGGTATACCGTCGGGGAACAATCTTAGATCAAGATTACCGGGGATGCTTGTTAGGAACGTCTGTATACTCCGTCGGGGAATGTTGAGATCTGCTGGGGATACCCATCTTCCTTAAAGCTGACTGAGTAGGCTAACTTTGCTTGGGGAGAGTGTCGCTGACTTGCTGGAGATACTGTGCCTTGTTCAGGGTTGATGAGAGACCAACTCTGCTTGAGGAGAATTGTTGAATCTTGGCGACTTCACTGGGGAATGAAGGTATCTGGGTTACATTCTTCAGCCGAACTTACCTTGGTACCTTGGTGGACGGAGCAATTAGATTGCTTAGACCACTCATTATTGCCCCTGTTTCTGATGTTACCTGTAATTAATCCTTTGTTTTGCATGCAAATATTTATGAGTTAGCAATTAGTGTCAAATGCATATATCAAAATTGAACATTGGACGTTCTTCGCAAAACAAAACGGAAAAAGAAAAACAATTGGCAATTGATCTGAAAAGTGAATTTGTATTGATTTTTTGAATTTGCCTGTAAATAGGCGTTTATGTACAAAGAGGCTGACGTCCTAGTAAGAGAACGCCGCCGAACAACAGAGTTTATACAATTTGTACAAAGAAAACAAAACATTTGTGTGAAAAGAATAATCCCACTGGGTTTCAACTCTGCTATCGCCTTTATATCTTCGAGCGTCTCATCACTTGGCTGCTCGGTTGAAGATGAAGCTGATCGATCTATGCCGTCTGAACTTGATGTTGATACCGGATTCTGGATGCAAGGTGATCCAATGAGACATAGTATTATGCTTTAATCCCTAACTTTTGCCTGGACCGCCCTTTGGGGTTTTCAGTCCACCGGGATACCCATTTTTGCCCAAGCCGCCTTTTCAGGTTTTCGACTTGCCGGGTGTACAGATTTTTTTCATTTCATCCCTCATTTTGCCCGAACCCTTTTGGTTCGTCGGGAAGCCCTAATTTTTGCCTAGGTATGTCAACCTGACAGGTCTTTTATCATGTGTAGTATCTTTTTACTATGTCTGCATTGGCGGGGTGAGGAAGGTCGTCACCGTCCATGGTGGTTAGAATCATGGCTCCTCTTGAGAACACATGTTTAACCACAAATGGCCCTTCGTACGTAGGGGTCCATTTGCCCCTGGGATCACTTTGAGGAAGGATGATGTGTTTGATGATCCGGGGAGCCTCATTGTCCCATTTAACTTTGAACATGGAAGACATCGTAGCTAACGCGTCCGCAAACTGATTCTCCTCTCTTGGGAAATGTTCAAAAGTTATTTCTGTGAAATGGGGGATCAATGTCAACACACACTCTTTGTAAGGAATAAGGTTTGGGTGTTTCGTATCCCACTCGCCTTTGATCTGATTGATCACAAGAGCGGAATCTCCGAAGACACTCAGAAACTTGATCCTTAAGTCAATTGCAGCTTGAAGACCCATGATACATGCCTCATACTCTGCCATGTTGTTGGTGCAGTTGAAACATAGTCGGGCAGTGAGTGGAGTATGAGTGCCTTGAGGGGATATGATCACAGTGCCGATACCGTTACCCAAAGCGTTGGAGGCTCCGTCAAAGTGCATAGACCATCGGGATCCTTCCTCAGGTCCTTCATCCGGTCCAGGTACTTCACAATCAGTCACTACCATGATGCTCTCGTCAGGAAATTCAAAGTTCATTGACTGGTAATCGTCTACTGCCTGGTGTGCCAGATGGTCTGCCAACACACTCCCCTTGATAGCTTTCTGAGTCGTGTACTGGATGTCGTATTCTGTCAAGATCATCTGCCATCTTGCTATTCTTCCAGACAGAGCAGGCTTTTCGAATATGTACTTTATTGGATCCATTTTTGATATCAACAGAGTAGTGTGAGTCAGCATATACTGTCTCAGCCGGCGAGCAGCCCATACCAAAGCGCAGCAAGTTTTCTCGAGCAGTGAGTATCGGGTCTCACAGTCGCTAAAATTTTTGCTAAGGTAATAAATGGCGTGCTCTTTTCGGCCAGACTCGTCATGCTGCCCCAGCACACACCCCATTGAGCTGTCAAGTACTGTCAGGTATAGTATTAGAGGTCTCCCTTCAACCGGTGGCATAAGAATGGGTGGTTCTTGGAGATACTCTTTGATTCTGTCAAAATCGGCCTGACATTCATCATTCCAACGTACTACCTGATCTTTCTTCAACAGCTTGAAGATTGGTTCACAGGTAGCTGTTAGGTGCGAGATGAATCGGGCAATGTAATTCAGTCGTCCTAGAAAGCCTCTGACTTCTTTCTCTGTCTTAGGAACTGGCATCTATTGTATGGCCTTAACCTTGGCAGGGTCCACTTGAATACCCTTGTCGCTTACGACGAAGCCTAGCAACTTTCCGGATCTCACCCCGAAGGTGCATTTGTTCGGGTTCAACCTCAGCTTGTACAACTTCAGACGATCAAATAGCTTTTGCAGATGGTCAAGGTGTTCCTCCTCAGTTTGGGACCTTGCAATCATATCATCGACGTACACTTCAATCTCATGATGGATCATGTCATGAAATAAAGCAACCATGGCACGTTGGTAGGTTGCCCCAGCATTTTTCAACCCGAATGGCATGACCTTGTAGCAGAAGGTGCCCCACTGAGTAACAAAGGTAGTCTTTTCCATATCTTCAGGAGCCATCTTGATCTGATTATAACCTGAAAAACCATCCATGAAGGAGAACACCTTGTGCTGAGCAGTATTGTCAACCAGAACATCAATGTGAGGTAGGGGGAAGTCATCCTTGGGGCTCGCCCTATTCAAATCCCTGTAATCAACACATATTCTGACCTTACCATCTTTCTTTGGCACTGGAACCACGTTGGCAACCCACTGAGGGTAAGAAGTCACTGCTAGAAACCCGACATCAAATTGCTTCATAACCTCAGCTTTGATCTTCTCGGACATCTCTGGACGCATACGACGGACCTTTTGTTTAACTGGAGGGCAGTCCTCCTTGGTAGGCAGATGATGGACCACAATGTCGGTATCCAACCCAGGCATGTCTTCGTAGGACCAGGAAAAAATCTCCACATAATCATGCAACATCTAAACCAACCGTTGTTTTACGCTGAGCTCTAGATTGGCACCAATCTTGACTTCCCTTCTATCTGTCTCAGTACCCAGATTTACCGTTTCCACTGGCTCTCCATGTGGCTGAATGGCCCCCTCTTCCTGGAGTAACAGTCTTGCAAGTTCACCAGGCACTTCGCAATCATCTTCACCTTCGTCTTCGGCTAAGTTGATGGGATTTTCGAAGTCATAACTGGCAGTAGCAGAGTCGTTACCAGTGAGATCCAGAGTGGATTGGAACCTGTATGAGTGAGTGTGTGTAAATACAGCTGCTTTGCAATATATAAAAGAAAGAAAGAAAGAAAGGGAGCACAAGATTCGAAATGCGGAAAACGTCCAATGTATTTATTCATGATATATGGAAATGACAGTTAATAAGCCCTCACAAATGAAGCCACGGTGCCCCGGGTAAGACACCGGGCCATAAAGTTTCAATTTATTGTTCATTACAAATAAAAACAAAGGAATTCATTACTGCGTAACAAAAGTAACAAGTATGTGATCTTTCGCTGTCCAATTGTTCAGTCCACCATCAGTCGTCGGGTAGATCCAGCTATCAAACTCTGATTCCTCCGCCTCGCCTTCAATAGCATTCACTCCCGGGTTGGTGATGAATACGGGAGGTCTTCTGATCCTTGCTTTGCGCACAGCCCTCTGAGCCTCTGCAGTAAAACCCAGTCCAAACTTGTTAGTCTTAGGGGTAAAATCAGGGAGCCTGCCCCAGTTAGCACATTCACCTTTCTCAATTACAGCCCGTGCGTCCTTCGAGGAAGCCATCTTCAAAGGGAAGTCTTCTTCAACCACTGTCTCTGCTGACGCCAATGTTGGAGGTACCTCTTCAAAATGTTGAAAGGGTGTTTCAATAAACTCCCCGTCCATCTCTATATACCGGAACGAGTTCAGATGACTAACCATGTATTCTTCCTCCCCCTGCACAGTAACAATCTTCCCTCTGACAGGGTATTTGAGCTTCTGGTGTAGAGTGGAGGTCACAACCCCAGCCTTGTGAATCCAAGGTCGACCCAGCAAACAGGAATAAGATGGACGAATTTCCATCACATAGAATGTTGAATCGAAGACTTGAGAGCCAACCCGAATCGGAATATCCACCTCTCCATGAACCATCCTCTTCGATCCGTCAAAGGCTCGGACCACGATGTTACTAGGCTACAACTCCAGACCCTCACAATCCAACCTGTCCAAGGCCTTCTTGGGCAATACATTCAGCGAAGAACCGGTGTCCACCAACACGTGTGCGAGAGTAGTGCCCCTGCATTCAATGGAGACATGCAGGGCATCATTGTGGTTCCTTCCCTTGGCAGTTAGATCAGCATCAGAGAAACCCAGCTCGTTGTCAACGGTCAGGTTAGCCATGCAATCAGTGAATTGATACGCAGATGTCTCCTGTGGCACATGGGCCGTCTTCAGAAATGAAATCAGGGCCTTGGCGCGGGCCTCTGAGCACAACAATAACGATAGCATAGAGATCTTGGAGGGGGTATGCCCCAGCTGCTCAACGACGTTGAAGTCGCTTTTCTTAATAATCTTGAGGATTTCCTCCATCTCTTGCTGGGAGGCTTCAACATTAACAGTTTTTGGTGCCTCCATCTGGGCAGGCATATCAGCAATCCCTTTGCCCCGAGTGTCAGATGACTCGGCAGCAGGGGTAGAAACTTGAACAGGTGCATTTGTAGGCGCGATAATAAGAGGTCTTCAGATAACTGGTGGCGCAATGTCAGGCGAGAAGAGCCTGCCACTGCGAGTAACTTTGGCGGGACCAGTGATGTTACTGATACTGGTACTAGTGTTGAACTCCTGCTTTACTCCAAGTACATACACATCTGCCCCATAGTACCATGGGAAAGCCTTATCAGACTTGTAGGGGATTGGCCCCGGAACAGTAATGGTTATAGGTGCAACAGACAAGATTTTGACCGGCTTCCTCGGGGGAGCCTTGGTAGGATTGTTGAAGATGGTGACAACAGATACTTCTTCGGTAGGAACAAAAGGAACAGCGGTCTTCTTGAACAAGATTTCTTTGCTATCCATCAGGCTTTGGATGCCTGATTTCAGCAACGGACAACCAGTAGGGGAAACAGCACACAGAAGGCAACCCTTGCTACAGCCCGGAAATAAACCGGCTAGAAACAGGTTCCTTTTGACAGTCAATAAAGGGGTAGCAACATCATCCACAGAAACTGCATACAAGTCTTCCTCAATAGCATTTACTCCATGCTGGGGCATAGGAGCGGTCACAACGTTGGGCCTTTCAGGTGCCTCAAACTGTATTTCCTTCGCATCGATAAGGTCCTGAACCTTATTTCTTAGGGCCCAGCAATCATCAGTGGAATGCCCCGGGCTATCAGAGTGATAAGCACAGCGAGCATTTGGATTATACTTGGGGGAGGTTGTGTTCACCACCTTCGGAGCTTCTCTGACGGTTATCAAGTTGGTCGATAGCAGTTGCGGCAAGATTTGCGACAAGGTCATACTAAGCCGAGTGAATTCTCTTCTAGGTCTCTCAGCCCTTGGTTGGTTAAGTTGCCGAGGAGCGGCAGCAGGCTTTGCAATCACTACCGCGTTGATAGCTTGGCGGCGTTCTGGTTTGTTTTGCCTCTTAGGCCCATACACAGCATTGGCTTCCTTTTTGAAAGGCTTCTTCTCAGAACTTGAGGACGCACCTTTTTGTATCTTCCCTGATTTCATGCCAGCCTCTATCCTTTCCCCAGTCAGGATGAGATCTGTAAACCCCGCAGATGAATTGTCAATGAGATGATTGAAGAATGGCCCGGATAGGGTCCCCAAGAACATGTCCACTAATTCACGGTCGGTTAATGGTGGCTGCACCCTGCCAGCCAGATCCCTCCACTTCTGCGCATACTCTTTAAAACCTTCTCCCGATCCTAGCGACATACCCTGGAGTTGGGTACGTGTAGGAGTGAGGTCGGCATTATACTGCTTGTAAAAAGCAGTAGCCAAATCCTCCCAGTTACGAACCTTGGTTCCATCCAGCTGATAGAACCATTCGAGATGAGTCCCTGAAAGACTCTCCTAGAAGAAATGGATCCATAAGTTCTTGTCCACAGTATACGGCTGAATCTTCCGCACATAAGATCTGAGATGTAGCTTAGGGCAGGACGCCCCGTCATATTTTACGAACGATGGTGCTTTGAACTTGTGTGGGATAACCACACCAGAAGATAGACCCAAGTCTCCGAAATCCAACCCAAGCACTTGTTGAATTTCCATGGCATTCAGCCGGTCTTCCAACTGCTTGTACTTGTCTTCAGCTGGAGGATACTGCTCCTCATTGAAATCAGTCTCGTTGTCAGAGACCACCGGGCTAGGAACCCTTCCCCCCTGGGGACTTCCTTTTCCTACAGAAGAACCAGCTTGATCAATCTCATTCTGCAGTGTGTTACCAAACCTCCGGCCCGTGTTGAATAGTACAGATCTCTTCTTCTTTTTCTTGACCAGCAGAGCCTTCAATTCCTCTTGACCTTGGGCCAAACTCATAATCAGCTCTTGAAATTGGGCGTTCTGAGCCTGGAGGGCCTTGATGGACTGCTCGGTAGATGATTCAGGGTTCATGATGCTGAAATAAATAGCGAAGAACATTAAGCAACCTGAAAAGAAGAGTACCTGTGATGCACATGATGAATGGAATGCGTATGATTTATGTTTTTAAAGACAATCGGGATTCAACTTTGTAAACAAAAAGGAACGCACTTTATTAGATTCAAACTTTGGAATTTAAATTGTTCAACAGATTGCCCTTAGGCGTTACATAAAAAATGGAAATACTGAAAAGGGAAATAAAAACTATAAAAGAACATCCAAAGCTCATCACTGATCCCAGGGTCTCCTCTTCTCAGTACGGATGTAGTCATTCAAGGCCCGCTCGCTCTCCAGCTTCTTTGTCAACTTCTGGATCTTTAATTCCTGTTTGTTGAACTTTTCCCGATAAGAATCCCGTTCTTCTCGCAGTTGCGCCCAAGACCTCTTTAGTGTATCAATATCAGTAGGTATCTGAGGAGGGAGAACAGTTGGTGGAGCCCCATCTCTATCAGGATATTCAAGAATGATGGGTCTGACAGCTTCATACGGCATACCTAACTTCTGAGCACGGATGTGGACCCATTTGTAGTAGGCTTCCATAGGTAGAGAAGTCTTTGGTCCCAACTCTTGTGGGTCAGCTTTGTGAATTCTATCCCAAGCCTTGATGAACCTACGACGCAGCTCGTCACTGTCTACCTGAAACTCAAAACTGATGTGAGGCACCAACATCTCATGAGGCCCTGCTCTTCTGGCTCTTCCAAACTGACGGAGAGCTAGACATGGATTATAAGAGATTCCTCCTTGGGTACCAATCAGAGGAACATTAGGATATTCTCTGCAACGATCAATAACAACTACCTCATCCAAACCCCTGAGAGTCCAAATGATGTCATTATCAGTGAGAGACATTAACCTATGAGCCCAACCTCTTCCTTCTTTGTTCTTCAGCACGAACTTAGGGAGGTGCGAAATAAACCACCTCACTAACAAAGGAATACAACACCACAGAGTTCCTCGTCTTCAGGCAGTACGAGCATAAAGTTTTTGCAGGATATCACCCAAGAGAGTGGGCACAGGGTTCCGAGAAATGAAGATCCTTATGGAAGTGATGTTAATGAAGTTATCAGGATTAGGAAACAGAACTAGACCATAGATTAAGAGATCCAGAATGTCTTCATACGCCCTAAAGTCCAGGTCATTCCAGAAACTGTTGGCCTTACCAATCAAAAACTTGGCCAAGAAACCCTTAACTTTGCTTCTAGTCACCCAGTTGTCCATTACCTCCTTGTGGGTCAAAGGGAGGGCTGCAGCAATCTCCTCAAGCCTAAGAGTCTTTTCCCAACCAGTGAAGGGAGTCTGATCCAAGATAAGGATGCCAAGCAAATCAGAGAACTCTTCCATGGTAGGGACTGGAAGTCTTGAAAGGTGATGCACTGGTATAGAGGGTCATAAAACTGGGTCAGGACACTCATCAGTTGTTGGTCCCACTTTGTCGTGACTAAACTGAGAAGAGAACCATGCCTCTGGATGAAGGAAGTAGTATTTGGAATTCTGCTAACCAACTCTTCAAGCAACTCAGGTGGGTGAACAAAATTGAACCGGATAGTGTTCCTTCGCATAGGCATCATGATGTCCTACAAAATAGAGCAAAGGTGAAACCCTCTTGTCTTTGAAATGGCCAGTCCTTATGCAGGATGCATGCAATGTTATGATGGCATGATGTTATGATAAAGCACACCACAATTATTCACAAAGGCAAACATGATAAGGCACACAAGTCACACAAGACAGCCCTTAGAGTTTAGGCCATCATGGGGTCTAGGTATTATCCTCTTTCAGTTCGTTGGTTAAGACTTGTCCTATCAGAAGTAACCGGGTTCTAGAGGATCCCAATATCATCGACTACCCTCAATCGGTCATAACTCCAGCATCGCAATCTTTTCTTGCGGCCAGAACCATCACGAGAGTTTAGCCTCAATGGGCGTAGCATACTGCTACTGTTCTATTGGCCAAGTTGGGTCATTTAAGGTTCTAAGGTCGGTTGGTGCTTAATGACTCCTCAGAAGACCCATATTCTCCTCGTTGCAACACAAGGGATATCGGTACAGACCAAGGTGCCACACCAACGTAGCCACTGCTTCACCCATGTCGGTCTACGCCGGAAATGTCCCTCACAACTTATGCTACCTAACAGGGTATCCCCAGATCCGGGTTAGGATCTATGTAACTCCGATGCAGCCCACAATAATAAAGCAAACAAACACAGCAATTGAAAACACAAGTCTGAGCTATCCTAAGGTACACCTCACTTTATGTTCTCCCCAGCAAAGTCGCCAGTTCTGTGATCGGTGGATTTAGAACTGACTGTTTAAAGCTGGTTTGCGAAATGTCGCGGAAGCAAGAGTCGCCACCGTCTTTTATTTTCTCCAACATGGACAGGACAAAAGCACAGCAAAATTCCTTATGAGAATAGTTCTCGGTTCGGGAGGTAGATTTATAGAAAGGGAAAGTGTTAGCACCCTTTCTATCCATGGTTATCCATGGGCTCTTAGATACTTGCTCATTGTTTTCAAAACGTTTGTTTGCTTTTCAAAATGTGAGTGGGTTTTGCAAAAGTTTCTTTGAAAGATTTCTGAATAACTCTTGTATCTGTCCTCAAGAGTGTTTGAAAAATTGTTTTGAAAGTCTTTTGAAAGTGTCGGTGTGAAAATGTGTTTTGTTTGTTTTTGAAGAGAGCAAGTACCCATGAGTCATCTACCTACCCTAAGGAATTAGGTTGTGTAGAAGTCCTTAAGGTAGTGCCATCCCACCATTGAGAGGTAAGTAGCACCACCATTGGAGGTGTTCGGGTCAATTCATTTGTAGGGACAGTGTGGTCACCAGAGCAACAGCAGGACACCTTAGAAGCTACCCTTATGCCCTTGATCCTTTTTTAATCCGAGGCAACCGTTTCGAGGCAACTGGATCATGGACATAAGGACTTACTAAAACGTCCTATACTCGACGACCATGTTTCGAAGGTAAGGCAACAGTGAGGCGTACCCTAGAAGTGGTGGGTGAATTTGTGTGTTATTTTCATGTCATTATTTATCTTTGATCAGGGCATTGTGAGCTACGCTTGTTTTTAATTAGCCATACATTCTTTCATGCAATTTAGAATTTTAGAGTGCGGAAATTTAAATGCGGAAAGATAAATCCTACGCTATTACAAGGCGCGGGTCTATACATCGCCAAATTACAAAGACCCGTTTGGTAAAAGATGCGGAAAGTAAAAGACCTAATTACTATTACAAGCCTTGAGCAGTTACATAATATTCGAAAAGAAAATAAATGTGCGAAATAGAAATTAAAACTGACAGTCCGAGGGTTTTGACCCTTTTGCAATTAAATTGAATTAAAAAAGCTAATTAATTATTTAATTAAAGGAAAGAAAATGTTTTTTATGTTTTTGGTATTTATGAAAATAAAGAAAATTGAAAATCAAGAGAAACCCTAATTCTAAGTTATTTTTAATTATTAATGAAAAATATTAAAGTTGACCTAATTTATGCTAATTAATTATTTACATATTTATTTATAAAATTAATAGTGATTTATAATAGTGATTAATAATAATTAATTAAGAAAAAGAAAAAAGAAAAGGTGAAAATGTCAAAACCTAATTCTACATATTTTTATTTGTTTAAGAAAAAATTAAAGTTTAAAACCTAAATTAACTAAATTAATTGTTAGTTTTATTTACAAAAATTAATTAGTGAACAAATTAATAATAATTAAATAAAACATTTTTTGTTTTTCTGTTTTTTTATTATGAAAAGAAAACTATTTTAAGGTGAATTAAATAAAAATAATTAAAGCAATTAAATGGTTAAAAGGAAAGAAAATAGAATTAAAAATATGCAAACCAAAGGGAGGTGCTTTGCAGTAATCTGGCCCATTGGACAAAGCCTTGTTTGACTTTCCAGCTTGTGTGCACGCTGGTTGACTAGGGTGTATCCTGGAATTCATTCTATGGCCATTGGATGAGTGATCATGAGCGCGTGGCAGGCTAACGTGTGAGGACGTATAATGGACTTTGGGGCGTGCACTGCATGGGAACGGATTATAAAAAATAACAACAATTGTATGGGGGACCTGGGAATTGAACCCAGGTCCTAAGGCTTGCAACACATGTCCATTACCATCTGAGCTGTTGTGCGCGTTTGCTAACATAATGAAACACAAATATTACATGTAAAAAGCAATGGTTAGTGATATAAACAAAAAATTACGCGCGCAGTTTGAATACTCCAGTCACAATATGCCACGCATGCTTCTTCTTCATCTTTGTACCTGTAACATAACCAAATAGCGGGGGTTTTAAACCCCCACAAACTGCAACCTGTAAAAATAGCGAATAGAATATGTTGTAATATAAAAAGGGTGCGATTGCTTCATTGGATTCGTCTTGCTGCAACGATTCTATCCATATAAGTTAGGTGGTCTAATTTTTCCATACCAAGAAAGCCCTAATTGGGACGTCCTGAAAACCTAATATCCTTTAATGGCAGATTTGGATTCAGGCAGAGTTAGGTCAATTAACCTATACCAATCGCTTCAGGAGGTACCTATTAGTGTAAATCAAACAAGAAAACTAATTAAAAGCACATGAATCATGCTATGCGAATTTGAAAAACAAGACAAACCGTATGGTCTGTATTCTTCAATTCCTCACGTGTTTGGATTGGTTCTTGATGCTAATTGATTCCTGGAGGGTCCAGCAATATGTTAGAATCGTTTTTAGGCCTTGAATTGTCCTCCCACTATGAAATCAGTTTCAAGCTTTTTATGAGAAAATTGCAAATTGGTTCTGAGCTTTCAGCAGCTGTTTCGTGTATGCTTTCATTAGGTTTCACTATGCCTTTGTATCTGAACGTGATTAGGTCAAAAAAACAAGCCCAAGGTCCATGAATTGATGATTTGAAGATTTGATTTTCAACATATCAATTTCAATCTTTTTCCATTGAAACTCTTGTCAATCATGGAAAATCTTCCCTTTTTGAATGTGACACGATTTGCCACCTTGCCCTAGTTTGATTTGCTGCACACAAAAAATTTAAAAAGCATGATTTGATATTTTCTCATATTTAAAACTAATTAAATGAATTAATAATAATAAAAACTCAATTAATTGATTAAAAATAAGAAAATAAATCATTTTTAGCTCAATGGGTGGTGCATATGCTTTGGGTAATGATTCAAGGAAGAATTTGAGGCCCATTAGCATTTTTGAAGCTTTTGAAGCAAAGTTGACTTTTCAAAGTTCCCAAAAATTTCCCAACTTCTCCAAGGCATATCTTGCTCAATTTTGAAGTTATGAACATGTTCTTGGACATTTTGGAAAGGTCTTGAAGTCCTCTAACCAATGCCTTTGGTCCCATGTAATTTTGATTTACCAATCTCAATTTATGGTCTTTGACTTAAAGTGCCTTTTTGTTGACTTTTGAAAATGACCTATAATGTTGAAATTGATAACTTTTTGTGAGAGCATTTCTTAGACTTGGAGTGTGAAGATGAGTTGTAGGAAATGTCATCCTCTTCAAAATGAGCTTTGGATGGGATTTTTCTGATAAACCATGAAGAAGTTATGCCATGGTCAATTTGCAGTTGACTTTTTCAACTGTCCAAAAATAGAAACTTTTGCATCTTGAGACTTTTTGAGCCATGCTTTGAGAAATCATGATCAAGAATTGATCAAATGATTTTTGTGGCTTCAAAATAAGATGTTGACCAAAAAATTTGACTTTTGACTGTCAAATGACCATTTTGCCCCTGCAGTTGACTTGTGGAGCAATTAAGGTTTTTGACTGTGCAACTTGACCTTGTGAGCCTTGAAATTTGACATGTAGGTGCTTGACAATATACGTAGGCATATGGGACTTGATTGGACCCTTGGAAACCTCAATTTCTTTGCAAGAACCAAAACCCTAGTTTTGACTGTGTTAGGGGGCAAATGGACTGTGCAACCCTTGAGGGATTTTGGAGCATCTGGAAGTTGATCTTGGCAAATCTTTGAAGAATATGGGAGGGAAAATTTTGGGGTACAACTCCAGGTATTTGACAGAACTGGGAAATTTAGCAAACAATGAAGACCTAAGAATAAAATATTTCCCTAGTTCACTAACCAAAAAAGCTTTTACATGGTTTACCACTCTGCCTCCTAATTCCATATACATGTGGTCTTACTTAGAAAGATCGTTCCATGAAGAGTTTTATGTGGGACAAACAAAGATAAGTTTGAAGGAATTGGCAAGCGTAAAGAGGAAATTCACAGAACCCATAGACGACTACCTAAATAGGTTCCGTCTTCTGAAATCTAGATGCTTTACTGTGGTGCCTGAGCATGAATTGGTTGAAATGGCTGCAGGTGGGTTAGATTATTCCTTTAGAAAGAAGTTAGATACTCAGCACTTAAGAGATATGGCCCAGTTGGCAGATAGAGTTCGACAGGTCGAATGACTGAAAGCTAAGAAGGCCAGGGCAAGTAAAAATCATAAAAAAGAAAGGGTAGCCTATGTCGAAGCAGAAAGTGAAGAATATGAGCCACATAACAACCCTTATGGTGTAGAAGAGGTAGAAATAGATTTGGCTGAACTAAAAGAGGCACCCCCTTACTCCTGTAAAATGTTAACACCGTCGAATGGGAAGAACCCCATCGAAGAGGAAAAGAGCGATAAATATCCCAAAAGAACTTACACTTTTGATGTCACTAAATGTGATGAAATATTTGATTTACTGGTGAGGGATGGTCAAATGATAGTGCCCCCTAACGCTAAAATTCCTCCGTTAGAACAGCGGAAGAAAAAAGGTTTCTGCAAATAACATGGTTTCCTTGGCCATAAAACATCAGCTTGTTTTCTTTTCAGGGATCTAATTCAAAATGCTATCAAGGATGGACGGCTAAAATTCGCTGACAAGGGGAAAGGACCTATGAAAATGGATGCGGACCCTTTGAATGTGGTTGCTACCAACTACGCTGACCCCTTAGACATCAACATGGTGGACGTAGTCAACACTGAAGAAGCAAAGGTCATGGAGGAAGGAAAGCAGGCTACTGATGGCCTAAACACTGGAGAGTCTTTCGACACTGACGTTGAAAATCCCCAGGCGGAACAAATCAAGTTTGGGCCTACTGAGGGTCCTCTAAAAGATACTAATGAGGCTACTGAAGGTCTCAGAGCTAGACTCGAAGAAATGAAAATCTCTGAAGGAGCCATGGGAGTCAACATGGTCAATCTGCGCCAACCCGCTTCAGAGATGGAGGAATTGGAAAACCACCTGTTGAAGCAACAAAATAGGGAGAATTTTGGCTACCCAAAGGCCAATGAGAACCTCCGCGAATACTTGTGGAGATGCCATGAGAGAAATTCCAGCAAGATGCTATTATGCCCAAGGTGCTCCATTATGTTGAGTCGGAGAGTGGCTGAAAATTATGAGAGGGTACAACGCATCAACACCCAGGGAAATTGGCGCCAGGAAAGTCAACTGATGATGGTTTACCCAAGGCCAGGCGAAACAATTTTGGCTTTCATACTTCGTTGTTATAAAAGCAGAATCAGAAATCCTGATGTGCCCAAGATGTGGCGCAGTATATGACAAAGAGATTGCTGAAATGTTTGAACGGATCCCTTTTCATGGTAGTTGGGAGCCAAGGGTGCCAAACCCGAAGATGTATGTGTTTGACAAGAGGGGAATGTCGAAAAGGCCAGACAACCCACATCCCAAGGCAAGGAGAGTCTCGTTTAAATTACCTGCTGAGATACCAACTGACCGGTGGATACATGTAAATGATGAGAAGTCGAAGTGGAGGAGTTTCGATAGGGGAGGCAGGACGGCTTTCGCCTACAGAAGGCAGTTCCAGGAATCAACAAGGGAGGCTCACAGGCTTGACAATTATAATGGAAAGAATCCTATGTTAAGATCCCAGTGGCGTAGACATCAGAGAACAAAGAAAACAGAAAGGGAACTAAATCAGAAAGGAATGGGCGAGTCAAGCAACACCAAACCAGTATCTGGGACATCAACAACCATCAAACCACCGATAGGACGAAGGTTGTTCACCGAGGAACCCCAAAAAGAAGTAACTCAAGAAAATCCTATAAAATCTGAAGATATGTTGACAGATGACTTCGACTCTGATGGCATGTCATCTCTGAATGTAAATTGCAATGTGGTGTCCGTTATCCCTCATGATTACTATCAGGAAACGAAAGCGGAAGATTGTGAAGGAGTTGATGAAGAGGAGATGGAAAAACATAAACCAATATGTTACTACATCCTCAACAATGGAGCAGTCGAAGAACAGAATGCCTTCTTCGAAAGGCCTGACGGAGCTATGAGAAATCATATGAAACCTTTATACATAAGGGCTAAAATCGAAGACACCGGTATCAACAAAGTGCTGGTAGATGGAGGGGCTGCGGTTAACTTGATGCCTCATTACATGCTGAAAAGAATAGGGATGTTCGATACAGACATTAAACCTCACAATATGCTGTTATCCAATTATGAAGGGAAAATAGGCCACACCCTGGGGGTGATTCAAGTAAATCTGACAGTTGGGTCTGTGAAAAGGCCAACTATGTTTATGGTATTTTCCTGCGAAAGCAAATTACAATTTGCTGCTAGGAAGAGAATAGATACACGGAGTGGGGGCAGTACCATCAACCATGCATCAGAGACTAACCATCTGGAGAGAGGATAGAATTATGGAAAACATTGAAGGAGATCAAGGATACTACATAACAGAGGTAAATACGGTAGACAAAACCAACTTTGACAAGAATCTAGCAAATATTGCACCATGTGGAGTGGCAGGGGATTGTTATTTACCAAATAAGCATGCATTGTATTATCTAACTTTGCTTCCAAATGGATTTCGCTGGGATAGAGAAATTATGGGAGAATTGGATGACTAGGAGAATGTCGACAATAACTATCAAATACGGCCAACTGGCTGGGACACGGATAGTGATCATGTCTGAGCCCTCTTTCTTTGAGAGGCTTTCGGCTTATGTAGCCGAAAATAAATGACAGGCGGCTGTCGAAGCTGCAACAACAAATATGGCTGGCGAAGCCATTACCAAAACACCTAAAGTGGCAGAGTCTGGAGCAAACCCCAACCCAGAACCATTTGATGAACAGGTTCAAGGGGAGAAGGTGAATCAAAGACTAGATGCAATATATGACGAAGAAACCTTAGGGTTCGAAAAAGATCCAACGGTATCAAGTCCCAAGATGTTGGCCCAAGACCCCCTTGAGGAGATTGATCTTGGAGATAGGAGTTCGAAGAGGATCACTTATATCAGCGCTAAACTGAAACCTAGTTTGAAGGCAAAGGTCACATCGCTCCTTAAAGAAAATAAAGACTATTTCGCTTGGGACTACGGCGAGATGCCTGGTTTGGAAAGGGAACTGGTCGAACTAAGACTGCCTATAAAGGATGGCAAGAAGCCCATCAAGCAGACTCCAAGAAGGTTCGCCCCAGAGATCCTTTCAAAAATCAAAACAGAGGTCGAAAGACTTTTGCGTTGCAATTTCATCAGGACCACAAGGTATGTTGAGTGGATTGCTAATATAGTACCTGTTATTAAGAAAAACGGTTCTTTAAGGGTATGCATAGACTTTCGTGATTTGAATGTTGCTACCCCTAAAGATGAATATCCCATGCCAGTGGCGGAAATGTTGGTTGATTCAACCGCAGGTTTTGAGTACCTTAGTATGTTAGATAGGTATTCAGGTTATAATCAGATCTTTATTGCTGAAGAGGATGTGCCTAAAACAGCCTTTAGGTGCCCTGGGGCAATTGGAACTTATGAGTGGATTGTCATACCTTTTGGCCTAAAGAATGTTGGGACAACGTACCAAAGAGCAATGAATTATATCTTTCATGATTATATTGAAACGTTCATGCAGGTGTATATAGATGACATTGTGGTGAAGTCCAGATCAGACGAAAGCCATCTGAATCATCTTCGCCAATCATTCGAAAGAATAAGAAAACATGGTTTAAAGATGAACCCTCTTAAGTGTGCTTTCTTTGTGCAGGCAGGAGATTTTCTGGGATTTGTGGTCCATAAAAAGGGGATAGAAATCAATCAGAATAAAACGAAGGCTATCATGGAAACAAAGGCGCCTTCGACAAAAAAGAATTGCAGTCATTGTTGGGGAAAGTGAATTTTCTAAGAAGATTTATCTCTAATCTTAGTGGTCGAACGCAAGCTTTTCCCCCCCTCCTAGGCCTGAAGCAAGGAAGCTTTGAGTGGAACAAGGAACATCAAGAAGCTTTTGACAAGATTAAGCAATACTTGGTGCAACCGCCCATTCTGTCGCCCCCAAATGGGAAGAAGTCTATGAGACTCTATATATCGGCCTCTGACACTACTTTAGGTAGTATGTTAGCACAAGAGGACGAAAATGGCGTCGAAAGAGCCATCTATTATCTTAGTAGGGTTCTAAATGATGCAGAAACAAGATATACTGCAATAGAAAAATTATGTTTGTGTTTATATTTCTCCTGTACCAAACTCAAGCATTATATAAAGCCAGTGGATGTTTTCGTTTCATCTCATTGTGATGTTATAAAACATATGCTGTCAAAGCCAATCTTGCATGGCAGAATTGGCAAATGGGCTTTGGCCCTCACAGAGTTTTCTTTAACTTTCATGCCTTTAAAAGCAATGAAAGGTCAAATAGTATCTGACTTTATAGTAGACCATGCAATGGTTGAAAGCCAATTCTACGTGGAGTTGAAACCATGGAGATTGTTCTTCGATGGTTCAACACATCAGAATGGTAGCGGAGTTGGATTACTTTTGATTTCCCCTGAAGGAATTCCAACAAATCTTAATTATAGGATTGAAGGCCCTCTTTGTTCAAACAATGAGGCTGAGTATGAAGCCTTGCTCGCTGGACTCGAAGCTTTATTGGAACTGCGGGCAACTAGAGTCAAAATCAAAGGGGACTCTGAACTGGTGATAAAGCAATTAACGAAAGAGTACAAATGCATAAAAGAAAACTTGATTATGTATTTTGTCTTGGTTAATAGATTGCTCAAAAAATTCGAATATGTGGATATAAAACATGTCCCTAGAATAAAAAACCAGGAAGCAAATGATTTGCCACAGATAGCCTCAGGGTACAAAGTGTCAAAGGAAATATTAGAAGGATTGATTAAGATAAGAGGTAAAGCTTTGGCTACGAGGTTATCACCAATTGATTTAGAAACTACTAGGCTAAGGTTTGCCAACCCAGAAGATTTCGAGGTGCTAAATATAAGCACTCTGGAATATACGGATTGGAGAAGCCCAATTATTAACTATCTAAAAAACCCTTCAACCAACACGGATAGAAAGGTTAAATACAGAGCTTTATCTTATTACTTGATGCAAAATGAATTATTCAAAAAATCCCCGGAAGGAGTTTTGTTAAAATGCTTGGGGGAAAACGAAGCATATCTGGTATTATCAAGCGTTCACAGTGGAACCTGTGGGGCCCATCAAGCTGGACATAAGATGAAATGGTTGTTGTTTCGATATGGGATGTATTGGCCAACTATGTTAAAAGATTGTATAGACTTCGCCAAGGGTTGTTAAGAATGTTAGCTGCATGCAAGCATTCAACATGCCCCTGCAAGCGAATTGCATTCAATCATTAAGCCATGGCCATTCAGAGGTTGGGCACTGGATTTAATAGGAGAGATTCGACCCACTTCTTCCAAGGGACAAAGGTATATATTAGTAGGAATAGATTATTTCACCAAATGGGTAGAAGTTGTTCCTTTGGCGAATGTGGACCAAGAAACAGTCATTGAATTTATTCAAAAGCATATACTATATAGGTTTGGAATCCTAGAAAGCATAACTACGGATCAGGGGTCAGTATTTACTGGTCGAAAGATGCAAGAATTTGCAAAAGAAACAGGATTCAAATTGCTAACATCTACACCATATTATGCTCAAGCAAACGGTCAAGTCGAAGCGGCCAACAAAGTTATAATAGGTTTAATCAAGAAGCATGTTGGAAAGAAGCCAAAAGGTTGGCATAAAACGTTAGATCAAGCACTTTGGGCTTGTCGAACATCACCTAAAGAAGCAACCAATACTACACCGTTCCAACTTACTTTTGGGCATGATGCAGTATTACCAGTCGAAATCTTTCTTCAATCAGTCCGCATTCAAAGACAGGGAGAGATAGCTCCAAACCTTTATTGGGAAATGATGTTGAATGAATTAATAGATGTAGACGAAGAAAGATTGCGGGCCTTAGAAGTATTAATAAGGCAAAAGGAAAAAGTAGCTAGAGCCTACAACAAAAGGGTGAAAGGTAAAACTTTCGTTGTTAATGAGTTAGTGTGGAAAGTTATTTTACCTATAGATAAAAGGAAACAAGCTTTAGGCAAATGGTGTCCCCATTGGGAAGGTCCTTTTCGAATCTTAAAAGTGTTTTCGAATAATGCGTATGAGGTGGAGGAACTAGCAGAAGATCAGAGAATCCTAAGGATAAATGGGAAATACTTAAAGAAGTACAAACCATTTCTGCAAGAAATTAGAATAAGAAAACAGTAGCGACAAATAAATATTAGTGAAACCAAGATGGAAATATTAGAATGGCTACTACAACATATCAGAGAATTCTGTAGAATAAGGGTGCCAGACTGGCATTTATCTGAATATTACAATTTAACGGCATTTTCAAGGCTAAGCGGCTAAAAATTAGAAAGAAAGATTGTTCTTTATTCTTGCATATTTGATCTTCGACAAATTAAGTTTATACTGGATAGCTGCTTGGGACTCCTGAATTTTGGCTATTTCTTTGTCCATATTGGTAGCCGCTTCCATATGAGCAACACTTTCTTTCGCCAAAAGATCAGCCTGAGGATCATTCAAGCCTTGAATGGCAGCCTGTTTTTCTTTCGCCTCAGCAATCCTTGTTTGTAACTCTGAGATTTGAGTTTCCCAAACTTGGATGGAGGAGGCATAGTTATTATATTCCTCCTAGGCCTTTTTCTTCGACTGCATGAGGGTTTCAGAGGCAGTATAGGCGTTGTAAGCTTTTTCATATGCTAGAGATTGTGCCCTTTCCGCCGCTTGAAGTTTTGTCTGAGCATTGAAGTCTCTATTAAATTCAGAACTCACTTGATCAATCAGTTGCTGAATATCAACAAGAGCTTCACCCACATTAGGTGGACACGCCGTGATAGGTATCTGGGAAATCAGATTCTTTATCCGAGAACCAGCGGTGCAATCCTCCTTTAGATTGATAAAAAGATCAACATCAAAGACAACTTGCTTCACCTGTTGCAAGAGGGTATCGAGAGAAGTTTCTTTGATGCTAACACCAGCTTAGGCAGAAGTATCAGGAAATGTTTTAGAAGGAGATGAATCCTTTAAAGCCATCATTAGTTTGACATACTTTAAAGGATCCGTTGTTTTTAGGGCAGTTCTTTCCTCTTCTGAGAAAGTGGAAATAGTGGGCTGGCTTGAAGAGGGCTGGTTGTGTGTCGAAACAAGATTAGACCCCTCAGTGGCGTGAGTGGAATCCAAGTCTTTGTTACTAGTAATATGTTCTGGCTCTTCGATGTTTCTTTCATCATCTCCCATACCCTCATTACCTTCGAAGAAACCTTCTATATCGGAGGAACGTTCCGCTTCCTCATTTATTTCAATTTCCTCAGACGTGCCAGCATTGGGGGAAATGCCATTTTTTTTAGCGTCTGCCTCAGGAGAAGAATTCTCCTGCTCTTCTGCGTCCTTCGACTCAGATTGACGGTGGCCAGTCGCAGACCCTTTGTTTTGCACAATTCCAGCATTGGGAGGAGGTGAAGGAGTTCCTTCGACTATCGGATTTTTCAGAGGATCATAAGTTTTGGGGGACTTGTTAGACTTTTTCTGCAAAAGTTAATACCAGTAGGGGTTCAAGGAACATAGTATGTCAAAATATAGGGAAATGAAAAGAAGAGTTTAAAGTAAAATATGTTATCAGAAGAAGAGATGTTGCTTCCAATACGCTCCGAAATTTTGACTCCAGAGGTTGGAGGTCCCGCTTCTTTCGCAGAAGAAGGGAGAGTAGCAGTTTCGGTCTCCTTTTGGGCAGTGCCCTGGGACGAAGTAACCTTCGACCCTTTTTTCTTTTTTTGCTTCTTCAAAGGAGGAGAAGAGTCATCAGCACTGCTACCTTCGAGTGTAATTATTTCTTTTTCAGAAATACTTTTTCTTTTCTTCGCCTTGGTAACTGGCAAACTCCCATCCTGCAGAAAACATCAAAATTTTGGTAAATAAGCAAAATTAGAACAAATTTTCCAGAGAAAGTTTAGTATAAAAAACCTCATAAACTTTAACATTTTTTCTTGAAGAAACGTTCTGCCCGGCATTATCTGGTGGTGGAGAAGTAGACTTTGACGTTCCAGTTGGAATAGTCTTTGAAGCGGGTTTTCCCTTCTTTGGGGTTATCCTTTCAACAGTTGAAAATTAACAAAATCAGAAGGGAACATGTCAAGATGGAAAATTTTAAAATACATTTTTTAACTTGGCACCTTGAAGCATTGGAGAAAGGATTCTCACAGCAGACAAATCATAGTGTAGGAAACCGTTGAAACTGTCCAGAGTGAGCTTAGTCGGAACAACCCGTTTTGCGCGTTTTTTACTATCATTTTGTAATTCATGAAAAATGTTCCCACAGACGAACCAGTCTGGGTAAGGTGGCGAAAATGCCAGAGCGAAGTCCGCTGTGGGAAATTTTGGAAATCTGGGTGGTTGCAGTTCAAAAGCTAAATCATACTTGAATTCAGGTTTTACAGATTTGGGAAGTTTTAATTTTGAAAGAGTTTTTGTAAATTTTTCTTTCAAAGTAAGTGACGCTTGATAGACTGTTTGACTAAGCTGCGTAGGGTCATAGACAGTTTCAAAATAATCCTGAAAAGCTTTTATTTCTTTGCAATGAGTAGTTTTACCTTTGGGTCCATGATCCTGCAAAGATGAAAAGGCTTGAGTCAGTTGATCTTTTATTTCATTAGTGTCGAACATGTTGTTATTGTAAAACTCGCTCCACCAAGTATAAAAGCCTTTGGTCGTATAAGTCGCAGGTTCAAAAGAAGCAAGTTTGAAGGCATCAAAGTCAGCATGGTATTCTTGATGTTTCACCATATCCCTCATAACGTAATATATTCCTGCATAGCAGATCTCCTTCTTGCGATTAAAGAGAGACACGGGGACAAGTTGATTCAACCCAAACTGTTGAGAGACGAAGTTTGGTTGATAAGCTAGCATGCCTACATAGTTCTTCACAGGTAAAATCCTGGAAATAAGGAGTCTGGGAAAGAGGAATGCACGCCATACATTTTCAACTTCAGTATTGGCATCCTTTATGGCTTCTTCCATCGAAGCAGTAAACCAGGAAGGGCCATGAGTTCGTTTGGCAAAGGGAGCCATAGCAGGAGTAAAGGCATGACGTTTCGAGAACATCAGAATATACTTGGTGAGGCTGGATTGAAGATTTGTGTCTTCACTAGGAGTCAATAACAGAAGCCTAGTTCCTTCAATACTTATTGCTAATATCATGGGGTCCTCTTTGTTCACATTTCTGGAAGTTCGAAGAGAGGGTTCGAAAGTGGCATTCAGACACAGTTGAAGAAACCAGTAAGGTCCGGATAAGAGGAGGTTACTACTAGCTTCATGTTCTTTAAGCTTGGCTACATCAGCACCTAGACTTTCATACAAACTTACTAGTAATAATTCACTAAGGCAAACCTTTCGACCAGAATGTAATTGGTTAGCCAAAGTCAAAAATCTTCTAGCTACTTGAAGGGATTTGCAACAGAAAACAAATTTGGACAACCATAAAGCTAAGAAAGCTATATGTTCGATGTCAGAAACATCTTCGTCGTCCGTATGATAAAAATTCATATAAGCATTAAAAGAGGCGGTTTTTGTGTTGAAATCTATTGTATTGTCAGATTGGAGAAAAGGGTCAAATATTTCTCCAATAGGAGAAAGTCCTGTGATAGCGGCTACGTCGAACAGCGTAGGGGTTATCATCCCACAAGGAAGATGAAAAGTGTTGTAAGTGGTATCCCAAAAATAATGAGACGTAAGAAGTAAGGGTTGGCAATAGCTGAAACCTAATTTTGACATCTGGATCAGGTCGAAAATGCCTAAATCTTTCCAAAATTGGCTTTTCTTTTTCTCTACTTTTTCTAGCCAGTTCAAATAAGACTTGTCTAAAGTGGGGCAGGATCGGAAAGGTCTGAAGTTATCAGTGATATAGTTCATTTGGAAAGGTCCCCTATTTACTTCAAGGCTTTCTGTAGATATATTTTTAGGGGATTTGGAAGAATCATCAAGAATATTTCCTTTGTTAGCTATGGGTTTCACGGCATGATAGGTTGGAAAAAAGTTTTTGCAATCTTCCAGATGTTCCGTAGAAACTAAGGGACCTAGGAATCCTAAGGTTTTACCAGATAGTGAAGAAGAAATTAATACCTGGGAAGAAAAAATAGCTTTTTGTTCTTTAGACAGCTTCAGAGGTGTGATAAACTCCTTATTCTCATGCATGATTATTTTTCTAGTTGGAATGGATTGAGAAGATGAACCGGTGGAAGCTCCAGAATTTTTGATTTCGATTTTCATTGATTGCTTATCTGAGGCCATGGATGAGTTTCTTTAAGTTTTATGGAGATTTTCTGAGTTTTTGGAAAGGAAGGGGTTTTACAGAGAAATGAGAGGGTTTTTGCTAAAGAGAAATATGCAAGAGTAGAAGAGAGGAAGAAGAAAAAATGTTTTTATAACGAAAAATGATCGTCTATCGAGGGACACGTGTTCACATCTTGAAGGAGAAGGTGAGAAGTTTGTCAAGTCACCTGACATTGGGAATAGTTATTCATCATTATAAACTGTTGCACGCACGTATTGAAATGACGTTTTTGGAGAGGTGTCATGATGACATCTTTAAAAGTATGAAAAGGTCCTCTTTGCTGGTCGAAATAGCATAAATCACAAGAAATGCATATTTCTGCACCCACTCGAAACAGACATTTTTTTGGGGCAATTTGTTAGCTGGGAATTTCGACCAGGTTAATATAGGAGCTTTTTACATTTTTTAAGACGGCTGAAAAAGAGTTTTTCTTTATGTCGAAATACATTACTAGACCTACGTCGAAGATAGCCTGAAAAGGGCAGATTGTGTATTTGGTCCAAAGAGCGCATTTTTCGACGGCCACGTAAGGAAATTATTACTGAAGGCTTGAGCGGGATTTTTTGAAATTCGAAAAGGGTTTTCTTTGGATAAGAAGGACGCGTGGGAGCCTTAGAGTGTCGAAAGACATGCAAGAGAGCAACGTGGCCTTTTCCTAGAATAGTACCGTTATGGTTAGGACATTATAAATAGCTCTTTAGTGTTTAGGGAGAGGAGGTCAGATTTTCGTACAAAATTACTCACAAGAATACTCAAATATCAAGTTAAAGAGAAAGAGTTTTGTTGAGAATGTACGTATGACCTCACAATTTTATCTTTGAAATTGCACTTATCAATATAATTGTCTTTAAAATCATTTTGTTACAATTTCCTGCAATTGTTCTTAAAATTCATTATGTTACGTTAAATTCTTTATGTTCTGTCGAATTGTCTTAATCTCCTGCAAAGATTCATAGATCAAATTAAGTCACTTAATTCCAGTATTAAGTCTTTTATTGTCAAACATTTATATTCAAACCTTTTTTAATTAAGATGCTTCGTCTAAAACTTTACATTTGAATTTAATTTCAGAAGCCTTACACTCCAAATCTTTACACAAACACATGCACAAATATTACTTCATATTTTACATAAGCCCTCAAGAAAGTGTTACAATTGACGTTAAGGCAATGTTCTAGGATCAATCTAGTCGATCCTGCAAGTAACCATACACATCAAATCTGTTTGGAAGACTAGCGGTTGTTTCGCCAGAAATCACTGCGAACACCGCACTAAACGGGCTCAAAAATAATAATTCTGCCAAAATGTCAAAATGCAAGCAGCACGCTACAAAATGCGCTAAGCGCACTCGCGCTTAGCGGCCTTTTGCGTGCTAAGCGGCTCTTCTGGGCAAAAATTCTCAAAATTGGTCTTTTATTCCGAAAATGCGCATCCGGAGTCGTGCCTTCGACACTTTATTCCTCAATGCTCCAAAATGAAACAAATACCTTCAAAATGAATGAAAAACATCAAACGGTACACTATGTACACAAAAACATAAATAAACACAAACTAAACGTATTAAAAGTCGAGTTTATTCAATGATATTAATAAAAAAGAGTCGATAAGTGCAACAAAAAGTATATACAAAAATAACTACAATTTACACTTATCAAACTCTCCCCAACTTAAACTTGTTTGTCCTCAAACAAGGCCAAACAACTCAAAGAACCAAAAGTAATCAACCAAAATATCATGAATCAAAAAGTTTTAAAACGGAAAACAAATGTATGGTTCAAACAAAAACACAGACACAAGGTAAATACTTATCACAATCCTACAACGACAACATGTAAATGAAACAAATCCTAAGTACAAAAATCACACTAAACATTCTAAAACAAAATAAGCTCAATCATGAATCACACCTAGTAAAAATTCATCTGTAGATGAAGAACACACAAAAGTGAGGGACAAAAAAACACTCATCCACAATCTTGCAAACAATAGACTAAATTATGCATTCATCCAAAAACTCATATTGAAAATACAAAGGCAAGAATCACAAGGGCCTTTTAAGATTGTAATGTGGCTTAGTTAACAAACAAGGGATAAGTCCTAAAGCTAATCGAAACAAAAACTTGACTTAACCTAAGAGAGTGATAAAATCACAAAGACTCAACCAAAATAATTTCAATCAAACTTCTTCTTCATTCCAAATTTCAAATCAACACACATCACTTATTACCACAACATTATTCCATACTATTTTTGTTTTTGTTTTTCAAAACTTTTCTCTTCTATTTTTTTTCTTTCTTTTTCTCTTTTTTATTTCTTTCTCAACCTCATAGTAATACACACAAGAACATAAACATTTCTCTTCCCAACTTGAATTCGACCATATCATAATGTGAATACTCCCTACTTTCTAAGGCAAGGTAAAAATTTAAACTATAAATCATAGTTGAGGGTTCAAGAAACAAAGAATCAATATCCATACAAAAAGATGAACCAAACACTCATAGACAAGTATCTATCAAAAACAACATGGACATCGACAAAAAAATCAAAAGGGGGGTACTAATGGTCAGACACTCACAAGGTGAATTGACTATTTGGCCAAGGTAGTTGTGCTCAAAATGAAACAAAAAATATCTTGATCATGTTCATGCTTTTGTACAATCAACACAAACAAAAGATTAAACTTAATAAAATCCAGTTAAAACAAGAATTATGGCCTCCAGCATATATGAAGAATGGAAATCTTCCTCACATTTATGGGTAAAAAGGGAACTAAAGTGATTCAAGTCATGAGCAAGTAATGCAAAAAGAATGAATGGCATGGTAATTATACAAATGAAAAGTTTCCTAAATATGTTATGTTATAGAATGCGATAAACGAGTACCTGGTGAGTACCAACTTTAAAAACTATCATTACCATACATTCGTAAGTTGACCTACTCAAAATCGAAAAATCACCAAATGCGACTTTAAGTTATCTAACCAAAATTTAAGTCCAAACAACAAAAGAAATAATTAAAAATATTACTATTAATTACTATACTATAAAGCCTTGGGTGAAGTGGTAAAAGGATAGCCAAGTAAAAAATTAAAAAGAATTCACTGGCTCTGCATAACAGGGCGCACTAAATGACACATATTGCGCTACACCCGTTGCAAAAAAACAGGGCAGTTGGTGCAACTGTCATGCAGGCTCTACTTACACCTACACAACCTCAAATATACAATATTTACAACACACAAACTTCCTCAAGCTAAACACGACAAGCTTGTGGAAAAACACAAATTGACATAACGAAACAAACAGTTGAAAGTGAATTAAACTAGTTGAAAAGTGAAAATTTAAGAATTTAAAACAGGTCTAATTTCAACTTGTTAAACCGCAAGTCAACACATACATAAACGAATACAAACAAAACATGATTGTTTTACATTGTAAGCTCGACACCTTTATTGTGAGAGCTAGTAAGCTCCTCTTGTCATGCCATGGTATTGTCACACCGCACAAACCTAAAGAAAGTTTTCTAACAACCACACAACAAACGTTACGAAAATGAGATAATTCCAACATTACGTGAAAATAAAGAAAAACACTTATATGCACAAGTATGGAAAGTAAACACAAAACATGTACAAGTAAAAATTGACAAGTTTATGTATACATTTTATACAACATATATATTAATTACAAAATTCAAAACAAAGAAACTATCACAATGCAAAACAATAAACACCAAACTCCAGCGACGACGACATTTTGCTGGAAGCGGTACAACAGCAAGCAAAAAGTAAGTTATTAATTTACCAGGTGATATAGGTTATGTCTTATCCTGTCCACAGAGATTGGTGAATTGAAATGTCGTTTGACAAATTTCACGTTAATGAGTTTGAGGGATAAATGAGTTGAAAGGAAAAGTATCAACAAAAAATAAATGTATAAAAAGGAAAAAGGAATAACTTATGAAGCATGCATATATACTACTTCTAAAAGAATTAAACCTATCGACATATTATACTAAACCTACAATATTCATCAATGTCATCACGTATCAAACACAACACCCACTGTATCACCTCAGCGGAGATCTCTCAACCACCTCAGCAACACATAATTCAACCATGCTCGCTTGCATCGACGATCTCTCAGAGTGACACAAATAACACAAAGGCATTAATCATAGACACCTTAAGTGAATAACATCGCTAAATATATCTCTAGGATTCAGACACTATTAGTTAATCATCCTAAATAAGAATTTAAGCAGTATATGTCTATAGCAACTCAAATCCCTAGCACATAGCAAAAATCAAGGATAACAATTGACAAATAATTGTAAAACAAGTTTTATATAACACCAAGGGCGACAAATATACATGAGTTCAAAGAAAATACATATACAAACCCAACCAAAAGATAATACACAAAGAAAAAGAGAAATGAACCACAAATCTACCGGTTTGTCAACGTCGGTCGAAGAGTAATCCACCTTGTATCATCCGTATGTAAGCTCCATAATTATTATCTAAGCTAATCCTAACAAAATTAGAGGTTGATGGAGTTGGGAGAAAAAACTTCCCCAAAACCATAACCTAACAAATGAATGATATAAAATTATAAAATAAATCTCAGCAGACCATGCTAAGAGGGTCTGGCGTGCGAAACACGACTTCTTTATTTTACACATCAAACCGCCCTAAATTGCGCTAAGCGGGCTCAAAAACAATGCTTTTGCCAAAATGTTGAAACGCAAGCAACGCGCTAAAAAATGCACTGAGCACACTCACGCTTAGCATCATTTTGCGTGCTAAGCAGGCTCTCATGGGAAAACTTCTCAAAATTGGTCTTTTATTATGAAAATGGGCATCTAGAGCCATGCCTTCGACACTTTATTCCTCAATGCTCCAAAATGCAACAAATACCTACAAAATGAATGGAAAAACATTAAACGGTACACTATGTACACAAAAACACAAATAAACACAAACTAAATGTATTTATACAAAAGTCAGGTTTATTCAACAATATTAACAAAAAATAGTCGATAAGTGCAACAAAAAGTATATACAAAAATAACTACAATTTGCACTTATCACTTATTCTTCAAGATATGTCAAAGGTTCATGTGTTTATTTCCATGTCTTCATCATAAAGTAACATCAAGTGTTCTCATGATAAATCAAAGGTCAATCAAGGATTCATCATTCTAAGTTTATATGAGCTTCATCATTTCCTTTGAGTACAAGGAAAGATTAAATATATCAAAGTTATGCAAAGTAGTTTGACCTAATTTGGCAAGTTTTCAAGTAAAAATTCACAAGACCACAACTTCTTCATTATTCAACTTTTTTTTATGGTTATTTTTACATGACTCTTCTTGACATCCTCTACAACTTATATTTACAAGTCAAGAGATGATTATGTGAGAATAGTCATCAAAATTTGAAGACATTATAGGTCATCTGTGGACTTTCTAGTGGGTTTTACCCAACTTTCAAGAAACATAACTTGCTCAATTTTTATCATGTAGAGCTCATTTGTTTTCCACAATACTCTTCTTGATATCCTCTTCAAGTTATCTTCAAAGATCAAGTTCCAATTATGCTTGGAAGGTCATGAAAGATTGAAAGACATTATAGGTCTTTTTGTACTTAGAAAATTTTGACATGTTTGCCTTATCATGAAGCCAATTTTCAATGGACATAACTTTGTACTCAGATTTCCAAATGAAATACTTTTTAGTACATTGTATTCTTTGTCATGAATGGAGTATAATGCAAAATTAATGAATCCAAAAAGGTCTTTGTGCTGAAGGGAATACCCGTTTGAAGAAGGGTACTTGGAATTAAGTTTTGGTGCGAAAGTCAAATTTTTACCACAACCAAAACTTGATTACATGACCAATTACCACGATATTTGTTTCTAATCATGTTTAGGGAATAAAGCACTTTGATCCATAAAACTTAATGTTTAGCTGCATTTTAAGCATGTAAAAATCACAAAATTCTCATTCATCGGATTAACTTGGATAACAATATTTGATCACCATTTATCTCATTTAAGAATTCCATTCACTCCACTATAAATAGAGGACCATCCTCACCTCATTTGACAAGCTTTGAAAGTCAAATTCACCATGTTCATATCTCATTCAAACTCTGAACTTGTATCTTTCGTTTTCATATTTCCAGCCATTTTAAAACAAACACTTCACTCCCTTTCGCATCTCTGATCTTACCTAAAGCTAACAAGATCAAAATCAAAGCAAATAGTGCATCAAATTGTTCTAGCTAAGTCAAGAATTCAAGGTAAATCATACATACTTTGTTCAGGTAGCTATAAACATTAATTTGCACAAACTCATTCACTACAATGTAGCCTATGATCTGTTGATACTTTCTGGACGTTCAACTTTGTTGAACCGATGCTTTTTCACTTCATATTTTGGATTTTTTCGTTTTGATTTTCATTTGGTTTTCTTTGAAATTCCCCATGCTCCCTTCAAATAAGTGATTCATGAGCACATGGGTAGATTCGTTTCAAAGAGATGCTTCAAATTATATAAGTATCATGGCTTAAATTTTCGGTTTGAGAAATTTGAACATAGAGCTTGTCGGAGAAGATGACTATAGCTCTCTACTTCAGTTTCAAACCAATTTCACCTCTCAGCCAATGAGAGTGTGACAATTGGAATGTTTTGGTTGGTCATCTTTTTTCAAACACTACTAGAAAATTCACTTTTAGTGACAGAATTAGAGACCGGAAAAATTTAAAAATTGGTCACCAAACCGTTTAGCAACCATCGCTTTTCAGTAGAAAAGTGCTAGTCGCTAAGTTTTAGCGATGAATTAAGTGACCTTTGTTTTATTTTAAAGTAAAATTAAAATTTTTCCCACTTAAGAATCGAATTCACAACCTCTGCAAATTTTTATAAAGCCTTACCACTACACCATTTAATAATTTTTTATATAATATATATTTAAACATATATACATATAAAAAATTGTTGTACCCCAAAATTTTCCCTCTCATTTCTCAAGAAATCTCTCATAGAATCTCCATTGATTCAAGACTACACAAGGTTTGATCAGCTCAAGACACCTCCTTCAACACTGACAACTCAAAATTAGGGTTTGAGTTTTCACAAAGATAATTGAACTTCTAATTCCTTATATGACTTTCATGGATCATTTTGGATCCCCAAGATTGCTCATGTCAAGTTTCAAGCTTTGGATCACATTTTTGCTCAGTCAGTTGATCAGTTGACCTAAAATCAACTATATTAGGGAAAAAGTCAATTGTGGTCAATTTGCAGTCAAACTTCATAATTTTTTATCCATATCAACATTATAAACTCATATATGTCAATTGATCAAGTTTGGATCACAATTCCTCAAATAAATTTTATCAGAACACCAAAAGGGCAAAATGGTCAAAATTAGGGTTTTGACTAAAAAGGCTCAATTTTTTACTTTTGACCTAATACATGACTTATTGGTTTGAGACATGGTATCAAGGATTAAAATACATCATTTTGACCTAATGGCATGGCTCAAAACATTTCCCAAGATCAATTGATTGATAATTGAAATTTGGTCAACTGATGGAAAAGTCAACTGTATACTGAAAAGTCAAACTTTGACTTTTTGATCAAAGTCAAGTTCAAAAATCAAATTTTTAACAAGACATGTCAAAATATGAAGATTGTTCATCAAGAAATCAATAAATTCAAAATTCATTTTGAAAAGTCAAACTTTTCAAGACTTAGAAATTTTCTAAGTGTCTTTTTATACATGATAATTTCATTACTTCATGCCATTCTTTCACCAAGATGCAAGATGATTCAAGGAAAACTTCTAACTTGAAAGTTGTAGATCTCAATGAGATCTAAAACAATGTAGATCCGAACTTTTTTATAAATTCTTGGATTTTAAGTTATAAATTCATGAAGTCATGGCATTTTTGAATAAACACTTAGAGAAATTTTCAACAGTTTTGGTCAGGTTTTTATCCCAACTTCTTGGCCAATTTTCATCAAGTTCCAGTTTGATTTAACAAAAGTGGTAAATATGAAAGTTGTAGAGGGTGTTTCAATCTTTCCAAAACATACAAGAGCATGAATTTATCATATTTGAGCTAGGAGATTCAAGGGCCTGAAGTTGGGCATTCATTCTTGAATTGTAAGCCATTTTTGTTGAAGAACGCATAATCCAATTGGCATGATGTGTTGCGTAATCTTACTTTGTAGGCCTTGTGACTTTCAAATCTTACCATAATTTAATATTTACATAAAATTTTGAGCTATGGTCCATTTGGTTTAAGCATTGTCCAAGTGATCTTTCCGTTTTTGGCACAAAGTTGGCATTGCCATTCTTGCAAAGTAACTTTAATCACAAAGTCAGCTCTCCTTGAGCCTCTAACTTATTCCTTCTACACACAATCAACATACAAAATCAGAAGGGCATGCTTAAAGTGTCCAACAACTCCATGCAACAAAGTACAAAGTATGGAACTATGATCTTCAATCTTGCTTCATGTACAATCTAACCTAGCCATAATATGTGATTCAAAATATGAGTTTGTTTCAAGTATCAAACCTTCTCTATAAATAGAGAGGCCAATTTCAAGATAAAAAGGTCAGAAAAATAGAGATAAAAGTAATAAGTTCTCTTGTGTAGAAGCCCTCAAAAATCCATGCACTCTCAAAAAAACAGAATTGTCCATAAAACCCCCATTATTGAGCTTTGAAGTCCAAATCCTTGAACCTCTCACTCCTTGCAAGTTTTGTCTAAACAAACCATCTAAACACTCCACATACATCATACAGAAGTTGTTCAAATACAAGAACAACTTCTGTAACATCACTATCATCATTTTCCAAGATCAACAACATCCCATACAGCAGCTCAAACTCAAAGCACAAATTTCAGTTTCAAGGTAAGTTTTCTTGACTTTGAACTCTTCATACAAGCATCATTAATGATTCACTTGTGAAGATAAAATATAGATATCATTTCCTTGAAGCTAACCATATGCTTGCTTTTCATTTTCACTAACCATGTGTTGAGAACTAACTTTTACATGTAGCAAAACAGTGATAAAAGCAAAAAACAGCAGTTATGAGTCGATACGAAATGCTATGAGTCGACACATATTATGTTCAAAACAGGTTATGAGTCGACACGAAACACGTATGCATCGACATGAAATGGTTATGAGTTGACACGAAACTAGTATACGTCGACTCATACTGAGTTGTTTTGACTTCCAGAAACAAGAAACATACATGAGCCAATACATAAGCCGACACATGAGCCAATACGAAACATGCATGAGCCAATACATAAACTCATGTGTTAGCTCATAAAACATTTTTTTTAATTTTTTTTTTAATTTTATTTTTACCTTTTCTTTATATTTTTATTATTATTATTTTCATATAAAAAATTTATAAAATTTTTTTTTTATTTAAATATGTATGCATACACTTTTGTTTTATTCCTTTTTTCTAAACTAAAAAAGACAAAAAAACATTTTCTTATTAAAATCAATTTCTTTTCTTAAAATTAATTTAATATTTAGACTTAGGTTTTATTACAATTTTTTTATTTTGATTAAATTAATTTAGACATTAGGATTTTAATTAATTTATTTTCAAATCAATTAGAATCTTTTTCATAAAAAAAATATAAAAACAATTTCTCTTTTCTTTATATTTCTTTGTATATTTTATTATTTTGCGCTAATTATGAATTTGTCAAAGCATTGTAATAGTAAATTAGGTTTGTTTGCTTTCATCTCCCCATTTTTAAATTTGTACCCCCATCCCCAAATGATGTAATAGCGTAGGACTTTACATTTCCACAATTTATCGCTTTCAAATATAAATGCTAGTAATTAGGGTTTGTATTGCAAGACATAAAATCAACAAGTAGAAAACCGTAATTCAAGACAAAAATGCATGAAAACAAAACACTTTGCACACTTGCACCTCTAGGGTAACCCACACTTGTTGCCTCGGATAAAAATAGTCATGTCCCTCGAACGTGGGATACTTTAGCAATGACCCTCGAATACAAGATCGTAGTCCCTCGATGACCCTTCAATGTTGCCTTCGTAAATGATCTTAGTCTCTTACAACAAATTGCTAAGGTATCCTACAATGTTGTCTTCTATGACTATACAATGACCCACACCTGTCCCTTTACATCCAAAGATAGAGCTTCTTACCAATCAATGATAAGATAGCAATGTCAAAGGAAGAGAGAAATGAATGGAAGACTTTTGAGTAGGTAGAAACGTTCTTAGTTGCTTTCTCACAATCCATCTTCAAAAACAAAGATCTTTTCAAATACACCAAACACTTTCAAAACATGAAATATTTTCAAAAGTCCGACACTTTATATACATTCTTATAGAGACGAGAATCATTACAAAGTCAGTCTAAATGAAGGCGCTTTTCAAAAATACTTTCAAAACCCACCACAAAGCACACTTTTAAACGAAGAAGAAAATTCAAAATATTTTCAAATTTCGCCTTACAAAGATTCATTACAAATTTTGCCTTACATTGGCAAATTTAAAAATATTTTTCAAAACACACACACAAGAAGAAAATTTTCAAAGTGGGCTAAGCGATTAAGAGCCCGGAGATAACTACGGATGAAAAGGGTCCTAACACCTTCCCTTTTCATAACTTACCCCCCGAACTCATAATCTTCAAGGTCTTTCCTATTCTTTTCACCATTTTCTTATTAGATAAAAGAAAAGTCAATGGTGACTCTAGCTATTCGCAACATTTGAGATAAAACGCAAAATAAGTCAGTTCTCCCACCGTATGATAGTCTCATAGGCTAAAACTATAAATTCTTCTAAACAATAAAATTGATGCATAAAAACTATTATGTTAAATAAAACAAAGAGATCATTATTCTTAACATTGCAAATCAGCGACACCCCCTAGCATTGGGGGGTTTATCCGCATATAATATTCAAAGAAATTTCAATAAAAATAAAGATAGACATTACACAAATTGATGGTGAACTCTGATCTTCAATTTCTTTCGCTCATGAAAGGTCTTCGTTCTCCCAAAACTTGCATAGACTTCAATCTTCTATCATGAAATTATTCACTCTGGTTCAAAAGTGTCCCCTTATTTCTTCTTAAAAACAGGTTTTTATAGTACTCGGTCATCCCTTAGCAATCCAAAATGTCCAAAGTACCCTTAATGCTCCAAAAATACCTAAAATCTCAAAATTTGAATTTCTAGTACTGGGCTGACACAGGCCGTGTCACGGGACACGGGCACCTGTGTCAGCGTCTGCGATCTACTCTTTTCAAACATTTAGCCCAGCTGAATTGACACGGGTCGTGTCGTGTGAAACGGGCGCCCGTGTGTCCTTATGTCTCGCTTCCAAATTTCTATTTTTCCAAGTCTTCCCCCTGACACGGCCCGTGTCAAGTGTCACAGCCACCCGTGTCAGGGCTCCTAAAGCACTTCTTCCAGAACTCTAAATTCTGCACTTTTCTGCCCTGATTTATCCTGTTTTATTCTTTTGAACCTGAAAACTCTAAAATACAAACCAAATCATAAAATGCGATAAAATGAAATAAAACACCAATCAATTAAAAGAAACGATAACTAAAATAAATGCATAATTCCTGTGTAAAAACAACTGATAACTGACTATAACCTTGTGGTATCAGTCGTGCTTTATTTCTGACGAATTCTCCTTGTTCGTTTAGCTTGTTTTTGAAGAACCATTTGGTTCCAATTATGTTTAAGCCTTTTGGTTTAGGAACTAGATCCCATACATCGTTTATGGTAAATTAATTTAGGTCTTCCTGCATTGCAAGGATCCAGTCATTGCCTAGAAGAGCTTCATCAATGGAATTTGGCTCGATTAGAGATACTAATCCGATGAGTGATTCTTCAGAATTTATGAATGTAGATCTTGTTCTGATTGGGTCATCTTTCTTCCCTAGAATCGTGTTTTCTGGATGAGCTAAGCTGCTTCTGGATTATCTTTTCTGGATGGAGTCTTAAAAATTTGTTGTAATATTTGAGACATCTTCTTTTGTATTTGAATGAGATTCTTTATTAGGATTTACTGACGATCTGTCTTCAGAACCTGTAAATTAAACTTCTATATCTGCAAAAGTTTTACCCTTCTTTGACTTTTAAGAGCCAAGTTTATCATCCAATTTGACAATAATAGATTCTCCCACAACTCGTGTTTCTGTGTTATATACTCTATAGCCTTTTGAGCATTCAGAGTATCCTAACATGACACACTTTTGTGCTTTAGAATCAAACTTGTTCAAATATTCTTTAGTGTTTAATATAAAACAAGTACATCTAAATGGATGGAAATAAGAGATGTTGGGCTTTCTATTCTTCCACGATTCATATGGAGTCTTATCCAAAATAGATCTTATTGAGATTTTATTCTGAATATAACACACTGTGTTAATTGCTTCTGAAGAATGGAAAAACACAAGAAGGGGGATTTAAATTGGGGTTTTTAAAACTTTAATTAAAAAAACATGTTTCTTATCCTGGTTCGTTTAAACTCAAACTACTCCAGTCCACCCACCAAGGAGATTTTGCCTTTCTCAACGAGGTTTTAATCCATTAATCAAACTTGATTACAGAGCTACTATGACAACCGTCAAAGTCTTCTTGAGTTTAAACCACAACCCAATTTTCTCAAGGAATTACACTATACAATATTTAAGAGAGTGTACAAAAAGTGTTTTCTCATAACACAGTATCACACAAGTGATGTTTTACACAAATGAAATTCAGTACGTTGAAGGTGATGAAGATTGTAACGCCCTGATAATTTAATTAATTATTTAATTAAAATTATTAGTTGGAGTTTAGAAATATTGTGAATTATTGTTAAGTTTCTCTGTGACGTTATTTGATTAATTGGTGGTTTAATAATATTAAATATATTGGAGCATTATAAGATTAATCGTTGGGCTTATTTAAGTGATGTCATGTAGTAAACATGAGAGTATGGATATTGGCCCAATAAGAATTACTAGAATTAAAAAGGTTAAGTGGATGTAAAAGGAATTAGATTAATTGAGAAAAAGTGAGAGAATAGATGAGAGAAACTCATTCCCGTTTTTATTGCAGCAGTCTCACTAAATCAACAATCCCCGATTCGTTAACCGTTGGATTATGCTCAAATTTTGAGGGTAGGTTCGCAAAACATACGTCTAACTTTTGACCGTTGGGATCTTCAAAATAAGGTCTGAGTTGAGAGATATCATCATCGCACTATAGCTGCATATTTGAGAAAATTTTCAGCTTTGATTCTGATCTAGATAGAAAAAATCTTGGAAGGTTTTGGTACAAGAGAAGTTACAGAGAAGAGAAAAATAAGGGTTTTGAGGAGAAGAAGAGATATACGTGGAAGTTACACCAAGCGTCCAAGAGGAGATTCAATTGGAGACTCTTAAAGTTACCTTCAATCTAAACCAGGTAAGGGTGTGGTTCAATCTCTATAACCGTGTATATGATAAACCGTATGTGGGTTGTGATGTATAAATTTGTGCCATGAATTGTTGTCGATTCAGTTATATTGTGATTATGTGAAGATTATCAGTCCTGCAATTTTAGTTGTCAGTGAATGTTCATAATGTGTTGATGAAGTTGTTCTGTAATTTATTTAAATCGTATTTCTGTTATGATGATGTTATGGCTATTATTGAGTTGTTGTCCTGAGATGAGACTCGAAAGAACATATATGCGTGGTGGAAAGACTATGTCATATCTTATATTATTAATAAGTTAATATAATTAGTAAAATAATTTAGTATCAGATTGTATTAAAGAAATTGCATAAATAAATTGTAATGCTTTAGTCAAATGAATAGCATGATGTATATGTAAGAGTAGCATAAATAATAGTGTATGGACTAATTTAACTGAGCATTGTTAGAAAGTATCAGTAGATGTGAAAATTGTAAATTATCATACAGAAAGTATAACAGAGAATTTCGGTAACAGGAGGAATAAGTTGAAATTGGTTTTGGTTTATAACTAATATTTGTCACTGGCAGGAAGTTGTAGTAATAGAAGTTGTAGATTGCAAACAAATAGTTTTGGCAGAGACCAATAATAGCAATAAGCTAAATAAAAGAGGTAGCGTAATTTAGTAGAATAAATTTATTAGTAGAAGTATAAATAAATAATAGTAATAACAGTATATAAAACAGTACCGATTAGACGAATTTGTAGATTTAGGAAGTAAAAGTAGTTAACCCGAATTAGTTGAAATTGTCAGAGTGAGTCGTATATACATATGGGTATTTTTAGTTGATTTATTTTGTTATAATTATGTAGAATAAAGTTGATTTGCATGTGAAGTCGAATTAAGTTGAATGGTTCCAATTTATGGAATTGTGTTGTATACCTTGGTAAAAAATATGAAATTACAGGTGATGATGAATTTGGTTGAATTGCCTCTATTTATGGGCAATATTATGTTGTAGACCTATGGCCAATGTTGAGATGTTGTGTTGTTGTGATTGTCTCAGTGAATTCTTGTTGATAATATGAAGTTGCAGAGATTTTAGATGATGATGAATTACCTCTATTTACTGGTAATAATGGTGATGTAGGCTTATGTGTTGTGATGAATGATGATTGTTGTTAGTATGTGATGGTGCATTCATTGAGTCACATATATTTGCATACTCTGATGGCCTGTATTGGCAGATTTTGTGAAGACCTGTATTGGAAAATTGCGAAGAAGGTTTATGCATTGTTGATGCCTCTATTAATTGGCAATTTTTAAGTTGGGAGTTCTGCTCCGATGGTACCACATGCATATGCAATATGATTGAGTCACATTTGATGTTGCATCTTTAGTTATGGTGAAGATAGATTCGTTGTTGCTTTATGTTGTTGACTCGTTGTGACAATTATTATCTAAAAGCTGTGAATTTAGTAGTTATGTCGTGTTGATGTTTTATTGTGATTAAAGTTGTTTGTAAGTTGTGAAGTGAGGATTTTATATGATTTGACTTAATATATTATTATCATATGACTAAGTATATGGTTTGATATCTCACCCCTTCTTTTTGAATGTTTGCCTCTGTTGGTAATGTGCAAGTAATCAAGAAGGATAGTTATTACCTCGTTAGTTCGAGTCGGTATTGTCGCTCTGGTACGTAGCACTCGGGGGGATGAACGCTAGATGTTTAGTTGTTGATTATTATTTCAGTGGCTAAATTTTTAAGTTGATTACATGAAAAATTGTTGTCTTGAGGTTATTTTAGTTTAATAAAAGATGTTAAGTGAATTGAAGTTGAGTATGCATATTATGTTGCTTATCAATAAAAAGTTATTTGATTTTGAAGAATAAATCAGATTTTTATCGGTTCATCCGAGTTAAGTGTTATGTATCTGTTTGTATGCGATTAAATGAAGATTGATTTTTAGTTGAAAATGTAGCATCCTATTTATGTTGAACTCTGATTTTCTTATTATTTTCCGGGTAGAAATGGGGTGTTACAAAGATGACTCATTTGTTATGCACTCAAAACCGTAAACGATTTCTCCTTCAAGCTTTCTTTATATAGGCAACACATGTGGGAGCTTTTGGAATATTGATAAGTAGTAATTAAAGAGATTTCCAAAAAAGGAGATTCTTGTTTCCTTTCAGCCGTTACTTTTGAATAGCCATAAGTAATTTGTAACGCTTCAGAACATGCTTGCTTTAGAAGATGAATGTTACTGTTACTTGTAGAATAACTTCTCCTTATTTTTTCCCACCTTTCATTGAGTTTAGGTTTTTCCTTTTAAAGACCTCAGCTGCCCACGCGATTCAAATTCTCTGCCTAATTTGTTGTAGATTTACCAATTGATGTACCAATTATGCAGAAAAATCTCCTTGAATCTTGGAACAAAACATCATAAGTTTCCTAAATTGTCTCAACATCCAATTTTAGAAAATAATATACAACTGGAGATAAGATTAATTGTTCCAAATAAAATATTCTTGACCTGCACAAATTAGTGAGGTGTATCCAAGAGAATCTTACATAATGAAATCAAATATTTTAAGAAAGTAACAGCAAAATCTGCTATATCAGTTGGCAAAGATATCACAACATCTTGCTCAACACCTGGTGGCAGCAACACCTGTTATGACAGTTGTTCAGGATGCCACAGCATCTTGCACAACCTCTGATGTGGTACATGTTTTCCCAAATGAAATATGTTTTTATCAAAATTGTTTCCAATCATAAAATCACAAACCCAACATAATTGTAACAGCGTTTCTGTGTTTACAGCAGGATACAATTACGTGTTAGAAGTGTCTGAAGCGGAGGAAAAGTCTGCTTATGAAGAAGCGGCGAACCAGAAACCACTAAGCTATTATATGATGAATAACAGTGTTATCGAGGAACAATAAGCCGTGTTTGAAAAACCTGATGCTGGGATGAAGTACCATGTGAAGCCATTGTTTATCAGAGCGAAGGTAGATGGTGTGGCTGTCAACAAAGTGTCTGACGATGGAGGTGTTGCAGTAAATTTAATGCCACAATATTTGTTGAGAAATATTGGGAAATTCGACACAGACCTTAGACCATATAATATGGTCTTGTCGAACTACGAAGGAAAGACCAATCACATTCTTGGAGTGATACAAGTGGAATTATCAGTTGGCACTACTATAAGGCCAACATTGTTTGTGGTGATAGTGTCCCGAGTAAATTACAAATTGTTTCTGGGACGTGAATGAATCCATGGGATAGTTGCAGCTCCTTAAAACATGCACAAAAGGATATCGATCTGGTGCCCATATGGAATTGTAGAGAACATCAAAGCGGACCAGATTTATTTTATGGCTGAAGTTACCACTGTTAAGAAATTTTTTGATCGAAATTTAGCCAAGGCTCCTAAGGATAGGATTTCGAACTTTTCCCCTCATAATGATGCGATGTATTATTTGAACTTGCATCCAACACGTGATGGTTTCATTTGGGACCAAGAAAGGATGCACAAACTTCCTGTCAAAGAGGGACACATCACACCCATTAGGTGGGGAGACAATAATGATGATTATGCCTGAGTAGAACGCTCTAGCAAGGATTTCGACCTATATTCATGAAAACTTATTAAATTCGGCTTTTGAGACTGGAGATTTGCAGGTTATGGATCCAAAATCCATTTTAGTTAAAAATTCTAAGAAAATGCGAAATTCGGCGAAACAACAGCTTCATAAAGTTGGAGGCTCGACTGTATCTTGATGACGAGCCTTTGGGGTTTGAAAAAGACCTAATGGATTTAACATAAAAGATGCAGGCCCCTTAAAATTTGACATAGGTAATGTCAAGGTTTAAAGACCAATGTATATTAGTTCCGAAGTCGAAGCAGGGTTGAAGAAAAAGCTGGTCGAGATGCTCAAGGAATTCAAATATTCTTTCACCTAAGATTACAACGAGATGCCAGGGTTAAGTTGAAATGTGATGGAAGTGAGACTACCGATTCGAAATGGTAAAAATCCGGTAAAGAAGTTGCCAAGGAGGTTTGTGTCAGAGATCCTGTCGAAAATAAAAGAAGAGATAGAAAGGCTGTTCAGGAGCAAATTCATCAGAACAGTCAGGTATGTCGAATGGATATCTAGTATATTTATTGTTATTAAGAAAAATGGAAGTCTTAGAGTTTGTATAGCCTTCAGGGATTTAAATAACTCTACTCCCAAAGATTTATACCCCATTCTTGTGGTAGAGATGTTAGTCGACTCAGCCACATGACATGAATACCTTAGTATGTTGGATGGGTATTCTGGGTACAATCAAATTTTTATTGTTGAAGACGATGTACCAAAAAAGATGTTCTGATGCTCATTTGCCTTAGGGGCCTATGAATGGGTGGTAATTCCCTTTGGGTTGAAAAATGTTAGGGTAACCTATCAAAGAATCATGAATTTGATATTCCATGACTTTATTGACATGTTCATGCAAGTCTATATCGATAATATTCTTGTAAAATCCTCATCAGAATGGTCATTTAGACCATCTTCGAAAATCCTTCGAAAGGATGAAGAAATATGGATTGAAAATGAATCCATTAAAATGTGCTTTTTGTGTCTGTGTAGGATATTTTATAAGTTTTGTTGTGCACAAAAAAGGCATCAAGATAAATCAGAACAAAACCAATGCGATCTTGGACACCAAGCCTCCTTCGACAAAGAAGCAGCTCCAATATTTGTTGGAAAAGATAAACTTCCTGAGAAGGTTCATCTCAAATCTAAGTGGCAAGACATTAGAATTCTCCCCATTACTTTGAGTTGGTAAGGAAAATGAATCCAGATGGGAAAGTGAGCATTAAGACGCTTTCGACAAGATCAAATATTATTTAATTAAGCCTCTTATTTTGTTTCCTCCTAGAAGAAACAAATGTATTAAGTTGTATATTTCCACGTTAGATTGGACATTTGGAAGTATGTTAGCTCAAGAGCATGACAATGGCTTTGAAAGGGCCATTTACTACCTTAGTCGAATTCTTAGTGACACTGAAACTAGATATAATGCTATAGAGAAGCTATGTCTTTGCTTGTACTTTTCTTGTAACAAACTTAAGCGTTATATAAAACATGTTAAAGTTTCTGTTTATTCGCATTATGGTGCTATTAAGCATATGTTATCTAAAAAATATTACATAGTAGAATTGGGAAATGAGAATTAGCCTTAACTGAGTATTCACTCACACACGCCCCATTAAAGGATGTAAAAGGCCAAATTATCGCAGACTTTATTGTCAATCATTCATTGGTAGAAGCGACAAAAAATTATCTACAAGTGAGACCCTGGCAGTTATACTTTGACGGTTCAAAACATAAGAGTGGAACGAAGTCGATATTCTCATCATTTTGCCAGAGGATGTCCCCAGCAAATTCAAATTTAGGATCAAAGGTGAATGTTCTAACAATGAGGCTGAAAATGAAGCTTTGATAACAGGCCTTCAGATTTTATTAGACTTGGGGAAAAAGATGTCAAATTAAAAGGCGATTCTGAATTAGTGGCGCGACAGATAAATAAAGAATACAAGTGCATCAAAGACAATTTAATGATGTATTTCTCTATAACTATATCTTTATTAAAACATTTTGATAACGTTTCGGAAAGCCATGTACCTCGACTAGAGAATCAAAAGGCTAATGATTTGGCCGAGATAACTTCAGTTTATTAAATTTCTAAAAAAAGTTATAGGAATTGAATGAAATTAAAGACAAGGTAATCTGGATTGGCTACCCTCTAAAGACAACGTCAATGTCAAAACTTGGGGGAGGGGGGGGGGGGGCAGGATTAGATAGATTAGAAGTCACTCCATACTGAATAGAAAAATCAAAAAATTGAATACAAAGCCCTACGTTACATGATTATGGGAAATAATTTATTTAAGAAAACTCTTGAGGGGGTCCTTCTTAAGTGCCTAGGCAAAAGTGAAGCATATTTAGCCACTACTTTAGATACACAAAGGATTATGTGGCTCCCATAAAGTAAGCCAAAAAATGAAATGGTTAGAATTTTGTTTGGGAGTTTATTGGCCGACTATGTTGAAAGACTGCATGGATTTCACCAAGGGTTGTCAGGAATGGAAAAAGTATTAAGGCATCCAACATGTGTCTGCAAGTGAGCTACACTATAGTGTTAAGCCATGGCCGTTTAGGGGTGGGCATTGGATATAGTATGCAAGATTAAACCTTCATCGTCGACGAAAGGACATTTGCATATATCTGTCGAAATCGATTACTTTAACAAATGGATAGAAGCAGTGGCTTTACCTAATGTCGACCATAAGAAATGATAGGGTTCATTCAAGATCATATTATACATAGATTCATAATATCTGAAACTATCACTACAAACAAAGGAACATTCTTCACTGGGCGAAAAATGGTGAAGTTCGCTACAGAAACATGTTTCAAATTGTTAACATCAATGCCTTATTATGCCCAGGCCAATGGCCAAGTCGAAGATGCTAATAAAATTATAATCGAATTTATTTAAAAACATATTAGTCAAAACCCAGAAATTGACACAAAACTTTGTGCCAAGTACTTTGGGCATGTCGAAATTCTCTTAAAGAATCAACTAACTCCACACCTTTTAGACTAACTTATGGACATGATGAAATACTTCTATTGGAAATACGTTTGCACTCAATTAGGATTCAAAGGTAGTCAAAAATTCCCACGAAATATTATTGGGGACTGACGCTCGACGGATTAGTTAATTTAGATGAAGAGAGGTCGACCTCTCTTGATGTTTTAACTCGACAGAATGAGCAAGTGGCCAAAGTATATAATAAAAAGGTTAGAGAAAAAACCTTTATCCCAGGAGATTTAGTGTGGAAAGTCATCTTACCTATGGACAAAAAAGATTGAACCTTTGGTAAATGGTTCCTAAATTGAGAGGGACTGTTTCGAATTTTGCAAACATTCACTGATAATACTTATATGGTCGAAGAATAATAATCTCTGAAGGTCGAATCTTGCGAATTAATGATAAATATTTAAAATAATATCGACTTATGCTATAGAAAATAAAGATTAATGAGGAGTAAAATGTGTACTTATTTAAAAAGGCCTAAAAGGACTTGGCCTGAGTGTCAAAATGCAACGAGGGCATAATTAATGTTATATGATAATTGTTTGGAAATAAAACAAGAACTAAAGACTATAACACAAAATCTAAAAAGGAAAATAAGCTTTAATCTTCTCATATTGGTCCTTGGCAGCTGCAAGTCGACGATCAACTAATGAAACGGTTGAGGTGAAATCTTCAAGTTCCGCATCCAAGTCTCTAACCCTGTAGAAATATTGGACTCCTATCATAGCTTCGACATCTAGTGCTTGTTGAGTTGTGGTATATATATTAGCCTAACGAGCTTCAGCCTTTTGAACCTTAACCTGCAATTCTTCAATTTGCTTCTTCCACTACAAGATATCTTCTGCACAGAATTCATATTCTTGAAGAGCTCAAACATTTGTCAGTCAAAGTTCCCGTAGTGCTCATCATGATTTTCAAATACATAAGGGGTTTTGTTTTCTTGAGTACAACTAGTTCATCTTGAGATAATGTAGTCTCAATGGTAGGTGGAGGCTTAGCAGTTGAAGTAGTATCAAGAGAAATGTAACTATTTGGCTTATCTTTCAAAGCAGTATTGAACTTTAGCAGATTATCTTCGCCAGTCTTGTCTTCAGTAGAATTCATGTTGTTTTTAGCTTCAGTGTTATCATCTTGTGGCCAACCAAAAGGTGATAGAGGTTGACTTTTTCTTCTTGCTCATTATGTTCGCTTTTCGGGGAATATTTTGGTTCTTCACTGTGGGTATATGAAGAAGAAACGTTCGACTTGTCAAGGTCGACATCTGCAAAATAGGGATCACTTTGAATTTCATAAGGTTGTTGTTCTTCTTCGGCAGAATCATTGAGGAATTGAGGGGACATTGTAGTCATAGGCATGAAAGGTTTTATTTTCAACTGGGTTTTTTCAGACGAATTTTTCTCTAGGAACCAAAGAAAAGAATAATAGAAGTGATGCTTCCTAGACGAAGAAACTTGTCAAAAATATTGGTACGTGAAATCTGCCAGCATCTGGGCCAGATTAGTGCTCTCAGGTTTTGCAGAAGCTATAGGTGCATTAGCTTTTGCTGCTAGTTTTCAGATCGATATGTTTCCCAGCCTTCACCGCTTTTGCTTCGACATCAGAAGCAACCTTGGTAAAAGCAGCGACCTTAGGGTTGGGGGCAGTTTGAGCAGCTCTAGATTTCTTTCCCTTCCTAGGAGTCTCAAGTAAAGAATGTTGTCTGGCAATTGTGTTGGTTGCAACCTCTTCGATCTGGATACCTTTTCACCGCTAGTGAGATGTCCATGAGGTTCATCATTGACTTGTACCTGGTAAAAGTGAGTACATAAGAAAAATACATAAGCTATATATGTCGAAAATACATGCAAAATAAGGAATAAAAGTGTACCCGAGTAGTGTGCATCGAGGCTTCTCCTTTAGCCTTTTTATGCATAGAAACAACACCGTCACTAGCTGCATCCCTGGTTCATTTCCTACGTTTGACTGCTGGAAAATATGTAACAAAGTAAGTACTGAATTCGATAAGGAAGTATATGAGTGTTTACTGTGTTTTCTGGTAAATAACCGTTGATCTTCTAAAAAGAGTAACTTTTTGGTTACTCGCAGGATCGATCAGTTTGATCCTAGGACATATGCTAATTTGTGATGTTGTTTGGACATAAACGTTAATGTGGGTGAAGAACGCACGTTCGACTGAGAAAGGGATGAGTTTGAGTGCAGAAAGTAAATAGAACAAAGGGGTCGAGGAGAGGTTAGGTACAAGAATCTGGGTAAAAGTACAGATAAAGTACAAACAAGATAAAGAGGCAAGAAATGTAAAGAGAGGAATAAAAGACTTTGATTGTAAAATGTGGTGTTTCAAACGTACATTTTTCAGTATTCTTTCTCACACAACGGGTACTTGAATAGTATTGAATAATTTGTACAATCAATTGAACACTCGGAAATCTACATAAACTTCCTATATTTATACTAAAACTAGGTAATCGTCGAGGAGTTGTCTTGCTCTAGGATGAAGACAAGTGTCTTCTGCATGTGCTTCGACCCCTATTTTCATGCCACGTTGCTTTCCTCAACTGCCAAGCGAACTGATTTTCCCTCCTTTATTCAGATTCAAAATCTTCTGAGGCAGATACGAAGTTCCCTTCTGGTCGAAGTCCTTGGAGTCTCTTCAGTCGAAGGGATTGAGAACCTTCTGGTCGAAGACTCAATTTAACTTAGAATTTCTCTAAGTACTTTTCTGCTTTGTCGAAGTTTTTCCAACTTAGACTTGTTCAATCTATTTTTTGACCCATAAGGCCAACTTGTTGTAGGTGTCGAATTTAGGAGCTAACAAATTACCCCCCAAGAATATCAGTTTCGACGCAAGGAGAGATGATTATTCTTTGAGATTCCCATTCGACACCTGTCTTTCTCTTTGACCACAGAAATCGCTTGTGTGCTTTTCGCCTTCTACTAACCCCTGCTGGTATTCAGATTCATCATTACCTTTTTCTCAACATGTCGCTGTCAATTAGCTGTTACCATGCTGCCATGATGGCCATTATCCCTACAACCTAGGAAAATATGGCAAACATTTTCATTTCTCGTACGATAATTGCTTTAACGTTCGCCACGTGCCCCACTAACCCTGCATCATTAAATGGTCTTGGGATAAACACTCTTTCCTGAACACTATAAATAGACAAATGCTCTTTGGGGAATTCTTTTACAACTCCTAGTATTCTTCACTCTCTTGCAAATAAAAAACCTTACCAACTTTATCTTCTTCGCTCTTTCACTACTACTTTCAGTCATGGCTTTCCTTTCCAATGCACCCAACAACCCAAAAACTAAGAACTTTTCTGATCTCCAAAAACAACCAGAGGTTTTCTCCACTAACCCTGTACCTGTTTCGACTGGAGAACGAAGGGTCGTATCTGAACCGATGGCCTAAGAGTGGCGTGATGCTTATGATTCCCAGTTGCTTATCCCTGTTAGGTATTCTGGGCAGATGTATGCTATGTCTGGCCCATTGTCTAAGTGTTTCGAGAATCCAAAACAAAATAGAAACTTCTTCCCAACTCACCATAGGCTCATGCCTATAGGTTGTGTGAAGAAACTCAGGGATGATCCTGAAGATGCAACTCCCGCCAACCAGCAACATTCTCAAACGAAGGAAGATATCAATCTTCAGTTCATGAACAATGGCAATAAGATCTTTCGATCTTTCCCTAGTCTTACTTCAGAATACTCATAATGGCTGAGCAAAATGGAAACAATACAATCCCAAATCTGGAAAGATATGGGGATCTATGACTTGATCATGATGTCGAAGGCTGGGTTAGCTTACTGCCCTCTCATGCTGGTGGCTTCATTGTATTTTTGGGACGACACACATTTTACCTTCCATTTGCCTTGTGGAATGGTAACTCCAACCCTCTTCGATATAGCCGTTGTTGTACCCCAAAATTTTCCCTCTCATTTCTCAAGACAGTTCTCACAAATATCTGCAAAGCTCAAGCTTGCACCACTATTGACTAGGTCAAACCATTTCCTTAACACTGATACCTCAAGATTAGGGTTTGAATTTTCATAAAGACAATTGGACTTATAATAATTCAAGTGACGTTCTTGGATCATTATGGACCTTTAAGAATACTCATGTCAAGTTTCAAGTCTTCTCAGTCAATTGACCAAGAGACCAAAAATCAGTTGTACTAGTGAAAAAGTCAACCGTGGCACCAAAAGTCAAACTTTGACTTTTTGGTCAATATTAAGTCTCAAAGATCAAAATTCATCAAGACATTCGAAAATATGAAACTTGATCATCAAGAAATCAAGAAAGTCAAAAGTCAATCTGAAAATTCAAACTCTTCAAGACTTAGAAATTTTTCTAAGTGTTTTTATACATGATAATTTCATTTCTTCATGCCAACTTTTCACCATGATGCAAGATGATTCAAGGAAAACTTTCAACATGAAAGTTGTAGATCTCAATGAAATCTAAAACTTTGTAGGGCAGGACTTTTTCTAGAAATGCTTGGATTTTGAGTTATAAATTCATGAAGTCATGGCATTTTTGAATAAACACTTAGATAAATTTTTAGCAGTTTTGGTCAGGATTTAATCTCAACTTATTGGAATTTTTTCACATAGTTACAAGATGATTTTGTCAAAATGGAAAACATGAAAGTTATAGAGGGTGTTTCAAGCTTTCCAAAACATCCAAGAGCATGAATTTATCATATTTGAGCTAGGAGATTCAAGGATCTGAAGTTGGACATTCATTCTTGATTTACAAGGCAGATTTGTGATGAACAAGGAACCAAAATCTTAGCCATGCTGCATAATCTTCACTTTTCAGGCCTCTAAACTTGCAAATCTATCCTTAATCAGATGTTTACACAATTGATTGAACCATTATCCAAGTGGTTCAAGTATTGTCCATTGCATCTTTCCATTTTTGACATCATTAATGGTTAATTTGTGAAGATAAAATATAGATATCATTGCCTTGAAGCTAACCATATGATTGCTTTTCATTTTCACTAACCATGTGTTGAGAACTAACTTTTACATGTAGCAAAACAGTGATAAAAGCAAAAAATAACAGTTATGCATCGACACGAAATGCTATGAGTCGACACATACTATGTTTAAAACAGGTTATGAGTCGACACGAAACACGTATGCATCGATACGAAATGGTTATGAGTCGACAAGAAACCAGTATGTGTTGACTCATACTGAGTCGTTTTGACTTCCAGGAGCAAAAAACGTACATGAGCTAACACATGAGCCAATACGAAATCTGGACGAGCCAATACATGAGCTCATGTGTCAGCTCATAAAAAAAATTTAATCTTTTTTTATTTTATTTTATTTTTATTTTTTCTTTATACTTTTATTATTATTAATTTCATATAAAAAATTCAAAAAAAAATATTTTATTTAAATATGTATGCATACACTTTTGTTTTATTTTTTTTTCTAAACTAAAAAAAGACAAAAAAACATTTTCTTATTAAAATCATTTTTTTTTCTTAAAATTAATTTAAAATTTAGACTTAGGTTTTATTTCAATTTGGTTTATTTTGATTAAATTGATTTAGACATTAGTATTTTAATTAATTTCTTTTCAAATCAATTAGAATTTTTTTTCATAAAAAAACATAAAAAACAAATTCTCTTCTCTTTATATTTCTTTGTACATTTTATTATTTCGCACTATAATTATGTAATTGTCAAAGCTTTGTAATAGTAAATTAGGTTTATTTGCTTTCATCTCCCCATTTGTAAATTTCTATACCCCATCCCCCTAATGATGTAATAGCATAGTAAATTTACTTTCCGCAATTTATCGCATTCATATAAATGCTAGTAAATAGGGTTTGTATGGGAAGATAAAATCAACAAGTAGATAATTCTAATCAAAGATTAAATGCATGCAAATCAAACACACTATTCACACATGCACCCCTAAGGTTAACTCCATTTGTTTCCTAAAAAATAGTCATGTCCCTCGAACGTGGGATACTTTAGCAATGATCCTCGAATACAAGATCGTAGTCCCTCGATGACCCTTCAATGTTGCCTTCGTAAACGATCTTAGTCCCTTACAACAAATTGCTAAGGTATCCTACAATGTTGCCTTCTATGACTATACGACGACCCATGCCCGTCCCTTTTACATCTAAAGATAAGGCTTCTTACCAATCAATAGTAAGATAGAAATATCAAAAGAAAGGAGAGAAATAAACAAAAGACTTTTGAGTAGGTAGAAACGTTCTTAGTTGCTTGCTCACTTTCAAAACAAATACACACCCAATACTTTCAAAACAAACACCAAACACTTTCAAAACATAAATATTTTCAAAAGTCCAAACACTTTGTATACGTTCTTACAAAACGAGAACCATTACAAAGTTTTCCTAAATGAATGCGCCTTTTCAAAAATACTTTCAAAACACACCACAAAGCACATTTTCAAACAAAGCATATTTTCAAAAAAAAGCAGGTGATCTAGCAAGCAACTAAGAGCCCGTAGATAACTACGAATGAAAAGGGTGCTAATACTTTCCCTTTTCATAATCTACCCCCCGAACTCAAGAAAACAATCTCAAAGATCTTTCCTGTTCTTTTCAGCCTTTTCTTTTGGATAAAAGAAAAGTCGATGGTGACTCTTGCTAACCGCAAAATTTATGATCAAACGTAACCCTAATCTGTTCATTCATAAAATCATATGCATTTACATCATAAATCTTTCATTCATTTGAGGTATTAAGACATGAGCTCAAATGGCTCTTGGCACTAGGGTTTTCCCCTATAATTTGAGGTTGCTACCTCTCTCAAGTCGATTCCACTATTTCATTTATCTATGGTCCATGAGTCATCTTCCTCAGACATGAGCTTTTGTGGATACTAAGGATTATGTGAAACGGTCTAAGAGACTGATGGGTCTTGCTACCCATGATACTGTTTAGTACTCCATGAATTATGATGAGATTACCTACTGCCGTGGGGAGGTTCCGAATGTACCTCTTATGGAGGTAAGAGGAGGTATCAATTATAATCACATCCTTTCTCAATGCCAGTTGGGGTATGAGATGCAAGGCTAACCCAATAACAAATGTGTGGATGAGTCCATTCTTTATGCTTTGATTGGGAGTCATGAGATGCTGATGAAGCCTGGAATGAAATTCACCTCAGAAGGAGGGCTGAAGGCCCCTATATTGATTGGGTTAGGAAGAGTGTTGAGATTTTTCATCTACCTTTTCCCGTGGAATTACCTTTGTATCCAAAAACCCTTATTCAACACACTTTTGGGCCTATTTAAGAGTTCAACAATCACCAAGATGGCAATCAAGAACTCAAAATAAAATTGAAGAGTTGAAGAAAGAACTCAATAAAGCTACATGTGAAAGGAATGAGATAAGAAGAGACCGTTCAGACGAAAAGTCAAAGGAAAGTAAGAATCAGAAATGGTTTGAGAGTAGCTTAGCTCATTGTTGATGATGAAAAGGAAGAATGTCACCAAAGAGATAAGGTTGATCACCAACTCATCATGGGCAACTTCCAATTGAATAAAAGCTCTAACAAAGATTGTAGAACTCAAAGAGAAATCACAAGCTGCAGCTAGTGGACTCAGAGTTGAATCTCACCAGGAGGAGTTTGACTACAAGTAACTTCGAGAAGAAAGTGACCATTTGGAGCACTATTGTCTCTACTTAGAAGTTATTTACCCACAGGAGGAATATGCTTAATCAAGAGTTGATTCAGAAGTAAAAGCATGATGCAACGCCGAAGCTTTTCAAAGAGAGACTCAGGATTGGAGCAAGAAACATCTTGGTTGGAGAGGTCTTGCTAATGATAAGATGTTCCTAAAGGGATGTGCATATGTTGATCTATGATCGCCATCATTTATTTTAATGGGATCCAATTCCTTTGAATGTCGCCTATCGATTTTGATTGCAATGAATCCATGATATTATCTCTCTGAGTTACACTTTCTTTTTGCTAGTGTTATATTCCTCTTGTATTTACTTGCTTACTCAAAGTCGATAGATTCTTTGGAAGTGATTAAGCATAGCGTTGGCATACTCTTATGCGTCGTTATGCATTCATGCATATTTATACACACAAGCACTCATAACAGGTGTTCAGCATCGAAGATTATTGTGGTAACTTGGTTTTCTCTAATAGAAGTGTAAACCTGGATTTCCCTCATTGCCAAAATTCACAGCAATCAAAGATTAGCTAAGATGTAATTTTATGAAGACTCGATTGGGATGAAGGCCCAAATGGGTCAGCCTATGGAGGAAATGCAAAGATGGTGGTCTTGTATTCGTTGCTGCAATAGAGGTTGTTACTACTCCTTTCTCTTATCCTTCGAGATTTGATTCTTGATACCCGATGTGATTTCTATTATGGGGCACCTCGATCGGGAAATTGAAGGTTGGAATACATTTGAATGTAAATTCCAAGACCTCATTAATTTTGGGGCAATCATTCATTCCAGATGGCTGTAGAAATTGAAGCCTTTGTCCAAATAAGTGTCAAGACTGCAAAAGCATCTTCCAGGAAGCAATGAGCCCAGATGAAGAAAGTTTTTTCAACATTGACATGCATTAGTTTCTTATTGCATTCTCATTTGTAAACATTCTTGCTTGTTAATACATTGTTTGCATATGAAAATTTGTTTGTTTTTTAATGTTACATATAATACACTGAATATGTTTGACTTGAAGTAATCAATTCTTATTCACTCATAAAATGTTTTTCTGCACTGTGATACTACCCTTTTCCTTACGTAAAGATTGGAGGGAGGATGATGATAGTAAAATGCAAAACTTTTGGTTGTATGTTTTGGATAAAACCCTGTTGACGATGTACAGACATTGTTTAAAATTCCCAAACACCGGAGATATAAGGGAGTGAAACCCTCGTCAACCCCTTTGAGCCTTGAAGTAGGAGTTTCTTTTTGTATTCTGAAAAAAAAACCCTCATTCTTTAACCCAGGGAAGGGTAGTTTTCAGTTAATTTTATCGAGCGTTCAGAACTCATCAGGAATGCGCATCCAAGGATACAATAACGATTATCCTTCAAAAGGTTGAGGAAAGTCAAAACTGCAAAGGAAAACTTTCACTTATCAAGAATGTATCCTAATGGGTATCTCTCGCACATCAAGAAGTCAGCAGATAAAGATACAACAATGGTTATCCCTCATCTACCAAGAACTCAGACAGCCACAACTCTTCCAACAAGTCGAAAATGACTCAAGGTCGCACGACGAGCTCAAAAGGAAAGAAAAGGTAATATGAAAAAAGATGATGAAAAAGAAAGATACAAAAAGCCCCGCTAAGTTGAAACTTGAAAAGCAAGTCTCTTAGGAAAAAGTCAGGGCATCACGCTGGACTTCAGAGTCAAATTTAAAAGGAATTTTTCCAGGAAAAAGTTAGGGAAACAAAGAAAACCCTGAAAGGCGATAAAGGATTACAGCGTAAAATCCTCAGCAAAGGACAGAGTCGTGTGACAAGAAACCCAATAGAAGCAAAAGTGAGTGACTTACATGTCAAAAGAAAACCTCGGTTGGTTCCTCAACCATCTCGAAATTTCTTTTGAGAGATGAAAGTTCGTATCAAGTTAACTGAATATAGGACTGGAGAACATCATGAAGGGGGTGGGCACCAAAATAATTTTGAGCCTTAAAATCCATTTTTCTAAAACCATGAACCAGGCCACGTTACAACCCTCAAAAGTCCTAATTGAAGCATGGTTTATTTCGAGAGCATACTTCGATGAGATAGCGTTCCTGACTCCTAAAAGGTTATGCTGAAAGGTCTGTGTTAGTATCATATGCTTTCGTTATTTGTCACGTCTTAACTAAGTAATTTCTTTCATAGAGTTTGTGACATATTTTCAAATAAAAACTTCAGGATTGACATGTTTTGTGCATTAGAATTATCATTCTTAAAATAAGCATCTTTTCTACTTACATAAATATTTGTTGACATCAAGGAAGTATACATCTGATTATCAGTGAGAAAGCTAAAGCGCTGTCATGGGCATTCTGCCTAAAAGACTCTTTTTAGAAGGGGCAAGTTGTTTTTCCCAGTATGATGTTTTTTTCAGTTGATCATCCTTAAAAGGAAAGGCTTGAATATTTTGTCAAAACCAAGAAGGTGTCAGGTTTCAGCCAATCTAGGTCAGCTACGTCGAGATTCGACAAATCTCTCCATGAATTAGTCGATTAAGTAGACTATCTCGTGACAATTCCCTCGAAGATTATGTTATCTGGGGCACAAAATATGCGCCAAAGTCATTGAATCCAGGGGCAATCCAGATTTAACAGGATTTGTTGCTATGGATTTTCTCAAGCATAAGGTTTCCTGGACTCTCTTTTCCTAGTAAGGATACCAGAAGGTTCAAACGTTGGTTCCCAACAATATTATTTTTGACCTCTCTATGTTGTGGAATTTAGATTGAGAGTGTGCATTTATTTTGCACGTGACGACTTTACCTCCTCAGCAAGAATATGTTGGTATTTCCTCAGGAAAGTTCACTCAGATCATTCTTGTGTTTCATAAGTAGTTAGAGATGATACCAATTGATGTATGGCGCGGTGTTGGGTTTGTGATCCCATTTTCCCCAACCAAGTCCTGGTCCATTTTTGATTTTGGGTTTGCATGATCTGAAGCCTCTATCTCAGATTCCCCAACAAAGTCTTCCCTCATATGATGAAAGGTCTTGTTCCCTTGGTGTGCTGAGAAGGAACTATTTGCAAAATGTCGCTCTTTCTACATTATTGGCATTATTGTTGGTATTTATTTCCCAAGAAACTAGACTAGGGCAGTATATTTTCTAAGAAGTGTTGAGAGAGTTGTCAACCCTTTGGGTTTTTCACCCGCCAAGTGCTGGGTTTGATTTAAAATCCCCATGAGTTTGATCTCTTGTTATAATGTTAACTTCTTGATTCCCTAGGAAGGCTATCCCAGGGCATCTTTTGTTGAAATAAGTTTGCATGATATGAAGACTCAATCTAAGATTCCCCAGTGAAGGCTTCACTTATTTGATAGAAGTCTTTTCTCCCCGTGCATGCTGAGTTGGACTCATTTGCGAAGCATCTCTTTTCAGCAGTGTTTGCATTTTGTTTGTTTGCGCGATAATCAGGCAAGGGTAATGTATTATTTAAGAAGTGTTGAGGCATTTGTCAGTTTTTTGGGTTTTCACCCGCCAAGTGTTGGATTTAATTTAAAATCCCCATAAGACTGATTCTTGCTAAAATGTTTGACTTCTTAACTCTCCAAGTTGTTATCCCCATGAGGTTTCATACTCTTTTTTCCCAAAGAAGTTGGTGCAATACTTACTCTCAATGTTGAAAAACGTATCTCTGGTTTCCCCAGTGAAGAACGCATCTTGGTTTCCTCTCTTCGACGTAGTGTTGACCTTTCCAACGGAGCCAGCACGAGGTCCCCCGTTGATATCTTGGGATGAGGCATTATCTCCCCTAGTGAAGTTTGTATGATATTTCTCCATTGAAGTCAGCTCGAAATCCTCAATTGATGCTTTGCCGATATGGTTTTCCTCTGCCTTATTTGAAATCAGTATTGCAATCCCCAGTAGAAGTGCAGACCGTGAAAACATTTTTCCCCATTTGAAGTCTGTGTGTTATTCCCCGGTGAAGCTTGAAGAAGGATGTTATATCCATGTATTTGTACTGTTTTGTCGCTATGATTTGTTTACTTCCGGATTATGTTCCAGCCCAGTGAAGATTTGTGTTTTCCTCTCTCCAATAGAGTGTCAACCTTAAGCAGAAAGTGTATATTCTTTCAACATCCCCACCGAGTTATCCCTCGTTGGAAGATTTTTGCTTTAGCTTTCCTGTACAGCTCTTTGTCTGAATGATTTGGACTTACCTCTTAATTTTATTTTGGTTGACTGTTTTACTCCAGTTTATTTCTGGTTTGAATCTTTGTTTCCCAGCAATATTATTATTTTGGATTTCTACGAGCTTCAAGCATTGGTTTGAGAATGTGCATTTATTTTGACACGAGAAAACTTTTATCTCCTCAGCAGGAATATGTTGGAATTTCCCCGGGAAGTCATATCTCTTTCCCCAGGAAGCCATATTGCTTTCCCCAGAAAGTCACTGTTATCATCCTTCCCATAAGACCAAGTAGCCGGTCTCTTTATTTGAGCAACTTGTACTTCCCCGTAAAAGTCAACGTTACTTTTTTTGATATCTTCTCTATGAGTGAATAGTTTGCAGTTCATTGTCAAATTACTCCAGTGTATGGAAAATATTTCAATGTCCCTAGGGACAGTTTGTTGTGAAATCTTTGCAAGTGGAGGTCTCTTTATTTGAGACAGCTTATATATTACCCTTTCCAGGAGGAGTGCCTCGGTTAAAGAAGAAGTTGAGACCCATTCTCGGTGAAATACCAGAATTTTGGGAAAACTTGTTATATTTTTGCTACCCCCAGTGAACGTTGGTAGTTCATCGTCAGTGAACGATGATGCTATGATATATTCTCTCTACCTTCAGTGAAAGTTGGTAGGTCATTGACAGCGAACGTTAGTGATTGTTATCTTTTTGCTACCCTCAGTGAATGTTGGTAGTTCATCGTCAGTGAATGGCGGTGCTATGATATATTCTCTTTCTACCTTCAGTGAAAGTTGGTAGGTCATCGGCAGTGAACGTCGGTGATTGTTATCTATTTGCTACCCTCAGTGAACGTTGGTAGTTCATCGTCAGTGAACGGCAGTGTTATGATATATTCTCTTTCTACCTTTAGTGAAAGTTGGTAGGTCATCAGCAGTGAACGTTGATGATTGTTATATTTTTGCTACCTTCGGTGAACATTGGTAGTTCATCGTCAGTGAACGACGATGCTATGATATATTTTCTCTCTACCTTCAGTGAAAGTTGGTAGGTCATCGGCAGTGAACGTCGATGATTGTTATATTTTTTCTACCTTCAGTGAATGTTGGTAGTTCATCGTCAGTGAACAGTGATGCTATGATATATTTTCTCTCTACCTTCAGTGAAAGTTGGTAGGTCATCGCCAGTGAACGTTGATGATTATTATCTTTTTGCTACCTTTAGTGAACGTTGGTAGTTCATCGTCAGGGAACAGTGATGCTATGATATATTTTCTCTCTACCTTCAGTGAAAGTTGGTAGGTCATCGGCAGTGAACGTCGATGATTGTTATCTTTTTGCTACCTTAAGTGAATGTTGGTAGTTCATCGTCAGTGAACAAATACCCTTCTTTATCTGTGGTCCATGAGTCATCTTCCTCATACATGAGCTTTTGTGGATACTAAGGATTATGTGAAACGGTCTAAGAGACTGATGGGTCTTGCTACCCATGATACTGTTTAGTACTCCATGAATTATGATGAGATTACCTACTGTCGTGGGGAGGTTCCGAATGTACCTCTTATGGGGGTAAGAGGAGGTATCAATTATAATCACATCCTTTCTCAATGCCAGTTGGGGTATGAGATGCAAGGCTAACCCAATAACAAATGTGTGGATGAGTCCATTCTTTATGCTTTGATTGGGAGTCATGAGATGCTGATGAAGCCTGGAATGAAATTCACCTCAGAAGGAGGGCTGAAGGCCCCTATATTGATTGGGTTAGGAAGAGTGTTGAGATTTTTCATCTACCTTTTCCCGTGGAATTACCTTTGTATCCAAAAACCCTTATTCAACACACTTTTGGGCCTATTTAAGAGTTCAACAATCACCAAGATGGCAATCAAGAACTCAGAATAAAATTGAAGAGTTGAAGAAAGAACTCAATAAAGCTACATGTGAAAGGAATGAGATAAGAAGAGACCATTCAGACGAAAAGTCAAAGGAAAGTAAGAATCGGAAATGGTTTGAGAGTAGCTTAGCTCATTGTTGATGATGAAAAGGAAGAATGTCACCAAAGAGATAAGGTTGATCACCAACTCATCATGGGCAACTTCCAATTGAATAAAAGCTCTAACAAAGATTGTAGAACTCAAAGAGAAATCACGAGCTGCAGCTAGTGGACTCAGAGTTGAATCTCACCAGGAGGAGTTTGACTACAAGTAACTTCGAGAAGAAAGTGACCATTTGGAGCACTATTGTCTTTACTTAGAAGTTATTTACCCACAGGAGGAATATGCTTAATCAAGAGTTGATTCAGAAGTAAAAGCATGATGCAACGCCGAAGCTTTTCAAAGAGAGACTCAGGATTGGAGCAAGAAACATCTTGGTTGGAGAGGTCTTGCTAATGAGAAGATGTTCCTAAAGGGATGTGCATCTGTTGATCTATGATCGCCATCATTTATTTTAATGGGATCCAATTCCTTTGAATGTCGCCTATCGATTTTGATTGCAATGAATCCATGATATTATCTCTCTGAGTTACACTTTCTTTTTGCTAGTGTTATATTCCTCTTGTATTTACTTGCTTACTCAAAGTCGATAGATTCTTTGGAAGTGATTAAGCATAGCGTTGGCATACTCTTATGCGTCGTTATGCATTCATGCATATTTATACACACAAGCACTCATAACAGGTGTTCAGCATCGAAGATTATTGTTGTAACTTGGTTTTCTCTAATAGAAGTGTAAACCTGGATTTCCCTCATTGCCAAAATTCACAGCAATCAAAGATTAGCTAAGATGTAATTTTATGAAGACTCGATTGGGATGAAGGCCCAAATGGGTCAGCCTATGGAGGAAATGCAAAGATGGTGGTCTTGTATTCGTTGCTGCAATAGAGGTTGTTACTACTCCTTTCTCTTATCCTTCGGGATTGGAGGAATCGTTGTGTTCAAGACATCTCAAATGGATTGGATTTGTTTGAGGTTTTGCAAATTGGAAGGTTCATGTATTTGGATTAATTGGAACCTAAGATGGAATTTAAAGTGTGCCACAAATTCAAACACTTTTTATCCTTTCAAGCTCAAGCTTTAATATTCATTTCAATATCAAGATTATATGGATATGAAATCAAGACTATATGGATAACTTTGAGACATTTATCATCATTGATTCAAGATTGCAAGTTAAAAATTCAAGAATAATTCCATTCCAAATTCAATCTCAAAAAAAGAGAGTAAAACTATTCATGGTGTTTCAAAGTCCTTTTATTCAAGTTCATACAAATATAGTTTAAGTTCCAAATTTCCTTCAAGAATGCAAGGTTATCCAAAGTTCAACATCATTTAATCTTTCAAGATATTATTCAAATTTGAATTCAAATTCAAGAACATTCAAAGTATACATCAAAAGTAAAGATCAAAGCTTCAAGTAACCATTGTTTCATTCAAATTCATCACCATCCAAAATTACAATCAAAATTCATTCAAATAGAAATCAATGTCCAATGTTTGAACGACTCAATTCTTACAATGCTTTTCGTTTACAAAAAAAAACAACTTATCCACATCCAAATAGCCTTGAAGTTGATACAAAAACTAATGCAATTCTCCTAGAATTCTGCCCAAGCTCGTGAAGAAACCTGAGTTCACAACTTGTACTAAAGTTGCCCTACATTTACATCAGAAAACCGATTCAGATTTTAATTATAAAAAAAAGAAGATGAAATTTGAAAGTAAAGATGCCTTAGGAACCTTCTTTGATGGTTTAAGCAAATACTCATTTTGCAACAAGCTTGAAATGTGGGACTGCGACAGTGTAGTGAAATTGTGAGTTGCTAGTACAGGTCAAGAATTTTCTCATTTATAGAGAACATGAAAAATGGCTTAGTCTGTTTACTCCTGTCCAGTATGACTTACACATTTTTCTAGTGGAAGTGATATACACGCGCCAAGCTGAACACAGAATTTTGAATAAAAATTCATAGCAGAAATACGTTGATAGAAATTAACATCCAGCAAAACAACATAGAACAAAATCATTTGAGAAAATTGCAAAACGGATTTTGGGAAAGGAATTAAAAGCTTGCTCTAGAAGTTTCTGATATGGCCAGTTTTTTTCAAAATTCAGAAATACAAAATAACAGAAAATTTGCAAGCTAAATTCAGGTAAGATCCATCCATTCATTGATATAACAGAATTTCAAATTCAATGGTTCAGATTATGTTACCTGTAGCAAACTTCTCACACAAGCCAAGACAACAGCTATAAATCAGGGCTTCATTCACAAATCTTTTGGGGAGGATTTTCACTTCTACAAACACATCTCAGAGAAGTTTCAAAATTCTCTTTGAAATTCTCAGAGACTCCAACGATTCAATTTCTTCTAAACCAAAAAACTTCATTTCTCTGCTCTGATCTTCATTCACAAATCTGAGGAGGATAATTTCACTTCTGCAGAAGAACTTCTCAAAGAAGCTTCAGAGTTCTCTCTGAAATTCTCCGAGGCTTCAACACGATTTATTCGGCAACCTCAGAAATTTCTCTCGGCATTCTATCCAAATTAAGTCTTCATTTTTTATCATCTTCACCAGTTCACTCTTCTACATCTTCTCTATTTCAATCTTCAACAACTTTTCTCAATAATTCTCTATATCAATGAGTCTGAATCTGCTTCTCTACACAACTTCATCTTCATCAACAAGTCTGAATCTGCTTCTCTGCACAGCTTCATCTTTGTCAACAAATCTAAATTTTCTTCTCTACAATGATCATCTACATCACACATACTTCATCAAACATGCATCATCTTTAACGCTACTGTAATCTGCTTGCATCAATTTATCAATCTGCATTTATCAAAACAATAACAGAAACGCACATGCGAAGAATCAATGGAAACAAATCGTAAAAAATCTGAAGAGGAAGTAATTTCGAAGAAGAAGTGGAAGCGAGTTTACCTCTGATTTTGCAATCATCTTTATTGAATTGAAGAAGGCACCGGACATGCCTCCGGTAGGTAAGTATACTCCACGCTCTCCTTAGATAATTTTACTGTCTTGCTCAAATTGATTATGTCGAATATTTTCATCACTGCATAATCTGAGTTGAGAGGTTGAGACGAATCCACGGAGCATGATACTGAGAGCGAGGAAGCGGAATTGAAGCTGATACGAGGATGTTGATGAGAGAACTGTGCCATCTGAAGCGAAGTGACGAAGCTCCAAAGAATGAGGTCGCGATGTAGGTAGATTGAAGAAGAAGCAAACACGCGAAGTCAAATCGGATGAAGTGTTGATTCGTGAGCAAACGTAGTCGCGAAGAAGAGGAGGTAGCATTAGAGATGTGAGACGAAGCGCATCAAAGTGAGACGGTGAACTGGAGTGAGGTTGATTTCCAAATGAAGATGGAGAGTTGATAGTGGATGAAGGTTGTTGTTCACGATGTGGCTCTGGCGGCGTTGTGTTGAACGAATCAGAAGGAGATCGGAGCGTCTATAGAGGGAGCATCCACAATGCATCTGAAGCAAAGTCGTAGCGGGAACGTAGCTTGAAGTTGATGATGGAGATGATTAGAATCGGAGACGGCGGAGCCGCTATCACTATTAAAGTTTAATTTCCGCGGTGCTGTTGCGAAGAGGACGAAAGAGTTGGGTTTGTGGAAGCTGAATAGCCATAACCGTTTAACCCTAATCCTGCTTCTCTCAAACGACTTTGTTTTGTTTTTTAATTTTATTTATTTATTTTATTTTATTTCTTTATTTAGGAATTTGAAAACAAAAAGCTGAATTGGTTTGAATTAGTTAGGCGTCGATTTTGAACCTCCCTTAAGCCCATACTGCCATATTTTTTTTGGTGCTTGTTACAAAAACTTGTGTTGGACCCTTCAGCATGGGCATAGTGTCCCATTTGGTTGCAACACATCTGAGCGAAACTTTATACCTCCCTCTATTTCCTATTCTTTTATGGTTTTTAAATCTATTTTCTTTTATTGTTTTTTTTAAGATATTAATATAATAAAAAATAATAAAAAGAGATATAAAAAAAAATAATACTTTAGGCTTTTATAAGTATTTTAGGATTTAATTAAATTTTATTCCTATTATTTATTCATGCTTTTAATTTCTTTTAAATCAAATTTGCACATCATGTTCTATGTGTTTTCTTTGTGTAATAAAATGCTTGAGAATTGAGGATTATCTTGCGTTGAAATGCCATGCTCCTTTAGGATTTCATGAGACGATTAATCTCCCTTTTGATCGTTTTATGTTGATTAGACCTTAGGAAGTTAATACAAGCACAAGCATCAGAATAGCTTTTGCCTTCTTGCTTCAGGATAGTTCCTTCATCTTCTTTAAAAATTTTCTCTCTCCTTTTGAAAGCACTTCTTGTTTCTAAACTTGGATCACTTTCATAATAAACTTAGACTTAGGTCCATGTATTTTCAAAATGTTTTCATAAATAAACTTCAGTCAACTTAACAATATTTTTACCTTTTTGTGAGAAGACTGAAAAATAAATCAATCTCATTCAAACCATTTTGCCATCTTGGCTTTCATCTTAAACTTTTCTCAAAAGATTCGACTCTTGTCAATCCTTGTAGTGATGCAAACAACTATACTTCTATGATATATAGTGAAGTTATATATTTTCCACTTGGGTGTTGAGTGAGGCATTGTTGATTTTAAAATCCAAGCCATATCCTCCACTTTGAGATGATGCAAATTCTCATTTCTCATGATTGTGGGTAGTAAGTGTGTTTTCCACACGGACAATAACGATGATGTCTTATCTCTTAAAATCAACCAACACACTTGTGTTTTAAAATATTTAAAAGAGGAACTACGTGTACCCTGATCCCCTATTGCACGAAAGGTGGTACGTAGGCACTAAAGGTTCGCAACCGTGGCAGGTGAAAAAATTATAAAAATATTTCTTTTCTCACCTCCACCATCTATTTTTATATAACATTTTATAGCCAAAATATGCAGATTTTACAAAGATGTTCTTGTGGAGTACCGTAGATGTTTAGGGTGCTAATACCTTCCCTTTTCATAATCAACCCCCTTACCTTGAATCTTTCCCCCCACTTTTGGGTTATTTGCTCTTTTACCATTCCTTTGGAAACAATAACGCACGGTGGCGATTTTTATTTTGATATGTATAAGTCAAGTAAATCCAATGACTTAGTTTTAAACATTTCTACCGCTACACTGTGTTCGCCTCTTTTTGAGGACTGGTAGAAGCAGTATTACAATGAAGAATTTTTCGACGAAAAAGACTTTGCTGCTCACCTTCAAGAGGTGTTTTTGCTAGTCTCTGACAAGATAAAAAAGGGTAATCTTCTTTTTCAAAGAAAATGTCTTTATCATCTTCAATCTAATCATTCGAAACCTAATTTATCTTTGTTCATTTTCTAGCGGTCAAAAGGACTGTCGCCAAGAAAGTCGATAAAAGCGCAAAAGGAGGAGACTCTTCTGTGAAACCTTCACCCAAGGTAAACACTTTCTACTGCTATATATTTATTTCCGACATATTGCTTTTGACGCTAATGCTTTTAACTCCTTTCTTTCTAGGCATTTGAAATCTATCCGCAGAAAAGGGAAATTCAAGAAATTGAAATTTCCAGTGATGAAGAGGAGGAATCTCCTCCTGTCCCCTTAAAAAGGCAAAAGTTAAAGAAAGCAGACCCTATTCCTGAGCCTCATCTAAAAACCAAGGTTAAGGTTAAATTCATTGGGTTGAGACCTCCTCATGTCGTCATCAACCAACAGAGCAGGAGATAGCTGCTAGGCTAAACAATCCTAGTGAGAGCGACAACTCAAGTCCTGGCGCTGAAATTCCGCCTAAGGTAATTTCTTTGACCCCTCATGATTGTTTATTGACTTTAACTTCTTTTTCCTTTTTCAATAGTTCTGATAACCATCTTGTAATCTTCAGGACACTGCTGGTACTTTAAAACAGAACCTCGTAGAAGAATCCGTCACCTTGATAAACAGTGAGGGTGATCCTACATACAGGCCAAAAGGATCTTTTGTGAGTTCTGCTAGCTAAGTGAACCAAACTTCTGGGCACGAAGCCGTTAGGAAGCCTACTGAAGAAGTTTCTAGTGAAGAGCATGTTAATCCTGAGACTTCGCATGCTAATGATGATGGATAGAAGGATGGGGAAGAGGAGGTTGCTGACGATGTGGTCGAAATGGAGAAGGAAAACATGCCAGCGGGAGGAAATCAGACTGAAGATATTCTGGCGATTGATGAGAGGGAAGACTTCACAGGGGGAGCAGAAAACTCTACGCGTGTTGAAGATGTTCCTGTGTAGATGCATGTCGAAGCCAATGTGGCTCGTACTGTAAACGAGAGGGTTACTTCGAAAGGGTCTCATACCAAGGAATATTTGGCATTACTGAAACGGCAAAATCCTCTTGGCTACCTGACTGCCATTCTTGAGGGTAGAGAAATTTCTTCTGACCAGAGTGCTTCGACTACGTTTGGCAAATCTACTTCAACATCTCCTCTTGAAGAAACACTTCAAAAGGTTAAGGCACAACTTTTCAAAAGAGATTTAATGCTGACCTTAGAGGGAGAACCCACAACTCCTTCCTTTTTGAAGACTACTTTAAGAGCTGTCGACCTTCTTGCTTCTTCGCCTAACATTGCTAGTGTTATCTTGGATCTGATTTCCATCATCGATCAGGTTTCAGCTGACTACAATCGTTGAAGAACTCTTACTCGTGAAATTGAGGAGGCCAATTGCCATGTAGCTGCTGCCTGGGGTGCTGCTGCTAAATCAGCTTCAAAGCTGAAGGAGCTGTCGAAGGCGCAAGAAGCTAGGCAGAAATAAGTAGAAGAACTTGATCAAAATATAGCCAGTATGAAGGCTCAGATCAATGAGTTAGAAGCCAAAATTGCTGCCAATAATAAACGAAAGGAAGAACTTCTCGCTGTCAGCGCTGATTCAGAGAGTCAAGAGGAACTCAACGAGGGATTAGCATATGCCGAACAAGCCCAAGCATTGGATGTCAAGATCAAGACTCTTCATCATTCGAAAGCCCTGTGCGAAAGATGCTTGGAGTTGTAGAAGATAAAATACCTCCAAATCAAGGCCAACCTCCCGTTTTGACTTTGACTTTATTTTTTCATTGTATGCTTATATATTTTGTAATGACTTTCATCCATTTTGGCTTTATAATATATTTCCATCTTGGATTTTTAACTTGATTAAGATCAAGTATTGGTTACTCTAACCTCTTGAAGTGCAGGTCTATACTTTTTCAAGTATTTACCATTTACTCTCAAGAGCCTTTGGTCTTCATTTAATTCTTCGACCTCATATGCGCCACCAGATAACGCTTGGATGATCTTAAAAGGTCCTTCCCATTTAGGAGACCAATTTCCCATATTTCTATCTTTTTGATCCATTGGGAGGATTACTTTCCATACCAGGTCTTCAGGCATGAATGTCTTGGGTTTTACTCTTTTATTGTAAGATATTTCCACTCTCCTCTTTTGTAACCTTAAGAGATCCAAAGCTCTCAATATTTCTTCGTCCAAATCAATCAATTCGTCTAACATCATATTCCAATAAACTTCAGAAGGGATGTCTTGATGTTTCCGAATTCTTGTTGACTGTAGACAAATTTCTATTAGCAATACTGCGTCATGGTCGTAAGTTAGTCAAAAAGGCATTGTTTCGGTAACTTCCTTAGGAGACGTTCGACAAGCCCATAAAATTTGATCTAAAGTCTTGTGCCAATTTTTTGGCTTCTTTCCTACATGCTTCTTTATTAAAATGATTATTACCTTGTTTGCCGCTTCGACTTGACCATTTGCTTGTGCATAATAAGGCATAGACATTAATAATTTGAACCTCATTTCTGTAGCGAACTCTTGCATTTTTCGACCAATAAAGACTGACCCTTGATCAATTGTTATTGTCTCAGGGATTCCAAACTTATATATAATGTGCTTTTGAATGAATTCAATGACATTTTCCTGGTCTATATTGACTAAAGGAATTGCTTCAATCCACTTAGTAAAATAATCAATGCCCACCAATATATACTGCTGGCTTTTAGATGACGCTGGTCGAATCTCTCCAATAAGATCCAAGGCCCATCCCCTAAAAGGCCAAGGTTCCACAATTGAGTGAAGTTCGCTTGCAGGTACGTGTTGGATACTTGTATGTACTTGACACTCCTTACATCCTTTTGCAAACTCAACACAATCTTTCAACATAGTGGGCCAATATAGTCCTTGTCGAAACAATAACTATTTCATTTTATGGCCCACTTGGTGTGCTCCACATGCCCCAGCATGTGTAGTTTAAAGGGCTATGCATGCCTCTGTTTCATTTAGGCATTTTAATATCACCCCTTCAGGCGTCTTTTTAAATAACTCGTTTCCCATTAAGGTATAACTCAGCGCCCTGTACTTTATCTTTTGTTCTGTCGCAGCTACGGGATTTTGCAAATAATCCACTATGGGTTTTCTCCAATCTTATTCTTTTAGATTATCTATGAACGAAATTTCGAAGTTTTCGTGATCAACGTACCCCAACTTTGTTGTTTTCAAATCTGTTGGAGACAACTTGGTCAATGTCACTCTTCCTCTAACTTCGATTACCTGTTGTAATTTCTCTTTCGAAATTTTGTACCCGAATGCAATTTGTGCTAAGTCATTAGCTACTTGATTCTCCAATCTTGGTATATGTCGGATGTTGATCTGGTCAAAGTTTTTCAACAAACGATTGACTATTACAAAATACATGATAAGATTTTCTCTTATGCATTTATATTCTTTTGTAACTTGTTTTATAACTAACTCTGAGTCTCCCATTATTTTGAATCGAGTTGCCCCCAATTCCAACAATATTTCAAGGCATACGATTAGAGCTTCATATTCAGCCTCATTGTTCGAACAAGAACCTTTGATATTATACTTGAATGTTGTTGGAATTTTGTTTGGAGAAATAATTAGAACCCCTACCCCAGTTCCATCTTTATGACTAGAATCGTCGAAGTATAACTTCCAAGGTTCAATCTCCAAGTAGTTGATTGATTCCTCATTAATTGAGTGGTCAACTATAAAATCTGCTACCACTTGACCTTTCACACTGTTGTACCCCAAAATTTTCCATCTCATTTTATCAAGATTTCTCCTAACAAGACTCTTTGAACTCAAGACCAAGCTAGGGTTTGCTCTGCTCAAGACATCTCCTTGCATTGTTGACCTAAATTAGGGTTTGAGTTTGCACAAGGAATTTTGGACTTCTAATGCTCAATGTGACTTTCATGCTTCATGTTGGACTTATAAGATTACCCATACCAAGTTTCAAGCCTTGAATCAAATTTTTGCCCAGTCAATTGGATAGTTGACCTAAAAATCAACTGTATTGGGGAAAAAGTCAACTATGGCCAATTTACAGTCAAACATCATAAATATTGATCCACACCAATATTATAGGCTCATATGAACCATTTGATCAAGTTTGAACCACAACTCCTCAAGAAATTTGATCAGATCATCAAAAGGGCAAAATGGTCATTTTTAGGGTTTTGACTGCAGAAGGGCAATTTCTGACTTTTAACCTAGCCAATAGCAAATTGGGTTCAAGCATGGATTCAAGGACTCAATGGAATCATCTTGACCTATTCACAAGGTTCAAAAGATCTCAAAAGCATTGGATTGACAGATGAATTTTCCAGTCAACTGATCAAAAATCAACTGTACACTGAAAAGTCAAACTTTGACTTTTTGGTCAAAATCAAGTGCCAAGGGTCATTTTCATCAAGATGTGTCAAAACATTAAACTTGTTCATCAAGAAACCTAATTTTGCAAATTAGGGTTTAAGATTGAAAATTTTCATAACTTATAATTTTTCTAAGTTATGAAATTTTCTTATTTTTTCCCAACTTTGCCCAACTTTTTCACCATGATGCAATTGGATTAAAACAAAACTTCCAACATAAAAGTTGTAGTCCTCCACAAAATCTACAACTTTTATTCACAAAGTTTTCTCAAAAGAAGCTTGGATCTCAAGTTATGAGTTTTGGAACAAGGGTCCATGAAACTTTTAACTTAGTGAAATTTTGCCCTAGTTTAGGCAGGATTTTGACCTATCTTCATGGAAATTTTTCACCTAGTTCCACTTGGAATATCAAAATTCATTTCAAATATGGATTGTAGAGAATGTTACAGGCTTTCCAAAATGTCCAAGAACTCTCAAAAATAATTTATGGTTAGGGAGAATCGAAGGTTTGAATTTGGCAAAAACTCACTTTGATCCATGGCATTTTCATGTTGACACAAGTTGCAAAATCTGTCCAACTTTGCTTGTACTTGAATACAGGTCTCTAAACCCTTCCACACTCAAAAATTGAATGCAAACTCATTGGTTTAAGGCATTATTCTGATTATTGGAAGTTTACACAAGGGTTTAATCTATTTTTGGCAAAAAGCTAACTATGCCATTTTGATAAAGGCGACTTTATGTCAACTTGCTTCCCTTGAGCCTTAAACCCCTCTCTTTGTAGCAAAAAAGTTCCATAAACTTAGGCAAAGGACAACCACTTTGTGCAGCTAGGAAGGAGGCCTGTACAGGCTCTTTGCTTGATCACTTCACACTTTTCTTCAAAACTAAGAAATGTGCAAAAGTCTACACAACTTGAGTATCTGATATAACCAAGCTTGGCAACCATTCAAAACAAGTTTTGCACATTTCCTTGAGCCAAAAACACGAGCTATCCACTCCTCAAGCCTCCTAAAACACTAAAACACCTTCTTCTTTCAAAACAGGGCAGTTTCTGCACTTTGAGTTCCAAAATAAAAACTACTCGTGCGTTTTGCCCCAAACCTTTTCCAATACATTCCATATAACCCACTTAAGCTATCCCAACCATTGGCCATTGACTGTACCTCCATTTACAAGCTTCACCATTTCTGATTTCAGCTTGTGCAGGTTGACTTTTACAGTCTTATTCAAGCAAGCTCAAAGCAAACAAAGCATTAGGGAAGGTCAGAGGAAGTTCAGGCAAGCTCACAAACATCTCAGGCCTCATTGAAAACCTCCACATTGCCATACTCGTGTTCAACTGAAGCAGGTATTTTCCAACTTCCTATCTCTCTATTTAGGAATCATTAGGCTTAGGTTTGTGAATAAAAAATGTAGTACTCGTTGCCCTTAAGCTGTACATATGCATAGATTTCATTTAAGTTAAGTGTGCTGAGAGAATTTGATTGATGAACTTTATGAAAAAGTTAGGTTAGAAATTAGGGCCAGAGAAATTCTCTCTGGTCTTTGAGAGTTAGATTAAGTTCTTTATATGGTTGAAATCGTGTGATTATGCTCTACAACTTTAATGTTACAAGTTTTTGTTTTTAAGCACTGAAACAGGAGATACGAAGTTGAACTCAGAACGCACATTTTTGGTTGAACGAAGGTTGAAGATGAAGTAGTTGGGCTAGGCCTGACTATTTCTCACTTTTGGCGCCCCCAACTTGCTGATTGTACCCCCTGACCCATTTCATCATTTTTTATATTTTTTCTATTTCATTTACATTTCTCATTTTATTTTATTTTTTCTAAACATAAAAAATTACCAAAAACATTTTCATAAATTTTCACATTTTATTTTGTATTTTTTATTATTTTTTCTAACATAAAAATTGTTTTCTTAAATAATATACTTTTATTTTTTTTCTAAATAAACTTGAAAATACTACAAAAAAAATATTATACTTTTATTTTTATCATTTATATACTTAAATAATATTTTTTCTAACATATTTTTTTTTTGAAATTTGTATATATTTTTATTTTATTAGACATAAACAAATATTATAATATATTCATATTCTTAAACCAAAAATTAGGGTTTTTACCCTTAACAAAAATAGCCTTTTATTTTCTTATTTTTTTATATACATTAAATATTCTATTTTTACATACATAAAAATAAAACATTTCTTTTTGCATATTTATAATATATTGCATATTTATTAATTGTCCATTTAAATATTTGCTTATTTATTATTTGGACAAAGAATTCAATTTGAATGTAATAGTTAATCTTAGGGCTTTATTTTCTTGCAAATACCCCGCATTCAAAATTGTATCCCCTCCCCATATCAATGTTGTAATAGTCGTAGATTTATTTTACGCATTTATAGCTTTCAAATATGCCATGATAGAGATTAGGGTTTGTATGCAATATCCAAAATCAAAACAAATAGTTAGACCTAATACAAAACATAAAAGCATGTAAATTGACAACACAATGCACACATGCACCCCTAGGGTTTCATCCACTTGTTGCCTTTAAAATGGCCATGGTATGCCTGTTGAGTATCTTGGAAAAACAAAAACAAAACAAAAGATCATAGTCCCTCGATGATGCTATCTTGGTTGCCTATACAAAATGATCTAGTCCCTCAAAAATTTGATAAGATACTTAGCATAATTGCTATCATGGTCGATACGATGACCCGCGCCTGTCCCGTTTAATATCCAAACACAAGTTTGTTTACCAAATACAATGGTAAAACAATAATGTCAAAGGGTTAAAAATGTATAGGAAAGACTTTTGAGTAAGTAGGGTAGACAACTCCTAGTTACTTGATCAAACTTGTAAATATCCTTGCTAATTTCAAAACACACAATTTCAAAACATTTTCCCAAATCAAACTTTCAAACATTGAAACATCTTTTCAAAAGACAAACACCTTTGTAAAACATTCAAACAAGAATTGTTACAAAGGTTGCCTTGACAAGGCCTCTTTTCAAAACATTTTCAAAACCACACACAAAGCACCATTTCAAACAATTGAAAAGCAAAAGAAAGTGATCTAAACAAGTAACTAAGAGCCCATGAAAAACCATGGATGAAAAGGGTACTAGCACCTTCCCTTTTCATAATCTACCCCCCGAACCCAAGGAAACATCTCAAAGGTCTTTCCTGTGCTTTTTGACCTTTCCTTTGGATAAAATAAAAAGTCGGTGGCGACTCTTGCTAAACCGAAACATTTGCGAACACAAACGCAAAACCTCAAGTCAGTTCTCCCACCGTTCACAGAACTGGCGACTCTGCTGGGGAATATTCCAAAAGTGGGGTTACCTTAGGGTTTAGATCACCTTTACATGCTGATCTTGTTTGCTTTGATTGTTTAAATCTAATAAAGTGTGTTCCTTTTGTCTACAAAGTTGATTCCCGATTGTCTTTGAAAACATAATTCATATGCGTTTTCATTCATCATATGCATCACAGGTACTCTTTTTCTACAGGTTGCTTAATCTTCTTCGCTGTTTATTTCAGCACTCAATCATCATGAATCCTGAACCAACTACTGAACAAGCTATCAAGGCCCTCCAGGCCCAGAACGCCCAGTTTCAAGAGATGGTCATGAACTTAGCCCAAGGACAACAGGAGTTGAAGGCTTTGCTCCTGAAGAAGAAGAAGAAGAAGAAGAAGAGGACTGTGTTGTTCAACACTGGACGCTGACTCGGGAATACACTGCAGAATGAAGCTGAGAGGACTACTCCATCTGTTGGGGAAGGCAGTCACCAAGGGAGAGAGGTTCATAGCCCTGTGCTCTCTGACACAGAGACAGACTTCAATGACGAACAGTACCCTCCTGCTGAGGACAGGTACAAACAGCTGGAGGACAAGTTAAATGCTATGGAGATTCAACGTGTGTCTGGGTTGGATTTTGGAGACTTAGGGTTATCTTCTGGGGTGGTGATCCCACACAAGTTCAAGGCGCCTGCCTTTGTGAAGTACGACGGGGCTTCCTGTCCTAAACTGCACCTCCATTCTTATGTAAGGAAGATCCAGCCTTACACTGCAGACAAGAACTTATGGATCCATTTCTTCCAGGAGAGTCTTTCAGGGACTCATCTCGAATGGTTCTATCAGCTGGATGGAACCAACATTCGTAACTGGGAGGACTTGGCCACTGCTTTTTATAAGCAGTATCAGTATAATTCCGACCTCGCTCCCACGCGCACCCAACTCCAGGGTATGTCACTGGGAACGGGTGAAGGTTTTAAGGAGTACGCATAGAAGTGGAGAGATCTGGCTGGTAGGGTGCAGCCACCGTTGACTGACCGTGAACTCGTAGACATGTTCCTGGGGACCCTGTCTGCTCCATTTTTCAATCACCTGATTGGTAATTCCTCTGCTGGGTTTACAGACCTGATCCTGACTGGTGAGAGGATCGAAGCTGGTATAAAATCAGGGAAGATACAGAAAAGTGCCTCCTCAAGTACTGAAAAGAAGCCCTTCAAGAAGGAAGCTAGTGCTGTGTATGGTCCCAGGAGACAGAACAAACCAGAACGCCGCCAAGCTGTCAACGCGGTGGTAATTTCAAAGCCTGCTGCTGCCTCTCAGCAGTACAACCATCCAAGAGTTGAGAGGCCCAAAAGACAGTATACTCGGCTTAGCATGACCCTCTCTCAGATATTACCGCAACTGCTATCAACCAACCTGGTAACTGTCAAGGAAGCTCCGAAGGTGGTAAACACAGCATCTCCGAAGTACAACCCCAACGCCCGCTGCGCTTATCACTCTGACAGCCCGGGGCATTCTACTGATGATTTTTGGGCTCTGAGGAATAAGGTTCAAGACCTTATTGATGCTAAAGAGGTTCAGTTCGAGGCGCCCGAAAGGCCCAATGTTGTGACTGCTCCCATGCCCCAGCATGGAGTGAATGTTGTGGAAGAGGATCTGTATGTAGCTTCTGTGGATGATATTGCTACTCCGTTGTTGACCGTCAAAAGGAACCTGTTGCTAGCCGGTTTATTTCCGGGATGTGGTAAAGGTTGCCTTCTATGTTCTGTTTCACCTGCTGGTTGTCCTTTGCTGAAGTCAGGCGTCCAAAACCTGATGGATAGCAAAGAGATCTTGTTCAAGAAGATTGTCGTTCCTGCTGCCCCTGTTGAAGAAGTTTCAATTGTCACCATTTTCAACAATCCTACCAAGGCTCCCCCGAGGAAGCCTGTCAAAATCATGCCTGTTCACAAAATTGCTCCTATAACCATCACTGTTCTGGGGCCCATCCCCTATAAGTCTGACAAAGCTGTCCCGTGGCACTATGGGGAAGATGTTTATGTTCTGGGAGTGAAACAAGAGTTCGATACTGGTACCGGTGTCACCAACATCACCGGGCCTGCTAAAGTCACTCGTAGTGGAAGACTGTTCTCACCAGATATTGCGCCACCAGCCATCCAGAGACCTCTTGTCATCACACCTGCCAGTGTGCCTGCTTCCCCTCCTGATCAAGTTCTTGTTTCTACCCCTGCTGTCGAGTCATCTGACACTCGGGGCAAAGGGATTGCTACTGATGTGCCTGCCCGGACGGAGGCACCGAAGACCAATGTTGAAGCTTCCAAGCAAGAGATGGAAGAGATTCTCAAAATTATCAAGAAGAGTGATTTCAACGTCGTTGAGCAGCTGGGGCACACCCCATCTAAGATTTCCATGCTATCACTATTTTTATGTTCAGAGGCCCATGCCAAGGCCCTGATTGCCTTCCTGAAGATGGCCCATGTGCCACAAGAAACGTCTGCTGATCAATTCACCGACTGTGTGGCCAACTTAACTGCTGACAATGGTCTGGGTTTCTCTGACGCTGATCTGACGGCCAAGGGGAAGAACCATAATGATGCCCTGCATGTATCCATTGAATGCAGGGGCACTACTCTTGCCCATGTGCTGGTTGACACTGGTTCTTCATTGAACGTACTACCCAAGAAAGCTCTAGACAGGCTGGACTGTGAGGGTTTAGAGCTCAAACCAAGTAACATTGTTGTCCGGGCCTTTGACGGGTCCAAAAGGATGGTACATGGTGAGGTTGACATCCCAATCAGGGTTGGTTCACAAGTCTTTGATTCAAAATTCTATGTGATGGATATCCGACCGTCCTACTCTTGTTTGCTGGGTCGTCCTTGGATCCACAAGGCTGGAGCTGTGACCTCAACTCTACATCAGAAGCTTAAGTACCCGGTCAGGGGGAAGATAGTTACAGTGCAGGGGGAGGAGGAATACATGGTCAGCCACCTCAACTCGTTCCGATACGTAGAAATGGATGGGGAGTTCATTGAGACCCCCTTTCAACACTTTGAAGAGGTACCTCAGACATTGGCAGCAGCAGAGACAGTGACTGCAGAAGACTCTCCTTTGAGGATGGCTTCCTTGAAGGATGCCCGGGCTGTGATTGAGAAGGGTGAGTGCGCAAACTGGGGCCGACTTCCTGATTTCACTCCAAAGACTGACAAATTTGGCTTGGGTTTCACTGCAGAAGCTCAGAAGACTGTGCGCAAGGCAAGGATTGGAAGACCTCCTGTGCTCATCACCAACCCGGGAGTGAATGCTATTGAGGACGACGTGGAGGAATCCGAATTTGACAGCTGGATCTACCCAACGACCAACGGTGGACCTAGCAACTGGACTGCAAAAGACTTTACACCTATTACTTTTGTCACTCAGTAATGAACTTCTTTGTTTTGAATTTGTAACGAACAAAAATTTAAAACTTTATGGCCCAGTGTCTTACCCGGGACACCGTGGCGTCATTTGTGAGGGCTTATTATTTGTCACTTTCATATATCATGAATAAAAGCATTGGACGTTTTTACATTTCAAATCTTGTGCTCCCTTTCTTTCTTTACATATTGCAAAACAGCTGTATTTACACACACTCACTTATACAGGTTCCAATCCACTCTGGATCTCACTGGTAACGACTCTGCTACTACCAGTTATGACTTCGAAAATCCGATCAACTTAGCCGAAGACGAAGGTGAAGATGATTACGAAGTTCCTGGTGAGCTTGCAAGACTGTTACTCCTGGAAGAGAGGGCCATTCAGCCACATGAAGAGCCAGTGGAAACAGTAAATCTGGGTACTGAGACAGACAGAAAGGAAGTCAAGATTGGTGCCAATCTGGAGCTCAGTGTGAAACAACGGTTGATTTAGATGCTGCATGACTACGTGGAAATCTTCGCCTGGTCTTACGAAGACATGCCTGGGTTAGATACTGACATTGTGGTTCATCACCTGCCTACCAAGGAAGACTGCCCTCCGGTTAAACAAAAGGTCCTCCGTATGCGTCCAGAGATATCCGAGAAAATCAAGGCTGAGGTTATGAAACAATTTGATGCCGGGTTTCTAGCAGTGACTTCTTACCCTCAATGGGTTGCCAACGTGGTTCCAGTACCAAAGAAAGATGGTAAGGTCCGAATGTGTGTTGATTACAGGGATTTGAACAGGGCAAGCCCTAAAGATGATTTCCCTCTGCCTCATATCGACGTTCTGGTTGACAACACTGCTCAGCATAAAGTATTCTCCTTCATGGATGGGTTCTCAGGTTATAATCAGATCAAGATGGCTCCTGAAGACATGGAGAAGACCACTTTTGTTACTCAGTGGGGCACCTTTTGCTACAAGGTCATGCCTTTTGGGTTGAAAAATGCTGAGGCAACCTACCAACGTGCCATGGTTGCTTTGTTTCATGACATGATCCATCATGAGATCGAAGTGTACGTCGACGATATGATTGCAAGGTCCCAAATTGAGGAGGAACACCTTGACCATCTACAGAAGCTGTTTGACCGTCTGAAGTTGTACAAGCTAAGGTTGAACCCAAACAAGTGCACCTTCGGAGTGAGATCTGGAAAATTGCTAGGCTTTGTCGTAAGCGACAAAGGTATTCAAGTGGACCCTGCCAAGGTGAAAGCCATACAAGAGATGCCAGCTCCCAAGACAGAGAAAGAAGTCAGAGGCTTTCTAGGACGGCTGAACTACATTGCTCGATTCATCTCGCACCTAACTGCTACCTGTGAACCAATCTTCAAGCTACTGAAGAAAGATCAAATAGTACGTTGGAACGATGAATGTCAGGCCGCTTTCGACAGAATCAAGGAGTATCTCCAAGAACCACTCATTCTTATGCCACCGGTTGAAGGGAGACCTCTAATACTATACTTGACAGTACTTGACAGCTCAATGGGGTGTGTACTGGGGCAGCATGACGAGTCTGGCCGAAAAGAGCATGCCATTTATTACCTTAGCAAAAAGTTTACCGACTGTGAGACCCGATACTCACTGCTCGAGAAAACTTGATGCGCTTCGGTATGGGCTGCTCGCCGGCTGAGACAGTATATGTTGACTCACACTACTATGTTGATTTCAAAAATGGATCCAATCAAGTACATATTCGAAAAGCCCGCCTTGTCCGGAAGAATAGCAAGATGGCAAATGATCTTGACAGAATACGATATCCAGTACACGACTCAAAAAGCAATCAAGGGAAGTGTATTGGCAGACCATCTGGCACACCAGGCAGCGGACGACTACCAATCTATGAACTTTGAATTTCCAGACGAGGATATCATGGTAGTGACTGATTGTGAAGTACCTGGACCGGATTAAGGACCTGAGGAAGGATCCCGATGGTCTATGCACTTTGACGGAGCCTCAAACGCTTTGGGTAACGGTATAGGCGCTGTGATCATATCCCCTAAAGGCACTCATACTCCACTTACTGCCCGACTATGTTTCAACTGCACCAACAACATGGCGGAATACGAGGCATGCATCATGGGCCTTTAAGCTGCAATTGACTTAAGGATCAAGTTTCTGAGTGTCTTCGGAGATTCCGCTCTCGTGATCAATCAGATCAAAGGCGAGTGGGATACGAAACACCCAAATCTTATTCCTTACAAAGAGTATTGTGATCGATGGATTTAGAACTGACTGTTTGACGCTGGTTTCACGAAATGTCGCGGAAGCAAGAGTCGCCACCGTCTTTTATTTTCTCCAACATGGAAAGGACAAAAGCACAGCAAAATTCCTTATGAGAACGTTTCTCGATTTGGGAGGTAGATTTATAGAAAGGGAAGGTGTTAGCACCCTTTCTATCCATGGTTATCCATGGGCTCTTAGATACTTGCTCTTATGTTTTCAAAGTGTTTGTTTGCTTTTCAAAATGCGAGTGGGTTTGAAAAAAGTTTCATTGAAAGATTTATGAATAACTCTTGTATCAGTCCTCAAGAGTGTTTGAAAATTTGTTTTGAAAGCTTTTTGAAAGTGTCGGTGTGAAAAGATTTTTGTTTGTTTTTTTTGAAAAGAGCAAGTATCTACGAGTCATCTACCTACCCTAAGGAATTAGGCTGTGTAAATGTCCTTAAGGTAGTGCCGTCCCACCATTGAGAGGTAGGTAGCACCACCGTTGGAGGTGTTCGGGTCAATTCGATTGTAGGGACAGTGTGGTCACCGAAGCAACAGTTAGGACACCTTAGAAGCTACCCTTATGTCCTTGATCCTTTTTTAATCCGAGGCAACCGTTTCGAGGCAACTATTTCGAGGCAACTGTTTCGAGGCAACTGTTTCATGGACATAAGGACTACTAAAACGTCCTATACTTGACGACCACGTTTCGAAGGCAACAGGTGAGGCGTACCCTAGAAGTGGTGTGTGTATTTATGTGTTATTTTCAGTTTAACAGTTATCTTTGATCATGGTATTGTGAGTTACGCTTGTTTTTAATTAGCATACATTCTTTCATACAAAGTTAGAATTTAAGAGTGCGGAAAATTAAAAGATGGAAAGATAAAAGCTACGCTATTACAAGGCGCGGGTCTATACATCGCCAAAATACAAAGACCCGTTTTTGATAAAAATGCGGAAAGTAAATAAATACCTAATTACTATTACATCCTTGAGCAGTTACATAATATTCAAAAGAAAATAAAGCGCGAAAAGAATTAAAATTGAACGTCCGAGGGTTTCGACCCTTTGCTTGAAATTAAATGAAATTAAAGTATATTTAATTATTTAATTAAAGAAAATGTTTTTTATGTTTTTGATTTTTAATGAAATAAAGAAAGTTAATATTAAATGGAAACCCTAATTCTAAATTATTTTTGATTATTAATGAAAATATTAAAGTTACTCTAATTTACTAATTAATTAATGTACATGTTTATTTACAAAAATAAATAGTAATTATAATAATAAATAATGAGAAAAATAATTAATTAAAAAAAAAAGACAAAATGTCAAAAAAACCTAATTCTAGATATTTTTTATTTATTAAGAAAAAAGATTAAAATTAAAACCTAAGTTAACTAAGTTAGTTATTGAAATTTATTTACAAAAAAAATATGTTAGTGATGAATTAATAATAATTATATATTTTACATTTTTGATTTTCTGTTTTTTATTATGGAAAATTAATTTATGGTAACAAAAAAATAAACAAAACAATTAAAACAATTAAATGATTAAAAGAAATTAAAAGAAAAGAAAAGAGAATAAAAAATAAAGCAAACCAAGGGGGGTGTCAGGCCTAAAGTGGAGGTTTGTGTGAGGAATTCTGGCCCAACAAGATCCTAAGCCTGATTGACTTTTCTGATCATGTACACACGCGTTGACTGGACCATATGATGGTCTTCATCTTCTGACTCTTGGATGGAATCTCATGGCCATGTGGCGAGCTTGGACGTGAGGCTACATGATGGACCTTGGGGCGTGCACTGCATGGGAATGGATTAGAAAAAATAATAACAATTGTATGGGGGACCTGGGAATCGAACCCAGGTCCCAGCACTTACCAAGCGTGTCCCTTGCCAATTGAGTTGTTGTGCGCGTTTGTATCTATAATGGATAGAAAATATAATATATAAAAAAACAAGGATTAGTGGTATAAGACAAAAAGCGCGCCAGATATTTGAACTATCCAACCATGCCTGGACACCTCAGCTTCTTCTTCGTTCTTCCTGTAAAATACAAAACAAGTAGCGGGGGTTTTGAACCCCCACAAACTGAAAGTGTGGAAAATAGCGATTACGCCTACATGTAACATAAATTGAGCGCGAGGTGTTGGTTTGCTTCGTCTTGAGCTTCTGAATTCATCTGTATAGGTCTAAAGGTCCAATTTTTCCATACAAGGAAAGCCCTAATTGGAAGCTTCCTGAAAACCTAATTTTCGTCCATGGTGAATCTTGATTCAGGCAATATTAATTCAATTCAGTTATACCAATCGCTTCAGAAGGTTAATATTAGTGTAAATCAAACAAGAAAAATGGTTAAAAGTGCATGAATCATGAGATGTATCTCTGGAAAATATGGCAAACCGTATGGCTTCGTGGTGATGATTCTTTGCGCGTTTGGACCAGTCCTTGATTGCAAATGCTTCCTGGATGCTTAGGCAACGTGTTGGAATCCTTCAGAAGCTTTGAATTATGCTCTAACTATGAAATCAGTTTTCAAGTTTTTGGTGAAAAGTTGCAATTTTGTTATGGAGCCTGAGCAGCTTTTTCGTGTCCTCCTGAATTAGGTTTCCTTGTGCATATGTATGTGAACGAATTTAGGTCAAGAAAGAGCCCAAAAGTCCATGAATTGATGACTTGAATCTTTAATTGCCAATCATATATTTTCCAATCTTTTTTTCATGAAAATCTTGCCAAATGTGGATGATCTTGTCCCCTTGGATGATGCACGAAATCTTTAGCATATAATGAGTGTATTTGCTGCATAAAAAGATTTGAAAAAGCATTATTTGATATTTTCTCATAATTAAATCTAATTAAATGAATTAATAAGAATAAAAATTCAATTAATTAATTAAAAATAAGAAAATAAATCCTTTTAAGCTCAATGGGTCGTGCATAGGCTTTGGGTAATGATTCAAGGAAGAATTTGAGGCCCATTAGCAAATTTGAAGTGTTTTAGGCAAAGTTGACTTTTCAAAATTCCCAAAAATTTCCCAACTTCTTCAATGCATATCTTGCTCAATTTTGAAGCTATGATCATGTTCTTGGACATTTTGGAAAGTTCTTGAAGTCCTCTAACCAATTCCTTTAGTCCCATGTCATTTTGGTTTACCAATCTCAAGTTATGGTCTTTGACTTAAAGTGTCTTTTTGTTGACTTTTGAAAATGACCTATAATGTTGAAATTGATAACTTTTTGTGAGAGCGTTTCTTGGACTTGGAGTGTGAAGATGAGTTGTAGGAAATGTCATCCTCTTAAAAATGAGCTTTGGATGGGATTTTTCTGATGAACCATGAAGAAGTTATGCCTTGGTCAATTTGCAGTTGACTTTTCAGCTGTCCAAAAATAGAAACTTTTGCACCTTGAGACTTTTTGAGCCATGCTTTGAGAATCATGATCAAGAATTGATCAAATGATGATTGTGGCTTCAAAATGAGATGTTGACCAAAATTTTTGACTTTTGACTGTCAAATGACCATTTTTCCCCTACAGTTGACTGTGGAGCAATTAGGGTTTTTTACTGTGCAATTTGATGCTGTGAGTCTTGAAACTTGACATATGGATGCTTGACAATGTATATGGGCACATGGGACTTGATTGGACCCTTAAAACCTCAACTTCTTTGCAAGAACCAAAACCCTAATTTTGACTGTGTTAGGAGGCAATTGGACTGTGCAACCTTTGAGGGATTTTGAAGCTTGATCTTGGCAAATCTTGAAGAATATGGGAGGGCAAATTTTGGGGTACAACAGTTGCCCCTGTTAAATCTTCTTAGACCTAAGGATGTAGATTGGCTGGCGTGCCTTTCGTAATCCGAAGGTGGAAGATGATTGAACACTAGAGTGCCCAGAAATTTGCACTCATATAGTAGAGTATCAGCAGTGTGATGTAGGGAATGGGCTTACAGGTGCCATTTGGAAAGATGGATAGGAGGATGGGCTTATTGATGCCATCTGGAAGTGTGACAAAGCCTTGTCGGGAATGGGCTTATAGATGCCATTTGGAGACTATTGGTATATGGATGGGCTTATAGATGCCATCTGGAGATGTGACAGAACCTTGTCGGGAATGGGCTTATAGATGCCATTTGGAAGTGTCGATCGCGTAAGAGATTCCTTAGCGAGAACTTGCGTACCTGAGAAAGAAAAATAATTACCTGGCCTGTTACAGGGGTTAATCTTCAATCTCTTCATGTAGATGTGCCCTGGCTGGATACAGGAATCGAATCTTTAAACTCTTCAGACGTGCCCTGGCAAGATACAGGAATCGAGTCCGGAGAATAGTCGTCAACAGATACACCCTGGCAAGATACAGGAATCGGATCTTCAAACTCTTCAGACATGCCCTGGCAAGATACAGGAATCGAGTCTGGAATTAGTCGTCAACAGATACACCCTGGCAAGATACAGGAATCGGATCTTCAAACTCTTCAGACGTGCCCTGGCAAGATACAGGAATCGAGTCTGGAATTAGTCGTCAACAGATACACCCTGGCAAGATACAGGAATCGGATCTTCGAACTCTTCAGACGTGCCCTGGCAGGATATAGGAATTGAGTCTGGAATTAGTCGTCAAAAGATACACCTTGGCAAGATACAGGAATCAGATCTTCAAACTCTTCAGACATGCCCTAGCAGGATACAGGAATCGAGTCTGGAATTAGTCGTCAACAGATACACCTTGGCAAGATACATGAATAGGATCTTCAAACTCTTCATACATGCCCTGGCAAGATACAGGAATCGAGTCTGGAATTAGTCGTCAATAGATACACCCTAGCAAGATACAGGAATCGGATCTTCAAACTCTTCAGACGTGCCCTGGCAAGATACAGGAATCGAGTCTGGAATTAGTCGTCAACAGATACACCCTGGCAAGATACAGGAATCGGATCTTCAAACTCTTCAGACATGCCCTGGCAAGATACAGGAATCGAGTCTGGAATTAGTCGTCAACAGATACACCCTGGAAAGATACAGGAATCGGATCTTCAAACTCTTCAGACGTGCCCTGGCAGGATACAGGAATCGAGTCTGGAATTAGTCGTCAACAGATACACCCTGGCAAGATACAGGAATCGGATCTTCGAACTCTTCAGACATGCCCTGGCAGGATACAGGAATCGAGTCTGGAATATAGTCGTCAACAGATACACCCTGGCAAGATACAGGAATCGGATCTGGAATCACGACAGTTGATAATAATTATCTTTGTATTGACTTTTGTCCTGAAAAGACAAAACGTTAGTTGTATGCACTGTCATGATGTATGAACTGCATGATGTCATGAGATGACTGAGATTGTATGTTCATGATGCGTATATGCATGCTATAATGTATGAAAATATGATGTTCATGAACGTATTTTCGTCTAGGAAAATAAATCCTTGACGGGTGCCGGGAAGTTGAATCCTGGGCTGATGTGGAAGAGTAGAGCTTTTTGTTTCCGCTGGGGATGATGGTTGCAAGAATAAACCGGTAGGAGAAGATGACTCCGTTGGGGAATAAACTTGGCGAATAGATTACTCTGCGGGGAGTGAACTCTGTGGGGAAAGAGAGGTACTTTGCTGAGATTGATGATAACTCCGCTGGGGATACCTTTGATAAGCTTTGTTGGGAGATTTGATGAACTCCGCTGAGGGATAGGAAGACTTCGCCGGGGACGATCTTTCCGTGGCAATTGGCTGAGGATAACCCAGTTATATCCTGGTGGGAAAATAACCTTTGAATAAAGCTGGGAGGGGCTTTTGTGCTTTGCAGGGGTAAGATTCCAGAATCTACTGGGGATAAGCTTCCTACTGGGGAGATTGATTCAACTCTCCCGGGGAAACTTTTCAGATTGGATTGGGGACTGACTCCACTGGATGTCCAGTATACTGCCGGGGAACAATCTTAGATCAAGATTATCGGGGATGCTTGTAGAGGAACATCTGTATACTCCATTGGGGAATGTTGAGATCTTCGGGGATAACCCAACTTCCTTAAGGCTGACTGAGTATAACTCTGCTCGGGGAGAGTATCGCTGACTTGCTAGGGGTACTGTGCCTGTTTAGGGCTGATGGGAGACCAACTGCTTGGGGAGAATTGTTGAATCTTGTCTTACTCTTGGGGAGTGAAGGTAACTTGGTTATGTTCTTCATCCGAACCTACCTTAGTACCTTAGCGGACAGAGCAACCAGATTGCTTAGACAACTCTTACTGCCCCTGTTTCTATGGGAGAAGATACATGTGGAGGTGCTTGAGGACTGTCGATTGACAAATCTCCTTCTGGTAGGCAAGTGATGAGATGACGGAACATAGTCGTACGCTTTTGATCCCTAATTTTTGCCTGGACCGCCCTTTCGGGTTTTCAGTCCACCGGGATACCCATTTTTGCCCAAGCCGCCTTTTCAGGTTTTCGACTTGCCGGGTGTACAGATTTTTTCATTTCATCCCTTATTTTTGCCCGAACCCTTTTGGTTCGCCGGGAAGCCCTTATTTTTGCCTAGGTGTGTCAACCTAGCGGGTCTTTGATTATGCGCAGTATTTTTTTCGACTATGTCCACGCTCTCAGAGTAGGGAGTTGTCACTGTCGGTAGTGTTGCCATGTGACCAGAAGATCTTCGTTTGATCAGGCAAGATTCATAGCTGGAATTCATATCCAATGCCCCAAGTGACTCAGGCGGAGATTTGCCCCTTGGCATTTGAGAGATTCTCTGAATCTTGACTTGACTGCCCCAGATTATGGACAATGCTCATGCCGTACCCCTTGATTGGAAGTGCTTTTTGTTCACTAGATATTCTTCGTGCGAATTTCTCTGCTGTTCGAACAAAAAGTCATATGCAAACAAAGTTATGTTAAAAATACAAAGCTTATGTCTATCTTGAAGTTTTTTTTTTTTGCGAAAATGCATTTTTTTCATAAAAACAAGTGAATTTTTGTAAACTGTGATGTCAACTCGTCATTTTACCGCAAGCCTTAAGGAGTCAGGATACCTTTCGTAACAGTATGCTTTCGAACTAGCCCATGCTTCAGCTAGGACTTTTGAGGATTGTAGCGTGGCCTGGTTCATGGTTTAAGAAACAATGGATAAAGGCTCAAGTTTATTTGTACCCACCCGCTCTTCGTGATGTTCTTCAAACCTAAACTCAGCTGATCATGCATTATACCTTGTTTGAGTCTTTGTCCTGATATTCCAGTGATGGTTCAGATTTTGACAGTTTAGAATAGGCAGTCATTTCCCTTTTGTTGTTGAGGGTTTGTAGTACCTCTTTTCTTTTTGATTTCATTATCCCTATTTTTTTTGCCTGAACTGTTTCTTTTGTGATTACAGTCAGCGGGATGCCCCAGTTTTGTAAGTCTCCTTCATAGGTTTTGACTTAATGGGCTTTTATTTTGAGAAATGATGACTGTCTGTCTGTATGATTATATGAACCATCACTGCCTTTTGTTTTGTAAGGACTTTTTGGTGCCATTCGTTGTGCACTCGGATCAACTGAGAGAACTACCCTGCCCCAAGTTATGGTTAAGGGTTTTAATTTTTGTGAAAAGAAAAACTCCTACTTCTTTGGCTCAAAGTGGTTGACGAGGGATTATCTTCCTTATAACTCCAGTGTTTAGGAATTGAAACAATGCCTGTACCTCATCAGCGGGGTCTGTTCAAAAGCATACTGTAAGGATCGTGGTATCGTTTTTGTCATCCTCCCTCAAGAGGCTTAGAGTTTTTTAATTGAGAGTTGATCATCACAGAAAAATGAAAGCAATTTGCAATATAGTGAATACGAAATAATTACTTCAAAAACAGACATGTGCAATGCATTAATGAAATAACAACGTTTGATATGAATAAAATGTTTGAACAATCAAAATAAAATTACAACTTGAAAGATCCTAATGAACAAAAAGTCTTCTCGTCTCAAGACTTGTTACTTCAAATGGTGAATCCTGTAGGGATGGTAGAAGCACTCAGCCTGACCCACTTGGGTGAAATCCACTACTCCTTCATCAATCAGGTCCTGGACTTTGTTCTTCAGAGCCCAGCAGTCGGTAGTGTCATGTCCAGGACTATCAGAGTGGTATGCACATCTTTTGTTGGGATGATAGTTAGGAGCAGAGATGTTGGGATTCCGGGGAGGAGCCCTTAGTGTAATCAGATTCAAACTCAACAGGTGCTGTAAAGCTTGAAACAACGGCATGTTGAGCTGGGTGAATTGCCTCTTGGACCTGCTTGGCTTACTCTGATCAACCTGTTGCTCTGGGCGGGGTTGTGGTTGGACATGTGAAGTGGTAGCAATTTGGAGAGGTCTATTCTTCCCCATACCAGACCCTTGTCCTCTTGGAAGATGATCAATGACCTGGTTCCTGACTTGGACTGGTTGCTTCATGTCCTGATGAAGCTGACTGATCATGGTTCTCAACTCTTCTTGCTCCCGAGCTAAGCCTTGGATGAGAGCCATTTGCCCCAGCATCTGGGTTCTCATTGTATCTACCTCAGCTTGCAGACGTTTCAGCCATTCGTCTTTATCATCTTCGGGACTTTTCTTGGCCAAATTCCCCATGAGGAGTGTCCTCAACTCTTCTTGCCCCTTGGATAGGCTTAGGAAGATCTCCCTGAACTGAGTCTCTTGAGCATGAAGACCCTGGTTATCTTGTTAGGAAGCCATTGCTGAAATAAACAGCGGAGAAGGTAAGTGTCCTGTAACAAGGGTACCTGTTATACAATGACGTGTATGTATGCATGCAATGTTTTCAAGGATCTCGCGGGATAAACAAGAAGCTTTGTTAGAATCTGCATTTTGTAGCTTGATGGAAGGCACTGCATATTGTTGAGAGTCCTTTTTCAAGGGTCAAGGCTCACCATATCGAGTGGGTCATAGCCCCTGACTCGGGTCATCAACCTGGCTAGAGGAAAATAAATCCCCTTTGCCCCTTGCTAGACATTCTGATTCATCATGACCTGGATCACAAGCCCTTGAGATCCTTGAAATGGATTAGTCCTTATGTAGGATGTATGCAATGGTATGATGGTATGCTATGCATGGAGTAATATGGATAAACCCTGTTATGAGTCCTGCAAGAAACTCAAGTGTCAGATAACAAGTATGCAAGTAGTCAAGTTTGAAGACACACAAGTCACACAAGACAGCCCTTAGAGTTTAGGCCAGCATGGGGTCTAGGTATTACCCTCTTGAAGTTGGTGGGCTCAAAACATGTCCTATCAGAAGTAACCGGGTTCTAAGGATCTCAATATCATTGGATTGTTTTCTGTGTTCATCGTTTCGATTTAGCCACTGAACTGGCGATCGAAATATTCCAAGAAAACAACCCTCAACTGAGTGTAGTATCGAGGATCAACCAACTTCGGACTGCACCAAAGTCAGTTATCTCACTACCCTAAAGAGGCCAAGATGGTTCAATTAAGGTTCCTAAGGTCAGTTGATGCTTCACGACACCACGCGGCGGCCCCGTACTCTCCTTGACTTGACTCAAGGGTTACCGGTACTCACCAAAGTGCCACATCAACGTAGCAGACTGCTTCAACCGTGTCGGTATACCCCGCACAGTTCCCTCACAGTCTTGTTGCTATTTTCTAAGAAGGTATCCCCCAGATCCGGGTTAGGATCTATAGAACTCCCAAGACACTACCCACAATAATAAAGCAAACGATTCAGACAATTGAAAACACAAGTGATCTTAGTCCTAAGGTACACCTCACTTTTAGTTATCCCCAACAGAGTCGCCAATTTTGTGATCGGTGGATTTAGAACTGACTGTTTGACGCTGGTTTCGCGAAATGTCGCGGAAGCAAGAGTCGCCACCGTCTTTTATTTTCTCCAACATGGAAAGGACAAAAGCACAGCAAAATTCCTTATGAGAACGTTTCTCGGTTTGGGAGGTAGATTTATAGAAAGGGAAGGTGTTAGCACCCTTTCTATCCATGGTTATCCATGGGCTCTTAGATACTTGCGCTTATGTTTTCAAAGTGTTTGTTTGCTTTTCAAAATGTGAGTGGGTTTGAAAAAAGTTTCATTGAAAGATTTCTGAATAACTCTTGTATCAGTCCTCAAGAGTGTTTGAAAAATTGTTTTGAAAGCTTTTTGAAAGTGTCGGTGTGAAAAGATTTTTGTTTGTTTTTTTTGAAAATAGCAAGTATCTACGAGTCATCTACCTACCCTAAGGAATTAGGCTGTGTAAATGTCCTTAAGGTAGTGCCGTCCCACCATTGAGAGGTAGGTAGCACCACCGTTGGAGGTGTTTGGGTCAATTCGATTGTAGGGACAGTGTGGTCACCGAAGCAACAGTTAGGACACCTTAGAAGCTACCCTTATGTCCTTGATCCTTTTTTAATCCGAGGCAACCGTTTCGAGGCAACAATTTCGAGGCAACTGTTTCGAGGCAACTGTTTCATGGACATAAGGACTACTAAAACGTCCTATACTTGACGACCACGTTTCGAAGGCAACAGGTGAGGCATACCCTAGAAGTGGTGTGTGTATTTGTGTGTTATTTTCAGTTTAACAGTTATCTTTGATCATGGTATTGTGAGCTACGCTTGTTTTTAATTAGCATACATTCTTTCATACAAAGTTAGAATTTAAGAGTGCGGAAAATTAAAATACGGAAAGATAAAAGCTACGCTATTACAAGGCGCGGGTCTATACATCGCCAAAATACAAAGACCCGTTTTTGATAAAAATGCGGAAAGTAAATAAATACCTAATTACTATTACATCCTTGAGCAGTTACATAATATTCAAAAGAAAATAAAGCGCGAAAAGAATTAAAATTGAACGTCCGAGGGTTTCGACCCTTTGCTTGAAATTAAATGAAATTAAAGTATATTTAATTATTTAATTAAAGAAAATGTTTTTTATGTTTTTTATTTTTAATGAAATAAAGAAAGTTAAAATTAAATGGAAACCCTAATTCTAAATTATTTTTGATTATTAATGAAAATATTAAAGTTACTCTAATTTACTAATTAATTAATGTACATGTTTATTTACAAAAATAAATAGTAATTATAATAATAAATAATGAGAAATATAATTAATTAAAAAAAAGACAAAATGTCAAAAAAACCTAATTCTAGATATTTTTTAATTATTAAGAACAAAGATTAAAATTAAAACCTAAGTTAACTAAGTTAGTTATTGAAATTTATTTACAAAAAAAATATGTTAGTGATGAATTAATAATAATTATATATTTTACATTTTTGATTTTCTGTTTTTTATTATGGAAAATTAATTTATGGTAACAAAAAAATAAACAAAACAATTAAAACAATTAAATGATTAAAAGAAATTAAAAGAAAAGAAAAGAGAATAAAAAATAAAGCAAACCAAGGGGGGTGTCAGGCCCAAAGTGGAGGTTTGTGTGAGGAATTCTGGCCCAACAAGATCCTAAGCCTGATTGACTTTTCTGATCATGTACACACGCGTTGACTGGACCATATGATGGTCTTCATCTTTTGACTCTTGGATGGAATCTCATGGCCATGTGGCGAGCTTGGACGTGAGGCTACATGATGGACCCTGGGGCGTGCACTGCATGGGAATGGATTAGAAAAAATAATAACAATTGTATGGGGGACATGGGAATCGAACCCAGGTCCCAGCACTTACCAAGCGTGTCCCTTGCCAATTGAGCTGTTGTGCGTGTTTGTATCTATAATGGATAGAAAATATAATATATAAAAAAACAAGGATTAGTGGTATAAGACAAAAAGCGCGCCAGATATTTGAACTATCCAACCATGCCTGGACACCTCAGCTTCTTCTTCGTTCTTCCTGTAAAATACAAAACAAGTAGCGGGGGTTTTGAACCCCCACAAACTGAAAGTGTGGAAAATAGCGATTACGCCTACAGGTAACATAAATTGAGCGCGAGGTGTTGGTTTGCTTCGTCTTGAGCTTCTGAATTCATCTGTATAGGTCTAAAGGTCCAATTTTTCCATACAAGGAAAGCCCTAATTGGAAGCTTCCTGAAAACCTAATTTTCGTCCATGGTGAATCTTGATTCAGGCAATATTAATTCAATTCAGTTATACCAATCGCTTCAGAAGGTTAATATTAGTGTAAATCAAACAAGAAAAATGGTTAAAAGTGCATGAATCATGAGATGTATCTCTGGAAAATATGGCAAACCGTATGGCTTCGTGGTGATGATTCTTTGCGCGTTTGGACCAGTCCTTGATTGCAAATGCTTCCTGGATGCTTAGGCAACGTGTTGGAATCCTTCAGAAGCTTTGAATTATGCTCTAACTATGAAATCAGTTTTCAAGTTTTTGGTGAAAAGTTGCAATTTTGTTATGGAGCCTGAGCAGCTTTTTCGTGTCCTCCTGAATTAGGTTTCCTTGTGCATATGTATGTGAACGAATTTAGGTCAAGAAAGAGCCCAAAAGTCCATAAATTGATGACTTGAATCTTTGATTGCCAATCATATATTTTCCAATCTTTTTTTCATGAAAATCTTGCCAAATGTGGATGATCTTGTCCCCTTGGATGATGCACGAAATCTTTAGCATATAATGAGTGTATTTGCTGCATAAAAAGATTTGAAAAAGCATTATTTGATATTTTCTCATAATTAAATCTAATTAAATGAATTAATAAGAATAAAAATTCAATTAATTAATTAAAAATAAGAAAATAAATCCTTTTAAGCTCAATGGGTTGTGCATAGGCTTTGGGTAATGATTCAAGGAAGAATTTGAGGCCCATTAGCAAATTTGAAGTGTTTTAGGCAAAGTTGACTTTTCAAAATTCCCAAAAATTTCCCAACTTCTTCAATGCATATCTTGCTCAATTTTGAAGCTATGATCATGTTCTTGGACATTTTGGAAAGGTCTTGATGTCCTCTAACCAATGCCTTTGGTCCCATGTCATTTTGGTTTACCAATCTCAAGTTATGGTCTTTGACTTAAAGTGTCTTTTTGTTGACTTTTGAAAATGACCTATAATGTTGAAATTGATAACTTTTTGTGAGAGCATTTCTTGGACTTGGAGTGTGAAGATGAGTTGTAGGAAATGTCATCCTCTTCAAAATGAGCTTTGGATGGGATTTTTCTGATGAGCCATGAAGAAGTTATGCCTTGGTCAATTTGCAGTTGACTTTTCAGCTGTCCAAAAATAGAAACTTTTGCATCTTGAGACTTTTTGAGCCATGCTTTGAGAATCATGATCAAGAATTGATCAAATGATGATTGTGGCTTCAAAATGAGATGTTGACCAAAAATTTTGACTTTTGACTGTCAAATGACCATTTTGCCCCTACAGTTGACTGTGGAGCAATTAGGGTTTTTGACTGTGCAATTTGATGCTGTGAGTCTTGAAACTTGACATATGGATGCTTGAAAATGTATATGGGCACATGGGACTTGATTGGACCCTTAAAACCTCAACTTCTTTGCAAGAACCAAAACCCTAATTTTGACTGTGTTAGGAGGCAATTGGACTGTGCAACCTTTGAGGGATTTTAAAGCTTGATCTTGGCAAATCTTGAAGAATATGGGAGGGAAAATTTTGGGGTACAACAAGTATGTTTTGACGTTGATTCCCCACTTCGAGGAGATAACTTTTGAACACTTCCCAAGAGAGGAGAATCAGTTGGCGGACGCGTTAGCTACGATGTCTTCCATGTTCAAAGTCAAATGGGACAACGAGGCTCCCCGGATCATTATCTGGAAACTGGACGAACCTGCATATTACTGTGATCTTAAGGTTGAAGAGGTAACTGAAAAGCCTTGGTACCATGAAGTGAAGAGGTACTTGGAAGCTCAAGAATACCCCGAGGGTGCATCCGTTAACGACAAGAAGTTTCTGAGAAGGTTCGCAGCAAAGTTCTTCCTCAGCAATGGCATTCTATACAAGCGAAACCATGATTCCACCTTACTGCGTTGTGTGGATAAGACTGAAGCAGAAAAGATCATGGCAGAACTACATGAGGGTACCTTCGGAACACATTCCAGTGGACATACCATGGCAAAGAAGATCCTTCGGGCAGGATATTTCTGGTCCACGATGGAAGCCGACTGTTATCAACATTCTCGGACATGTCATAAATGCCAGATATATGCTGATAAGGTGCATGTTCCTCCAGTACCTCTGAACGTTTTGACAGCACTTTGGCCTTTTGCAATGTGGGGCATTAATATGATCGACGAGATCAGACCTACGACATCCAACGGGCATCGCTTCATCCTGGTAGCGATTGATTACTTTACGAAGTGGGTGGAAGCAGCTTCCTATGCTACGGTAACCAAGAACGTCGTAACACGATTCATTCGGCATAACCTGATTTGTCGATACGGTGTCCCGGAAAGGATCATTACAGATAATGGTACCAATCTCAACAACAAGATGATCACTTAGCTCTGCGAGCAATTCAAGATACAGCACCACAACTCTTCTCCCTACCGGCCGAAGATGAATGGTGTTGTCGAAGCAGCTAATAAGAATATCAAGAAGATTGTGCAGAAGATGACAGTGACATACAAAGATTGGCACGAGATGTTACCATTTGCTCTTCATGGGTACTGTACCTCAGCAAGGACGTCAACATGGGCAACTCCTTTTTCCTTGGTCTATGGCATGGAGGCAGTCTTGCCTATTGAAGTCTAGATACCCTCTCTCCGGATAATGAAGGATGCAGATTTGAGCGAAGATGACTGGATCCAGACTCGACTTGATCAATTAAACCTAATCGACAAAAAGAGACTCACCGCTATTTGTCATGGTCAAACGTACCAAAAACAGATGATCAGGGCATTTAACAAGAAAGTCAGACGACAAGAGTATCAAGTCGGAGACCTGGTAATCAAGCGCATCATTCTTCCTCAAAGTGATCCCAGGGGAAAATGGACCCCCACGTACGAAGGGCCATTTGTGGTTAAACATGTCTTCTCAGGAGGAGCCATGATTCTAACCACCATGGATGGTGACGACCTTCCTCACCCCGCCAATGCAGACATAGTAAAAAGATACTACGCATGATAAAAGACCCGCTAGGTTGACACACCTAGGCAAAAATAAGGGCTTCCCGACGAACCAAAAGGGTTCGGGCAAAAATAAGGGATGAAATGAAAAAAAATCTATACACCCGGCAAGTCGAAAACCTGAAAAGGCGGCTTGGGCAAAAATGGGTATCCCAATGGGCTGAAAACCCGAAAGGGCGGTCCAGGCAAAAGTTAGGGATAAGCGTAATACTATGTCTCATTGGATCACCCTGCATCCATAATTCAGTATCAACTATCAGGTTCAGACAACACCAATCAGTCAGCTTCATCTTCAACTAAGCAGCAAAGTGATGAGACGCTTGAAGACATAAAGGCGATAGCAGAGTTGGAACCCAATGGGATTCTTCACATAGCTGTTTTGTTTTCTTTCCACAAAATTGTAAACTCTATGTTGTTCGGCGGCGTTCTCTTACTAGGACGTCAGCCTCTTGTACATAAACGCCTATTTACGGGCAAATTCAAAAATCAATACAAATTCACTTTTCCAGACAAATTGCCAATTGTTTTTCCTTTTTCTGTTTTGTTTTGCAAAGAACGTCCAATGTTCAATTTTGATATATGCATTTGACACTAATTGCTAACTCATAAATATTTGCATACGAAACAAAGGATTAATCACATGTGACATTAGAAACAGGGGCAATAATGAGTTGTCTAAACGATCTAGTTGCTATGTCCACCAAGGTACCAAGGTAAGTTCGGCTGAAGAATGTAACTAGAATACCTTCACTCCCCGCAGAGTAAGACCAATCAACAATACTCTCCAAGCAGAGCTGGTCTCCCAATCAGCCCTAAAAAGGCACAGTATTCTCCAGCAAGTCAGCGACACTCTCCCCAAGCAGAGTTAGCCTACAGTCAGCCTTAAGGAAGTTGGGTATCCCCAGAAAATCTCAATATTCCCCAGTGGAGTATACAGATGTTCCTAAACAAGCATCCCCGACAGTCTTAATACAAGATTGTTCCCCGGCGGAATACCAGACACCCCAGTGGAGCCATTCCCCGGTACAGTTCAAAAAGTCTCCCCAGGAGAGTTGAACCATCTCCCCAGTAGGTTCTGGAAGCTTATCCCCAGTAGATTCTGGAAGCTTGTCCCCTGTAGAGCACGAACGCGTCTCCCCGACTTTATTCAAAGGTTATTCCCTACCAGGTTATAACTGGGTTATCCTCAGCTAATTTCCATGGAAAGATCGTCCCCGGCAAAGTTCTTCCTATCCCCCAGCGGAATTCATCAAAATCCTCAACATAAGCTTATCAACGGTATCCCCAGCGGAGTTATCATCAAGACCTCAGTGAAGTATCTCTTCCCACAGAGTAATTCCCCGCAGAGTAACCTCTCCAACAAGTTTATTCCCTAACGGAGTCATCTTCTCCTACCGGTTTATTCTTACAACCATCATCCCCAGCGGAAACGAAGAACTCTACTCTTCAACATCAGCCCAGGATTCAAGCTCCCGGCAGTCGTCAAGGATTTATTTTCCTAGACGAAAATACATTCATAAACATCACATGCATATACGCATCATAACACACAATCTCATTTATTCTTGAGAACATCATGACATCATGCATTTCATACATCATGATGTTGCATACAACTGATGTTTTGCCTTTTCAGGAAAAAGGTCAATCCAAAGATGATTACTATCAACTATCGCAATTCCAGATTCGATTCCTGTATCTAGCCAGGGCATATCTGAAGAGTTTGAAGATTCGATACCTGTATCCAGCCAGGGCATATCTGTAGATGACTAATTCCAGATTCGATTCCTGTATCCAGCCAAGGCACGTCTGAAGAGTTTGAAGATTCGATTCCTGTATCCAGCCAGGGCATATCTGTTGACGACTAATTCCAGATTCGATTCCTGTATCCAGCCAGGGCACGTCTGAAGAGTTTAAAGATTCGATTCCTGTATCTAGCCAGGGCATATCTGTTGACGACTAATTCCAGATTCGATTCCTGTATCCAGCCATGGCACGTCTGAAGAGTTTGAAGATTCGATTCCTGTATCCAGCCAGGGCATATCTGTTGACGACTAATTCCAGATTCGATCCCTGTATCCAGCCAGGGCACGTTTGAAGAGTTTGAAGATTCGATTCCTGTATCCAGCCAGGGCATATCTATTGACGACTAATTCTAGATTCGATTCCTGTATCCAGCCAGGGCACGTCTGAAGAGTTTAAAGATTTGATTCCTGTATCTAGCCAGGGCATATCTGTTGACGACTAATTCCAGATTCAATTCCTGTATCCAGCCAGGGCACGTCTGAAGAGTTTGGAGATTCGATTCCTGTATCCAGCCAGGGCATATCTGTTGACGACTAATTCCAGATTCGATTCCTGTATCCAGCCAGGGCACGTCTGAAGAGTTTGAAGATTCGATTCCTGTATCCAGCCAGGGCATATCTGTAGATGACTAATTCCGGATTCAATTCCTGTATCTATCCAGGGCATATCTGAAGAGTTTAGAGATTCGATACCTGTATCCAGCCAGGGCATATCTGTGAGTAACTGATTGTAGATTCGACGCCTGTATCCAGCTAGGGCATGTCTGCATGAAGAGTTTAGAGATTCGACTCCTGTATCCAGCCAGGGCACGTCTGTAAGCAACCTTTTGAAGTTCCGAATTCGATTCCTGTATCTAGCCAGGGCACATCTGTGAGCAACTGATTGTAGATTCGACACCTGTATCCAGCCAGGGCATATCTGCATGAAGAGTTTGAAGATCAACACCTGTAACAGGCCAGGAAACCATCTTCCTTTCTCAAATACGCAAGTTCTCGCTAAGGAATCTCTTACGCGATCGACACCTCTGGATGGCATCTTTAAGCCCATCTACACAACTATCCATCACATTTCCAAATGGCATCTATAAGCCCATTCCTGAAAAGGTTCTGTCACACTTCTAGATGGCATATATAAGCCCATCCTCCTATCCAACATCTCTCTAAATGGCATCTGTAAGCCCATTCCCGCCACCACACTGTTGATACTCTACTATGTGAGTGCAAATTTCTGGGCACTTTAGTGTTCAATCATCTTCCACCTTCGGATCACGAAAGGCACACAAGCCAATCTACATCCTCAGGTCTAAGAAGATTGAACAGGGGCAACTGTTGTACCCCAAAATTTTCCCTCCCATATTCTTCAAAGTTTTGACAAGCATCACCTCAATTTGCTCAAGTCTACTCAAGGGTTGCACAGTCAAACCACCCTCCTAAGCCAGTCAAATTAGGGTTTTGGTTCCTTCAAGGAAGTTGAGGTTTTCAAGGGCTCAATCAAGTCCCATATGCTCATATACATTGTCAAGCACCTACATGTCAAGTTTCAAGGCTCACAAGGTCAAGTTGCACAGTCAAAAACCCTAATTGCTTCACAATCAACTGTAGGGGCAAAATGGTCATTTGGCAGTCAAAAGTCAAAAATTTTGGTCAACATCTTATTTTGAGGCCACAATCATCATTTGGTCAAATCTTGACCATGATTTCACAAGAATGGCTCAAAAATCATCAAGATGCAAAAGTTTCTATTTTTGGACAGTTGAAAAGTCAACTGTAACTTGACCAAGGCATAACTTTTTCATGGTTCATCAGAAAAATCCCATCCAATTCTCATTTTGAAGGGGATGACATTTCCTATAACTCATCTTCACATTCCAAGTCCAAGAAATGCTCTCACAAAAAGTTATCAATTTCAACATTATAGGTCATTTTCAAAAGTCAACAAAAAGGCATTTTAAGTCAAAGACCATAACTTGATATTGGTAAATAAAAATGACATGGGACCAAAGGCATTGGTTAGAGGAATTCAAGACCTTTCCAAAATGTCCAAGAACATGTTCATATGATCAAAATTGAGCAAGATATGCATTGGAGAAGTTGGGAAATTTTTGTGAAATGGCCAAAGTCAACTATCCTTGAAACTTCAATTTTTGACAAAAGGGCCCACTTTTTTCCACTTGGTTCAGCCTTGTCATGCCACCCACGTGTCCCATGATCAATTTCAAGATTAAACATTAATTTTTCTATTTTTATTTAATTTTATTTGATTTAATTTATTTTAAATCCATAAAATTCAAATAAAAATAAAAAAAAATAATTAAAGGATATCTTGTGGTTTGAATGACTTTGATGCATCATAAGTCACCTACTAAATTCGTGCCAAGCTGAATTAAGCATGAAAATTCAAAATTGAACAAACATGGCAAGTTCCTTTAATGGTGATTATGAAGAAATCCAAAACATCATTGCAATGGTTTAAGGCTCCTAATGTCATTTGATTCTCATTCATACACATATATGCAAGCCTTGCAGACCTCAAGAACGACCTAGAAACCTCTGAAACGGCATAACCAAATTCAAAAATTTGGAAGAAAAACCAAAAACTGTTTTCAATCTTCCAGTACAATTCAAAAACTTCTCTTGATCCAAACACATTCCCAACACTCCCAGGAACGATTTGCAATCATAAACAAGTCCTAACACTCAAGAACTCGTGCTACACAGTCATACGGTTCACCTTCTTTTTTCAAAATCATAACCATCGATTCATGCATTTTTGACATCTTTCATTGTTTGTTTTGTGTTTATAGAACTCAGGCGAAGCTTTTGGTACAATTCAATTGCGTTATAATGCCCGGAATTGCAAAACACCATTGAAGAAACCTAGGGTTTCAGAGCTTTCAATTTAGGGCTTTCCACGTATAGCAAAATTAGACCTCCAAATGCACATGGTTGAAATCGTCTGAATGAGACGAAGACAACCCAACCATCGCGCCCTTTTTATGTTACCTGTAGCCCTAATCATTATTTTCTGCAGTTTTGCTTTGTGGGGGTTTAAAACCCCCGCTATCTTGTTTTCGTTTTGCAGATAAATGAAGACGATGATGAGGTGTCCATGCATGGTTGGCTGATTCAAATAGGCGCGCGCTTTTTCTTTGGTCCAGCATATAACGTGTTTACTTTATATAATATTTGTTTCTCATCTTATTTACAAATGCGCATAAGTGATCTAGTGGTACAGGTGTTGGCAAATGAACCTTGGGACCTGGGTTCGATTCCCAGGTCCCCCCAAAATTCAATATTGTTTTTCCTAATGCGTTCCCATGCAGCATTTGTCCAGAAGTTCACCATTAACCCTCAAAGACCAGCATGCCAAGTGTCTCAAGCGCCAATCCAGTGGCCAAAGCATGAAGACCATGGTGCTCAGGAGTCAACACAGGCGTAGGCAACCAGGAAAGTCAAAAAGGGCTTGAAGGTTCATGGGTCTCAGATTCCAATTTTCACCTCCATATTGGGCCCAGACCCCCTCCCTTGGTTTATTCTTTTTCTTTTCCTTTTTATATTTTCTAATTTAGTTATTAACTTTTTTTAATTATTATTATTACCACCAAAATTAATATTTAACCCTTTCACAATAAAAAATCAAAAAAAGGAACTAATATTATTATTATTAATTTCATTTTATTTTTGTAAATAAAATACTAACAAATAAAATAGTTTAATTAGGCCAATTTTAATTTCTTTTTCTTTACAATAAATAAAAATAATTTAGAATTAGGTTAACTTTTAATTTTAATTCTTTTATTTTATTTTCATTAAAAAAAACATAAAAACACAAAAATATTTTTCTTTTTAATTAAATTAATTAATTAGTTATTAATTTTAATTTAATCACAAAAAGGGACAAAATTCAATTTCTTTCTCAAAAGGGTCAAAACCCTTAGGACGTTCCCGATTAAATTTCCATTCGCGCGTATTTATTTATTCTGATTATATTTATGTATTTGTACAGAGGATGTAATAGTAATTAGGATTTTATTGCTTTCTTTAATTTTCTGCATTTACTTTTCAAAAACGGGTTTTTGTTTTTGGCGATGTATAGACCCGCACCTTGTAATAGTTAGAATTTACATTTCTGCAATTTATTTTCCGCACTCCTAACTGTTAATAAAGCATGAAAGAATGTATGTAAATAAAATTAATCCGTAGCTCACAAATAACATGTACAAGACAAACATTAACTGAAAAACAACACACAAAGCACATGCCACTCCTAGGGTACGCCTCACTGGTTGCCTCGACGTGGTCATCAAGTATAGGTTGTCTTAGAGGTCGCCCTTCTGTCCAAAAGATCCAGTTGTCTCGAAACAGTTGCCTCGGATAAAAAGGATCTAGGACATTAGGGTTACTTCTAAGGTGTCCTACCATTGCTTCGGTGACCATACTGTCCCGATAATCGAATTAACCCGAACACCTCCAACGATGGTGCTACCTACCTCTCAATGGTGGGATAGCACTATCTAAAGGACTCTTACACAACCTAATTCCTTAGAGTAGGTAGATTTCTCTTAAGTACTTGCTCTTTCTCAAAACAAACAAAAATACTTTTCACACCTCACACTTTCTAAAAGTTTTCAAACAAATTTTTCATACACTCTTGAGGACTGATACAAGAGTTACTTAGAAATCTTTCAAACGAAACTTTTTTCAAAACCCACACACACTTGAAAAGAAAACAAAATTTTGAAAACATAAGAGCAAGTACCTAAGAGCCCGTGGATAACCACGGATAGAAAGGGTGCTAACACCTTCCCTTTCTATAAATCTACCTCCCGAACCGAGAAACATTCTCGAATAAGGAATTTTGCTGTGCTTTTGTCCTTTCCATGTTGGAGAACATAAAAGACGGTGGTGACTCTTGCTTACCGCGACATTTCGCGAAACCAGCTTAAAAAACAGTCAGTTCTATTTCCACCGATCACAGACCCGACAAGTTGAAAACCCGAAAGGGCAACTTGGGCAAAAATGGGCATCCCGGTGAATCGAAAACCCGAAAGGGCGGTTCAGGCAAAAGTTAGGGATACATAAAAAAAATCTGTACACCCGGCAAGTTGAAAACCCGAAAGGGCGACTTGGGCAAAAAAGGGTTTCCCGGTGGACCGAAAACTCGAAAGGGCAGTCCAGGCAAAAGTTAGGGAATTAAAGTGTATGAATATGTCTCTTCGGATCACTTTAAGAACAATCTCTTCACAGACAAGCTCCAGGCTTCTGATCAATCTAATCATATGCGGACGAAGCAACAAATGGACAAGATATCCAGAGTTACGAAGGCTATAGCAGAATGGGAACCCCATGGAATTTTTACACATAGCCATCTTTCTTTGTATAAAATTTTCTCATTTATGACAACATTCTCTTACTAGGATGACTGTCTCCTTTGTACAAAATACTTACACAAAGTTAATACAAAGATACTTCAAAGTGCAGAAAATTATTTGCCTTTTCTTTCTTTTTTTACACTTGTGTTTTATTTGAAAACGTCCAATGATTTATTAAATGAGCATATGCATTTGAATATAATCACCGGTTACAAATGAACAAAATGAGAAAGAATAATTACTAACAGATTGAAAGTATGGGAAAACGTCTTTAGGCTATTCCAGGAGAAATCCCCTGCAGTACATCATCCAGATCCTCAACTGAGCTAAAACCTTGAAACACATATCCCCAGCGGAGTTAAGTTTCAAAATCCCCATCAGAGTTGAGTTCTCAAACTCCCAATCCCCAGCGGAGCAAAACTTTGAACTACAAACCTTCAGTAAAGATGAAACTTTCTTCCCCAACGGAGTCAAACCTTCAACATTTGAACACCAGTGGAGACCATCCAGTTTCCTCCAATTTCCCTGGAGAGTCGCTTTAAAACCAGATATCCCCCAGAGAGTTATTTTAAAACCTTCTTCCTCAACGGAGTCAAAATTTCATACACGATCAAATCAGCACGTCATTAAGATCCCCAACGGAGATGAAACTTTGAGCTACCAATCCCCAGCGGAAACCATTCAGTTTTCCCCTGATACCCCCAACAGAATGGAGATTCTCATTCTTGAAGTCCCCAGTAGATTGGCATACAAACCAAACTCCCGATATCCCCAGTAGTATAGCTTCTCCCCACAGAGTTTGTCAAAGATTTTGAATCTCCAACAGTGGTCCAGGATTTATTTTCCCCGACAGCAGTCAAAGACTTTATTATCTCCAGCTATCCAGGATTTATTTTCCTCATCAAGATAGTGAATTAGCTTATATGCGCATACATTACATTCAAATATCATAAACATTGATGAAACACATCTTATTGCATCATACATTTCATGCAACATAACTTTGTGTTTCAGCTAACATTCTACCCTTTTCAGGATGAGATTGATAACTACCTAAAACAGATATTCAAAGCTCAGAAAACGGCTTAGACATGCTCCAGACACGGATGCTTTCCTATCTACTTATTCAAATCAATGTGCAGATTCCTGTTCCAATTATGAAGCCTGGATTCGACCAGATTTTATCTTGATTATACTGAAGCCCGAAGATCGACGGGAAAATAGTTGAATCCCCTGCAAGTTTTTGTGAAGCCTGGATGTTGACCAGATAGCAATACAAGACTGTGAAGCCTGGATTTTGACCAGATAACAGTAAGGTATACTGTGAAGCTTAGATTTTGACCAAATAACAGCTTACTCGGCCAATTACTTTAAATCCCGGATTCAACTAGATATTAGTAGGCCCTGAAATCAAAGGGAAACCTGGAGGCGACCAGACAACCATTTGATTTCCTTCTGAAGCCTGGATGTTGACCAGATAGGAAGCAAGGTATCGTGAAGCCTGGATGTTGACCAGATATCAATACAAGACTGTGAAGCCTGGATTTTGACCAGATAACAGTAAGGTATACTGTGAAGCTTGGATTTTGACCAAATAACAGTTTACTCGGCCAATTACTTTGAAGCCCGTATTCAACCGGATATTAGTAGGCCCCAAAATCAAAGGGAAACTCAGAGGTGACCGGATAACCATTTGATTTCCTTCTGAAGCCTGGATATTGACCAGATAGGAAGTAAGGTATCGTGAAGCCTGGATGTTGACCATATAGCAATACAAGACTGTGAAGCCTGGATTTTGACCAGATAACAGTAAGGTATACTGTGAAGCTTGGAATTTGACCAAATAACAGTTTACTCGGTGTTTCCAGTGATTTCTAGTAAACAACCGCTAGTCTTCCAAACTATCGAATAATCTTTGTTAACGCTATTCAATCTCTCTGGTAACTCACAGGATCGACTAGATTGATCCTAGGACTCCTTGGATATTAAGGTTACTCTCACAATCGAACAATTATTCATGGTTGCTATTGTACAAGTGTTTGGTTTATTTCGATCCCTCTCTCTAAGAGTTTGAAAATGTGGTCAAAATGTATATGAAAACTAAGTTGTACGAATAAATGCTAATTGTAATGCTGATTGAAGAGACATATAAAACTGTATGAAAAATGAAGTAAATGGTTTCGATTTATAAAACATTTAACATAAAAGGTTTCTGGAATGTAGAAGTTAAAAATGTGAAGAAAGCGTTTAATGCAAGAAATCTATAAATGATTTTAAGTAAAAGTATGCGCTTGAAAAACAATGCTTGAAAGTAAAGGTATTGAAAGTGTAACAGTTCTCTGAAATATAAAGTGCTTGAAGTATAAAGAAAGCAGTAAAACGTAGAACTTTGAGGAAAAGACTTTGAAATGAAAAGACAGTGAATAAAGAAACTTGCAAATGTTATTCGACAAAAAAAAGAAAAGAAAAGAGGAAAGTGCTGGAAATGGTAAAAAGGCTTTCATTAAGTTAGAAATACATGGTGCTATCATACATACATTTCTCTTGCATTCGTTTCCCTTGCCATGTGGTAGTTTGAATGTTATTGAGTATTTTGTATAACAGATATGACACACCGAAATCCTAATACTAAGACTTCTATTTATACTAATTCGACCCTAACGGTCTCGCTATAGGATCATGCCACGTTTCGAACATGCAAGACAGTGCTTCTTTCATCTTTCCACGTGTCCCCAAATGCTCCAACACATAACTTTCAAACTTTGAAAGTCCCACTTCCATTTGAATTCTAAATGCTTTGGTGTTTCTCCATTTCGAACGCTCTTCCCAAACCTAGCCTCGCTGTTGTTTCGAGACCCCTTTGGATATGCTCCCATAATCACCGTTCGAAGCTTCAAGCTTTGACACACTTATTCGAAACACTGCTTCTGCAACTTCGAAATATGGCGTTTAATTCCATTTCGATCAGAACTTTTAACTCTTTTGAATTCCAAATAACATTATCAAAATCTTCAGCCAACAAATTGCCCCTTTAAAATATGTATTTCGATCTCTTTGAGAAATACCTATTTTAAACATTTATACAAGATTTTGATAGGATTTTTGAATTATCATAACATTTAATGCATTTGACTCCAGTCACATCAATCATAGCACCTTTTGAGTTCCTTAACCGCCCAGAGTCACTTCACAGCGTGGTGCAGTTATAAGTAATGATTATTTTTAAATCACGCCTATTACCTATATCAACTTCTCGCCACCTCTTCATCACACCAACCCATGATCTCCACGTATCACATTTTTACTCGGTGGATGCTTAATCTTCTCATTATAAAACATCATTTTAATCTTCCTTTTCTTTTTTACACTCTAAATCTTTCATACTCTGGATTTTTACTCTTCTTCTCTCATAAAACAATCTAAGCTCTCAAACAACAAAAATGTCTTCTTCCACCTCATCCCAACTCAAGAAAGTCTCCAAGAAGAAAGGAAAAACTACAGGAGCAACCATGGAGAGTAAAATCGTCACCATTCAAGGCCAATCTGCTCTTGCTCCTCAAATGATTTCCAAAGAAAAAGAAATGTTGTACGCATCACAGGTACTCATCCCTACCCATGTTGCTGGTAAGAGGTTAGCCTTAAATGGCCCTCTTACAGTTTTTGAAATACTAAAGGACACCAGGACAATTTTTCCCGTATGTTATAGCTTCAAACCCTTATTCAACAAAATGGATGCCCCTAGGGCAGTAGAATCCCTTAGTTCGAATACCGTAGAAACACCAACTGTTCCTCCCAAGGACCCATTTGTTTTGGATTATGTAAAAAGCAATTTTAAACCATTTCGATCTTGCCCTACTTCTGATATTGCTTATCAAAATTGGTTCACGAAAGTAGAAGCCAAAAAATCCCAGCAATGGGAAGAATTAGGCATTTATAACCTCATTAAGCTATCGAAACCTGGATTCACCTATAGCCATCCTCTGCTGTTTGCCTCCCTTTATTTCTGGGATAGTACCTACAACACTTTCCATCTCCCAGGTGGAATGATTACCCCAACCTTCTTCGATATAGCGGCCATTACTGGGCCGTCGCCAGTGGGAGAAACTTATGTTCCTGACAATGAAGAGCACTCAAGCATAATTGACTTCGAAGTCAAGTTAGCCAGCTTTTCCAAATTTATCAGCCATTATCATGCTGAAGGGGACAATGTGTCTGATATAGAGCACATTGCTTTCTTAACCCTGTGGCTGTCCAGGTACGTTTTCTGCAGTAGATCCCTGCAGGTAGCTAGTAGGTTCATTCCTTTAGCTAGGGATTTACACGAAAATCGCAAAGTGTGCCTAAGTGAATTACTCTTAGTTGACCTCTATGAGAGCCTGAGATCAGCTGTTTAGAGCCTCAAATCCCACACTTCCAAAAACATTCTATTAGCTGGCCCATTTTGGTTACTTCAACTATGGCTAAATGCCATGTTCGAACCTTCTTTATCAACCGCCAACACCATAGATGAGCAAGATTCGGAAATAAGTGATAGGATAGTCGAAGGCACTAGGCTTCGAAGACTAACTCCTAATGATGACAAGGATGACTTCAAGGTTCAATTCTCGAAGTACATCATGATACTCTCCAAAAGGCATAAGTTCGAAGAGAGCATGGCGCCTTTCGCTTCGAGGGCTCATGGACCTTCTTGGTTCACCATGGCTCTCTCAGAAGCCATCAAGAGCAAGGAGATCCAAGATGTATGGAGAGCTTTCTTGCTTCCCAGACTCATCTCTTCAAGGATAACCCCAGCTAAGAACCAAATTCTTCTCTTTTCCTACCAACCAAACTTCGTTTCGAGGCAGTTTGGCTTATGCCAACTGATTCCTGAACCTTTGTTCCAAACTGAGAGCGCCATCACATCTGGTCGAACTTTCAAGGCAAGGGAAGCCAAGATCCAGCAAGAACAATATCAAGGCTTTGCCCAATTTGAGCTGATAGCCTTCGAACCTACCCATCTCGCGGCTAAAGGATTTCTGGAGTGGTGGATTAAGTTTTATCAAACTTGTATGTTCGATACACTTACAATTCGACAGAAACTAATTGATGCCTTCGATGTGCAGGTACCAGCAAAGAAAGGTATGTTTACTCATGCCAAAGAGATAAAAGCTTTTCAAAATTATTTTGAAACTACTTACGACCCCACGCGCTTGGACTCCACTGTGCATCAAGCAGCTGAGACCTTGAAGGAAAAATTTAAACAAAAAGTTTCTAAGCTAAAACTTCCTTCAGGGCTGTCACCTGAGGATAGGTATAGGTTGGCATTCGAAATGCATCCACCTAAATTTCCCAGATTACCTACCTCAGAACTGGCTCTGGCTTGGTTTCCCCCATATCCATGGTGGTTTACTTGCAAAGAGATGTTCAAATATCTTCAAAGGAAACCAAAGCCATCTGAGACTGTGACATGGGCTCGATACTGGCTTCATGATTTCCCAGGACACCTTCGATACGATCTTTCTGCCATGTCAATTAAATCTGATCAAGGCACAGGTGCGAATGCTTGGGAAAAATCCCAAATGTCTTTTATTTTCCATATCTTTAACCTTTGCTTTAATTGTTTTGATTTTCAGCTATCAGGATAAAGACCGCTGCCTCGAAATCGAAGGAAAGGAGTGCCTCTCAAGCCTCCATCGAAACTACCGAAAAAGCTAATCCACCCGAAACAACTACTACTGCTGCAACTACAACAACAACAATAACGCCAACAACAACAAGTGCCCCAATTCCAACGGTAATCACTTAGTTTTTGATGCTTCGAATTCACTCAAGCTTTTTATATCTAACTTCGTTAAAATTCGCTCAGACCAACAAGCTTCCTCCCACTACTCCCAAGAAGCGGAAACCAAGCACTACTAGGGAAGATCCCACTGCTGGAGGAAACTCAAATACTGCTTCGAAGAAGAAGCTAAAGAAAGCTACACCTAAAAGCACTGTTCCGACTAGTGTCTCTGGACTCGACTCCAGGGATGCTGCTCCCTTACCTAAATCCAAAAATCCACCTTCGACCTCCAACCCAACGTTGGAACGCATAGCTAGTAACCTCTCCTCTGAGGGTCCACAGGTAAATCAAACTTCTTCTAAAAATGTTTAACTTCTTATTACCTTGGTGAATGTTTTCCTTTAACATTCTGCTGCTCCTTGCAGAACATCTTGAATCCCACTTCTACCATTTCGACCTCACCGTCCAGAGCTGCTGCTCCGCTTAACTCCTCTCCTCAAGGAGATTCCAACAATTTGGTCCAAAACAAAGGTTCTTCCAATGTGGCGGTTTTGGCTGGAACTTCTGAACAGCCAGATGACCAAGGTACCTCCATTCCTCTGAAAGAGGTGAACGAAACGATACTTCAAACGTCTGCAGAGGATTCACAAAGGGTTCTTCAAAAGTCCCCTCTTGAAACTCTTCAAGAGGACCCAAAGGATACTCAGACTGAAGAAGAAAAAGCTGATTCTGGGCGAGGATTCGAAGAATCTGCAGACGAAGAATCTGAGGAGGAAAACGCCAATGACGAGGAAAACGTCAATGATGGTTCGACTGCCGGGACGGAGTCTAACGCACATAGCGGCGAAAGGGATGGTATCGAAGTGGTAGATTTGGACGAAGATGAAGAAGACCAAGAGCACGAAGCAAATGAAGGGGATGGTGATGCAATCAACGAAACCCTAGAGGTTGAAACAAACGTGGTTCCCCTACGCGTGGAATTCCCCCAATCCTCTCCGTCTCGAATGACTGACGAGGAACTGGAACTTCTGAGGCGAAATGACCCCATTGGGTATATGAAGGCAAAGTTGGCTCAGAGGGACGTTCCACTCGCTAGGGCTGGCACAAGTTCAACCAGCTATCCTCTTCCCACAGATGAAAGAGTTGTTCTTCTCAACAAAATTAGGAGAACTATTCTCAATGTGGATATATTCGAAGTGCTTAAGCAAGATAGTACTGCTTCCTATACTATGAAGGAGCTGCTCACAAAGGTTAATCTTTCCAACTGCTCTTTGCCAGTTAGTACTCTCTTGTTTGATCTTCAGAATTTGCTGGACAACGTAACTGGCTACCTTCTCCAAGACGAATCTGCTGCCAAGAAGGTTCACGAGAAACGCATTGCCATGGATGCCGCTTATGAACAAGCTTCGAAGCTTTCTCAAGAAGCTGAGGATCAAGCTATGCATCTGAAGCAGGCGAAAACTGAATACGAGGCTCGAGCTGAGTCCATTCTTATTTGGGAAAGGCAGATTCTGGAACTTCAGCAGAAAGTTAAGGAGGCTAAGGAACAACAACTAGCCTTCGAAACTAATCCTGCAGGTAACCAATTCGAAGAGCTTCTCAACCAGGGGCTTGCAGAAATGGAGACTGCAGAACAACTTAAAGGAGAAGTGGCAACCTTGGAAGGTGCCAGGCGGTTTGCTCAGCAGAAACTTGAAACATTTCGAAGCACCTTTAATCGATTGAAAAATAATGTTTATTTCTAGATTTTTATGTCTATCTGACCATAACTTTGGTTTTTTACATGTAATATTCGAACAACGCCATTTTGGCATTCTTATCTTGCCATCTTGGCTTTTTATAATATTTTGTTTACGTTGTTACTATTCGAATCTCCCGCAGGCTTGGCTTATATTTCTTTAAATATTTCCCATTAACCTTTAGGACACGTTTATCATCCAAGAGTTCTTCGACTTCGTATGCATTGTTTGAGAATACTTTTAATATTCGAAAAGGTCCTTCCCAATGAGGTGACCATTTACCTAATGCTTTGTTCTTCTTATCCATAGGCAATATGACTCTCCAAACCAAGTCATTAATAACGAATACTTTTTTCTTCACCCTTTTATTGTATGTTCTGGCCACTCTTTCTTTTTGCCTCATCAAAATTTCCAACGCATCTAATCTAATTTCGTCCAACTCAACTAATTCATTCATCATCATTTCCCAATATAATGCAGCTGGAATTTCGTTTTGTTTCTGGATTCGAACCGATTGCAGATGAATTTCTACTGGTAACACTGCATCATGGCCGAATGTAAGTTGGAAAGGCGTAGTGTTAGTGGCTTCCTTAGGAGATGTTCTACAAGCCCATAACACTTGGTCCAGAGTTTTGTGCCAATTTCTTGGCTTCTTGCCAATATGCTTCTTGATTAATCCTATTATTACTTTATTTGCTGCTTCGACTTGTCCGTTTGCTTGAGCATAATATGGTGTTGATGTTAGCAATCTAAACCCCATTTCTTGGGCAAATCCTTGCATCTTTCTACCAGTAAATACAGAGCCTTGGTCTGTAGTTATACTTTCTGGCAATCCAAACCTATAGATAATGTGCTTTTGTATAAATTCGATAATTGCCTCTTGATCAGCAACTACCAAAGGTATAGCTTCGATCCATTTGGTGAAATAATCTACTCCTACCAAGATATATTTCTGACCTTTGGACGAAGCATGATTTATCTCCCCTATCAGATCCAATGCCCATCCTCTGAATGGCCATGGTTTGATGATCGAATGCAACTCACTTGCAGGGGCGTGTTGAATTCCTGCATGTTTCTGACATTCCTCACATCCTTTAGCAAAGTCTATGCAATCTTTGAGCATGCTAGGCCAATACAAACCATATCGAAATAGCAACCATTTCATTTTATGGCCTGCTTGGTGTGCCCCACATGCCCCATTATGGACTTCAGACAATGCTAAATATGCCTCACTTTCTCCTAGGCATTTCAATAATACACCTTCTTGGGTCTTTTTGAACAATTCGTTCCCCATGAGGAGATATGACAATGCTCTATATTTTGTTTTTCTATCTACCTTTAGAGTTGGGTCTGCTAAATAACTCTTTAAAGGACTTCGCCAATCTGTATCTGACAAAGTATTTATGGCTAGAATTTCGAATCCCTGTTTCTCAGCATATCCCAATCTCATACTTTCCAGATCCGATGGTGTGAATCTAGTAGCCATAACTCTTCCCCTTATTTCGACCAAATCCTTAAGATTCTTGGTAGATACTCTATAACCTGAAGCCAACTGCGCTAAGTCATTTGCTTCTTGGTTTTCTAACCTTGGTATGTGTTGAATATCCATGTATTCAAACTTTCTTAATAGCCTATTGACTATGACGAAGTATACCATTAAATTTTCCTTTATGCACTTGTATTCTTTTGTGATTTGTTTGACCACCAATTCAGAGTCTCCTTTAATTTCGACTCTGGTTGCCCCCAATTCCAACAAAGCTTCAAGTCCAACAATGAGCGCTTCGTACTCAGCTTCGTTGTTCGAACAACGAGGACCATCCAATTTATACTTGAATTTTGTTGGAATTCCTTCAGGAGAAATTAGAAGGACTCCAACACCACTTCCATTCCTGTGGGTTGAACCATCAAAGTACAATTTCCATGGTTCCGTTTCGACGTAACTCATGCTTGTCTGCTCAACCAACAAATGATCCACAATGAAATCAGAAATCACTTGACCTTTCATAGCTTTTAAGGGCATGAAAGTCAATGAATATTCTGTTAAGGCCAGAGCCCACTTTCCAACTCTACTATGCATTATTGGCTTTGAAAGCATATGTTTAATGACATCGAAGTGAGACGAAACATAAACATCAACAGGTTTTATATAATACTTGAGTTTCATACAAGAGAAATATAAACAGAGACATAGCTTTTCTAAATTGCTATATCTGGTCTCTGCATCATTTAGCACTCTACTTAAATAGTATATGGCTCTTTCGACGCCATTGTTATCCTCTTGTGCTAACATACTACCTATGCTAACTTCAGAAGCAGATATGTACAATCTCATGGGCTTCCCCCATGATGGTGGAGACAACATAGGAGGCTGGGAAAGATATTCTTTTATTTTGTCAAACTCCTCCTGGTGAGCTTCGTTCCAATCGAAGGCCTGACCTTGCTTCAGACGAAGTAACGGAGAGAAAGCTTGGGTCCTTCCACTCAGGTTCGAAATGAATCTTCTGAGGAAGTTAACTTTCCCTAGTAGAGATTGCAACTCCCTTTTTGACGCAGGTGCTTTCGTCTCCATTATGGCTTTGGTTTTGTTCTGGTTGATTTCAATTCCTTTCTTGTGGACCATAAAACCAAGAAAATCTCCAGCCTGCACAAAAAATGCACATTTAAGGGGATTCATTTTTAAGCCATGTTTTCTCATTCGTTCGAATGATTAGCTTAAATGATGCAAATGTGCTTCTGCAGATATAGATTTGATGACTATATCATCAATATACACCTGCATGAAGGTTTCGATAAAGTCATGAAAGATTGAATTCATCGCCCTTTGATAAGTTGCCCCAGCATTTTTTAAACCAAAAGGCATCACCACCCATTCGTAGGTGCCTAAGGCTCCTGGGCAACGAAATGCTGTTTTTGCAACATCTTCTTCAGCAATGAAAATCTGGTTATATCCAGAGTATCCATCTAACATGCTCAAGTATTCGAATCCTGCAGCAGAATCTACTAGCATTTCTGCCACGGGCATGGAATATTCATCCTTAGGGGTTGCAGTATTTAAATCCCTAAAATCTATGCAAATTCTTAAAGAATCATTTTTCTTAATAACAGGTACTATGTTTGCTAACCATTCAACGTACCTTGTTGTTCTGATGAATTTGCAGCGCAGCAACCTTTCGATCTCAGCTTTAATTTTTGTGAGAACCGCTGGTGCGAATCTTCTGGGAGTTTGTTTGATGGGCCTCTTGCCATCTTTGATTGGCAGTCTATGTTCGACCAACTCCCTCTTTAAACCAGGCATCTCATCATAATCCCATGCGAAACAATCTTTGTTTTCCTTAAGGACTTCGATCACTTTTTCCTTGAGGCCTGGGCTAAGTTTAGCACTTACGTAAGTCACTCTTTTCGTTTTTTCATCCCCTAAGTTGACTTCTTCGAGCGGGTCCTGTGCCAACATTTTGACACCTGAGTTTATGGGGTCCCTTTCGAAGCCTAAGGGTTCTCTGTCATAGATGGCATCCAACCTTTGATCCATCTCCAACTCTTTGATGGGTGAGCATTTCGAACCCCCCCCCCCACTAACTTCATTCGTCTTTACAGTTGATTCATTTATTTCAGCCTCTAAGGCCGCTTTCGATTCATTCTCAGCCATATAGGCCGAAATCCTTTCGAAGAAGGTAGACTCAGTCATGGTTAAGGTTGTCGAAGTCCCAGCCTGCTGGCCGTTTTTGTATAGCACCTTCAACTTCCTCCTCTTCACTGATTATTGTTCTATCCCAGTAAAGACCATCATGACGAAGTGTCATGTAGTAGTGGGCGTTTCTAGTTTCATTCATCTCATCGTTTGGAACACATGGAGCAATCTTTGCCAGATTTTTATCATAATCCCTTTTGTCAACTAAATTGACAGTTGACATAAAGTAACTCTGGTCTGCTTCGATGTTTTCCACGATTCCGTCATCTCTCCACAGAACTAGTCGTTGATGCATTGACGAAGGAAATGCCCCCACGCCATGGATCCATTCTCTTCCTAGCAGTAGGTTATAGTTGGCCTTGGCTTCGATAACCATAAACATGGTGGGCCTGCAACTTGAGCCTATTGTCAATTCCAACTGGACCACCCCCAGTGTTTTGCCCACTTTTCCCTCATAATTGGATAGAACCATATTATGGGGCTTGATATCTCCTTCGTGGATCTCTAACCTTTTTAGCATGAAATGGGGAATCAGGTTGACTGCAGCACCCCCATCCACTAGAACTTTGTTCACACCATGTACACCTACTTTCGCCCGAATGAAAAGTGGCTTGAGATGATTCTTCATTGCAGGCTCTGGACGTTCGAAGAACGCATTTTGTTCCTCAACAGCCCCATTGTCCATCACGTAGTAGCACACGGGCCTATGTTTCATTAAATCTGTGGTGTCTTCCTCCTCATATTCATTGATTTCGGTTTCCTGCCCAAATTCGCAGGGAAGCACAGACACCACGTTACAGTTCAGGTTGAATGAAGACTCCCCCTCCGATTCGAAGTTATCTGTTATCATATCTTCGTCCTCTTCCGGGCCTGGAGTGTATTCCTTTGGTTCGTCTCGTTGGTCTTCAAAAAAAATCCTCCTATTGACTGGAGGTTTCTCTTCAGTCTAATTTTTTGGTTTGTTGGTGCTCGATTCACCTTGTATCTTCGTTGAAGTATCCCCTTTGTTTGCCACAGCTTCTCTCTCAGCCTTTCGAATCCTTTGCTGTCTGCGCCACTGGGATCTTGACATGGGGTTCCTTCCTTTGTAATTCTCTAATCTCACTTGCTCCCTTTTTTATGTGTTGAATTGCCTCCTGTATGTCACAGCATGGCGTGCATTTCGTTCAGCACCCCTCCATTTGTCTTTGCCTTTGTCATTTCTGACTTGTAGCCATCTATCGGTTGGTACTTCAGCAGGGAGTTTGAAAGTCACTCTTCGAGCAACTTTGGGGTGAGGGCTATCAGGTCTTCGCTGTTTGTATCTGCTGTCGAAACGCGGGCCCATCTGGGCAGTTTCTTGATGGTTCCAGCAAGGGGCGAAGGGGATCGTTTCGAAGGCCTTGGCCATGCTTTGGTCATACACAGCAGAACACCTTGGGCAAACCAAGCACTTAGTTGCCCCTTTGTAGAAGCGAAAAACAAACTCCAACAAACTCTCTCCAGCCTTGGGATAGCACCTAAAAAGTTGGTTATCCTGGCGCCAATTGTTGCCAGTTCGAGCCCTCTGTACCCTTTCGAAATTTGCAGCAATTCTTTGGTTGCAGAGGATGCTGCACCTAGGGCACAATATCATGCCTGGATCTCCTTTGTGGCATGTCATGAGATAGTCTTTGAGAGTAGCATCTCCAGTGTGATTATCCCCCATTCTGTGCTTTTCTCTTTCTAAGTATTTTTCCACTTCCTCCATCTCAGAACGGGGTCTTTCCATATCCACCATATTTATTTCCACATCCCCCTCTTTAGTTTCGTCATCGCCCCATCCTGTGGGCTTTATATCTTTGATCTGGACCTTCGAACTTTCTGGGGCAGAATATTTGACCAGATAGTCAAATTTTCCACTGGGTTCCCCTAGAGTGTCCCATATTTCCTTCTGAAGGGGAACTGGCTGCGTAATTTGGACTTTCTCCAATTCCAGACTCAAGCCCTCAGTGGCTTGTGTCAATCCTTCGTTTTGATTCCCTTGGCCTTCAGTAGCCTGGGTTTCTCCTGCAACAGCCACAGGTGCAGCAATCGAAGTGTCTGGCGTATTCTGGATGTCTTTAGTGACTTCCTCGCTGACTTCGACCATCACCCAGTTTTCGACTCCAGTGTCCTTCTCTCCTGTTAGGGCGTCGCTTCGATCAGTTTCCACCATGTTGACCTCTCCAATGCATGCAGGCTCGGAGTAGTTGGTGTCTGCGACGTCCAAAGGATCTTCGTCCACTTTCATCTTCACCTTATCAGCAAACTTTAGTCTGCCATCTTTGATCGCGTTTTGAATCAAGTCCCTGAAAAGAAAACATTGTGAGGTCTTGTGGCCTAGGAAACTATGATATTTGCAAAATCCCCTTTTCTTCCTCTGGTCCAAGGGAGGTATTTTGACATTTGATGGCACAATTAGTTGGCCATCCTTGACAAGCAAGTCAAAAATTTCGTCACACTTAGTGACGTCGAAGGTATAAACCTTCTTTGGAAACTTGTCACTTTTCTCATTTTCAACAATATCTTTCCCTTTCGTGGGAACTAACATTTTGCAGGAGTAAGGCGGGGCCTATTTTAATTCAGCGAGGTCGATTTCGACCTCTTCGAATTCGAATTCAGGATATTCTTCTACTTCCTCAGTCCCAACATAGGAAATCCTTTCTTTCTTACTATTCTTAAAGACTCGGGCTTTTTCGGCTTTTAATCTCTCGACCTGTCGAACCCTATCGGCTAATTGAGCCATATCCCTCAAATACTGAGTGTCTAATTTCTTTCGAATAGAATAATCCAAACCCCCAGCGGCCATTTCGACTAACTCATGTTCAGGCACTACTGTGTAACATCTGGATTTTAACAGCCTAAATCTATTCAAATAATCATCTATGGGTTCAGTGAACTTTCTCTTAACACTGGCCAATTCCTTCAAACTTATTTTCGATTGTCCCATGTAAAATTGTTCATGGAATAATCTCTCTAAAAGGGTCCAAGTGTCAATAGATCCAGGAGGCAACGTGGTAAACCAAGTGAAGGCGTTTTTTGTCAAGGAACTTGGGAAGTATTTGATCCTGAGATCTTCATTATTGGCTATATCTCCCGCTTCGGTTAGATATCTCGCTATGTGTTCGACTGTTGACTCGTTGGTATCCCCAACGAACTTTGTAAATTTAGGGACTTTGTATCCCCTTGGTAAATCAGTATGCATTATACAATCCAATATAGGAGAAGCGTAATTTGGCCTCCTCATTCCCGTATTGAGGCCATTCTGTGCCATGATCCTCTCTATCATGGTGGTTAGGTTATTTTCTGCCAAGATGTTATCGTTTCGTATCCTATGAACGACGGCATCGGCATCTTGATTTCGACCAACCAAAACAACTCCCCTAGGTTGTTCTTCTCGAAATTCTGGGGCTTCTGGCCTTTCGATCCTTGCCCCTGGTTCCATAGCTTCCCTTTGTGGGCCCGGAATTATTGGGGCTTCTAACCTTGGTGCTCTGGCCCCTAAGTTAGCTTCTTCTCTGGGTGGTCTATGAATTGGGTCGTTAGCAATTTGTTCTATAACATTATCAAAATCTTCAGCCAACACTCGGCCAATTACTTTAAAGCCCGGATTCAACCGGATATTAGTAGGCCCCAAAATCAAAGGGAAACCCGGAGGCGACCGGATAACCATTTGATTTCCTTCTGAAGCCTGGATGTTGACCAGATAGGAAGTAAGGTATCATGAAGAATGGATGTTGACCAGATAGCAATACAAGACTGTGAAGCCTGGATTTTGACCAGATAACAGCAAGGTATACTGTGAAGCTTGGATTTTGACCAAATAACAGTTTACTTGACCAATTACTTTGAAGCCCGGATTCAACCGGATATTAGTAGGCCCCGAAATCAAAGGGAAACCCGGAGGCGACCGGATAACCATTTGATTTCCTTTTGAAGCCTGGATGTTGACCAGATAGGAAGTAAGGTATCGTGAAGCCTGGATGTTGACCAGATAGCAATACAAGACTGTGAAGCCTGGATTTTGACCAGATAACAGTAAGGTATACTGTGAAGCTTGGATTTTCACCAAATAACAGTTTACTCGGCCAATTACTTTGAATCCCGGATTCAACCGGATATTAGTAGGCCCCAAAATCAAAAGGAAACACAGAGGCGACCAGATAACCATTTGATTTCCTTTTGAAGCCTGGATGTTGACCAGATAGGAAGTAAGGTATCATGAAGCCTGGATGATGACCAAATAGCAATACAAGACTGTGAAGCCTGGATTTTGACCAGATAACAGTAAGGTACACTATGAAGCTTGGATTTTGACCAAATAACAGTTTACTCGGCCAATTGCTTTGAAGCCCGGAGGTGACCGGATAACATTTTAATTCCTTCTAAAGCCTGGAGCACGACCAGATAGTAATTCATTTTCACCTAGAGATGATTCCCCAGTAGAATAACGGACGACTAAAGTTCTGTTTCAACCACGACAAAGACCAGCATTCCCCGGCGTAGTCCTCCTCAACAACAGGTATACGGGCTCTCGCAAAGGAATCTCTTATGCAATCAATTTTCTTGGATGGAATCTTTAAGCCCATATCCGATAAGATTATTTCACATCTTCCAAATGGCATCTTTAAGCCCATTCCCTCAACTATACTCTAACGAGTGCAAATTTACGGGCACTTTAGTATCCAATCCTCTTTTACCTTCGAGTCACAAAAGGCAAACTCGCTAATCTAACTCTTCAGGTTCAAGAAGATTGAACAGGGGCAGCTGTTGTACCCCAAAATTTTCCCTATCATTTTATCAAGATTTCTCCTCACAAGACTCTTTGAACTCAAGACCAAGCTAGGGTTTGCTCTGCTCAAGACATCTCCTTGCACTGTTGACCTAAATTAGGGTTTGAGTTTACACAAGGAATTTTGGACTTCTAATGCTCAATGTGACTTTCATGCTTCATGTTGTACTTATAATATTTCCCATACCAAGTTTCAAGCCTTGAATCAAATTTTTGCCCAGTCAATTGGATAGTTGACCTAAAAATCAACTGTATTGGGGAAAAAGTCAACTATGACCAATTTACAGTCAAACCTCATAAATTTTGATCCACATAAATATTATAGGCTCATATGAACCATTTGATCAAGTTTGGACCACAACTCCTCAAGAAATTTGATCAGATCATCAAAAGGGCAAAATGGTCATTTTTAGGGTTTTGACTGCAGAAGGGCAATTTCTGACTTTTAACCTAGCCAATAGAAAATTGGGTTCAAGCATGGATTCAAGGACTCAATGGAATCATCTTTACCTATTCACAAGGTTCAAAAGATCTCAAAAGCATTGGATTGACAGATGAATTTTCCAGTCAACTGATCAAAAATCAACTGTACACTGAAAAGTCAAACTTTGACTTTTTGGTCAAAATCAAGTGCCAAGGGTCATTTTTCATCAAGATGTGTCAAAACATGAAACTTGTTCATTAAGAAACCTAATTTTGCAAATTAGGGTTTAAGATTGAAAAATTTCATAACTTTGAATTTTTCTAAGTTATGAAATTTTCTTATTTTTCCCAACTTTGCCCAACTATTTCACCATGATGAAATTGGATTCAAACAAAACTTCCAACATGAAAGTTGTAGTCCTCCACAAAATCTACAACTTTGATTCACAAAGTTTTCTCAAAAGAAGCTTAGATATCAAGTTATGATTTTTGGAACAAGGGTCCATGAAACTTTTAACTTAGTGAAATTTTGCCCTAGTTTAGGCAGGATTTTAACCTATCTTCATGGACATTTTTCACCTAGTTCCACTTGGAATCTCAAAATGCATTTCAAAGATGGATTGTAGAGCATGTTACAAGATTTCCAAAATGTCTAATAAATCTCCAAAATCATTTATGGTTAGGGGAATCGAAGGTTTGAATTTGGAAAAAACTCACTTTGATCCATGGCATTTTCATGTTTACACAAGTTGCAAAATCTGTCCAACTTTGCTTGTACTTGAATACAGGTATCTAAACCCTTACACACTCAAAAATTGAATGCAAACTCATTGGTTTAAGGCACTATTCTGATTGTTGGAAGTTTACACAAGGGTTTAATCTATTTTTGGCAAAAAGCTAACTATGCCATTTTGATAAAGGCAACTTTATGTCAACTTGCTTCCCTTGAGCCTTGAACCCCTATCTTTGAAGCAAACAAGTTCCATAAACTTAGGAAAAGGACAACCACTTTTTGCAGCTAGGAAGGTGGCCTGTACATGCTCTTTGCTTGATCACTTCACACTTTTCTTCAAAACTAAGAAATATGCAAAAGTCTACACAACTTGAGTATCTGATATAACCAAGCTTGGAAACCATTCAAAACAAGTTTTGCACATTGCCTTGAGCCAAAAACACGAGCTATCCACTCCTCAAGCCTCCTAAAACACCAAAACACCTTCTTCTTGCAAAACAGCACAGTTTCTGCACTTTGAGTTCCAAAACAAAAACTACTCGTGCGTTTTGCCCCAAACCTTTTCTAATACATTCCATATAACCCACTTAAGCTATCCCAACCATTGGCCATTGACTGTACCTCCATTTACAAGCTTCACCATTTCTGATTTCAGCTTGTGCAGGTTGACTTTTACAGGCTTATTCAAGCAAGCTCAAAGCAAACAAAGCATTAGGGAAGGTCAGAGGAAGTTCAGGCAAGCTCACAAACATCTCAGGCCTTATTGAAAACCTCCACATTGCCATACTCGTGTTCAACTGAAGCAGGTATTTTCCAAGTTCCTATCTCTCTATTTAGGAATCATTAGGCTTAGGTTTGTGAATAAAAAATATAGTACTCATTGCCCTTAAGCTGTACATATGCATAGATTTCATTTAAGTTAAGTGTGCTAAGAGAATTTGATTGATGAACTTTCTGAAAAAGTTAGGTTAGAAATTAGGGCCAGAGAAATTCTCTCTGGTCTTTGAGAGTTAGATTAAGTTCTTTATATGGTTGAAATCGTGTGATTATGCTCTACAACTTTCATGTTACAAGTTTTTGTTTTTAAGCACTGAAACAGGAGATACGAAGTTGAACTCAGAACACGCGTTTTTGGTTGAACGAAGGTTGAAGATGAAGTAGCTGGGCTGGGCCTGGCTATTTCTCACTTTTTGCGCCCCCCCAGCTTGCTGATTGTACCCCCTGGCCCATTTCATCATTTTTTATATTTTTTCTATTTCATTTACATTTCTCACTTTATTTTATTTTTTCTAAACATAAAAAATTACCAAAAACATTTTCATAAATTTTCACATTTTATTTTGTATTTTTTATTATTTTTTCTAACATAAAAATAGTTTTCTTAAATAATATACTTTTATTTTTTTTTCTAAATAAAATTGAAAATACTACAAAAAAATATTATACTTTTATTTTTATCATTTATATACTTAAATAATATTTTTTCTAACATATTTTTTTTTGACATTTGTATATATTTTTATTTTGTTATACATAAACAAATATTATAATATATACATAATCTTAAACCAAAAATTAGGGTTTTTACCGTTAACAAAAATAGCCTTTTATTTTCTTATTTTTTTTATATACATTAAATATTCTATTTTTACATACATAAAAATAAAACATTTCTTTTTGCATATTTATAATATATTGCATATTTATTTAATTTTCCATTTAAATATTTGCTTATTTATTATTTGAACAAAGAATTCAATTTGGATGTAATAGTTAATCTTAGGGCTTTATTTTCTTGCAAATACCCCCCATTCAAAATTGTATCCCCCTCCCCATATCAATGTTGTAATAGTCGTAGATTTATTTTACGCATTTATAGCTTTCAAATATGCCATGATAGAGATTAGGGTTTATATGCAATATCCAAAATCAAAACAAATAGCTAGACCTAATACAAAACATAAAAGCATGTAAATTGACAACACAATGCACACATGCACCCCTAGGGTTTCATCCACTTGTTGCCTTTAAAATGGCCATGGTATGCATGTTGAGTATCTTGGCAAAACAAAAACAAAACAAAAGATCATAGTCCCTCGATGATGCTATCTTGGTTACCTATACAAAATGATCTAGTCCCTCAAAAATTTGCTAAGATACTTAGCATAATTGCTATCATGGTCGATACGATGACCCGCGCCTGTCCCGTTTAACATCCAAACACAAGTTTATTTACCAAATACAATGGTAAAACAACAATGTCAAAGGGTAAAAAATGTGTAGGAAAGACTTTTGAGTAAGTAGGGTAGACAACTCCTAGTTACTTGATCAAACTTGCAAATATCCTTGCTAATTTCAAAACACACAATTTCAAAACATTTTCCCAAATCAAACTTTCAAACATTGAAACATCTTTTCAAAAGACAAACACCTTTGTAAAACATTCAAACAAGAATTGTTACAAAGGTTGCCTAGACAAGGTCTCTTTTCAAAACATTTTCAAAACCACACACAAAGCACCATTTCAATAAATTGAAAAGCAAAAGCAAGTGATCTAAACAAGTAACTAAGAGCCCATGGAAAACCATGGATGAAAAGGGTGCTAGCACCTTCCCTTTTCATAATCTACCCCCCGAACTCAAGAAAACATCTCAAAGGTCTTTCCTGTGCTTTTTGAGCTTTCCTTTGGATAAAATAAAAAGTCGGTGGCGACTCTTGCTAAACCGAAACATTTGCGAACACAAACGCAAAACCTCAAGTCAGTTCTCCCACCGTATCACACACACCCTTAAGAGGCGTAAAAGTTAATGAATACTCAGTTAATGCAAGTGACCATTTTCCAATTCGACTATGCAAGATGGGTTTCGACAACATATATTTGAAAACATCAAAGTGAGACGAAATAAAAACATCAACTGGTTTAATATATTGCTTGAGCTTTGTACATGAGAAGTAAAGACATAAACATATTTTTTCAACTTCGCTATATCTAGTTTTTGCATCGTTTAAAACTCTACTGAGGTAATAAATAGGTCTTTCGACACCATTCTCATCCTCTTGAGCTAAAATGCTTCCTAAGGTTTTATCGAATGCAACTATGTACAATCTCATACTTCTATTTCTACAAGGAGGTACCATAATGGGTGGTTTGGCGAAGTATTCTTTGATCTTGTCGAAAGCCTCTTGTTGTTCTTGCCCCCACTCGAAGCCTCCTTTGTTGAGTCGAACTAGTGGTGATAAGGCTTGATTTTTCCCACTTAAGTTGGAAATAAATCTCCTCAGGAAATTTATCTTACCAAGTAGAGATTGCAACTCCTTCTTGTTAGTTGGCGCTTTCTCTTCCAAAATGGCTTTGGTCTTGTTCTGGTTTACTTCAATTCCCTTCTTATGGACCATAAAGCCTAAGAAATCCCTTGCTTTTACACCAAAAGCACATTTTAGAGGATTCATTTTCAGACCATAGCGTCTCATCCTTTCGAAGGATTATCAAAGATGGTCTATATGGGTCTTCCCTGAAACAGATTTAACAACAATATCATCAATATAAATCTACATAAAAGTTTCGATTAAATCATGGAAGATTGAATTCATTGCTCTTTGATATGTTGCCCCTACTTTTTTTAGGTCAAAAGGCATCACTACCCATTCGTAAGTGCCTAAAGCTCTGGGGCATCGAAAGGCTGTTTTTGACACATCCTCTTCAGTAATGAAAATTTTATTATACCCTGAGTATCCATCAAGCATACTCATGTATTCGAAGCCAGCGGCAGAATCGACAAGCATTTCCGCCACAGGCATTGTGTATTCATCTTTGGGCGTTGCAACATTTAAATCTCTAAAATCAATGCACACCCTTAATGTACCATTTTTCTTTATAACGGGTACTATATTTGCAATCCATTCGACATACCTGGTTGTTCGAATGAACTTTCATCTCAGCAGTCTTTCGACTTCCGCCTTGATCTTCGATAAGACCTCTGGTGTAAAACGCCTTGGAGTTTGCTTGACAGGATTTTTTCCAGGTCTTATTGGTAGTTGAAGCTCTACCACTTTCCTGTCGAGACCAGGCATTTCATCATAATCCCATGCGAAGAAATCTTTGAATTCCTTCAACCATTGGATTATTTTGATCCCGAGCTCTGGATCTATATTCGTGCTAATGCATGTTGGCCTTTTCGCTAATCCTTCGCCCAAATCTATTTCTTCTAAAGGATCTTGCGCTAGCATTTTTACATTGCTTGCTAACAGATCCTTTTCGAAACCTAGAGGCTCATCATTATAAATAGCATCTAGCCTTTGGTTTTGCACTTCTTCCTCCTTTGCGTCAGGTGGTTCTGGATCGAAGTCCTTCCCAGGACCCTCTGGAAGAAATACTTGCTCATTGGCTTCAATAGCCATGTATTTGACTTCATCCTCTAAGGCCTCTATCATTCTACTTTTGGCTACATATGCCGAAATCTTTTGTGAGGCTTGTGATTCAGTCATCATCACCAAATTCACTTCCCCAGCCAATTGGTCGTATGTCATCAACTCCTCCATAGTCAATGTTTGATAAGTCTTCTCTATCCCATTGGAAACAATGGTCAGAATGAAGGTAGAGGGAGCAAAAGGCATTTGGTGCTGGTGCCAAATCGAACTCTGGAGGATTGCATGGCCCTATATGAGCCAAGTTTCTGTCGAAGCTATTTTTTACAACGTTATTTACTTCACCCAAGTAATAACTTTGGTCAGCTTCTACATTCTCTACAATGCCATAAGGACGCCAAATCGTGACCTATTGATGCATCGAAGATGGCACTGCACCTATGCCATGTATCCACTCTCTACCTAAGAGTAGATTGTAGTTGGGCTTCGCTTAGATGACCATGAACAAAGTTGGTCGAAGGATGGATCCCACCTTGAGTTCTAATTGTATCACCCCCATAGTGGTTCCAATACCTCCTTCATAGTTCGACACAACCATGTTGTAGGGTTTGATATCCCCATCTCCTTTGCCTAATTTACTTATAATAGATTGGGGAATTATGTTGATTGTAGCTCCACAATCAACCAGAATTTTGTTGATTGTTATTTCCCCTATCTCTGCTCTAATGAACAAGGATTTTAGGTGATTTTCATAGCCTCCGTAGGTGGCTCGAAGAATGCATTTTTCTTCTCGACGCATCCATTGTTCATTACATAATAGCACATTGGCCTACGTTTGGCCATTTCTTGTCCGACTTCCCAGTCGATCTCTTCAACTTCGACTTGGCGGTCGTATTCTCTGGGTAGCACTGATAATATATTTACCATAATGCTAAAGTAGCATCAGATTCAGAATCACCTTCGTCATCTGATTCATCTCGATCTGGCCACTCTAACCTTCTGGCAATAGGTTTCCTTTCTAAAGGCTTTTGTTGTTTGCCTTTATCTATTCTCTGTGGCATGTTGGTTCTTGACTCTGGTTGAGGCTCTTCAGTAGCCTCCCTTTCGACTTTTCCCCGTCTTTGGAATCTCCTCCATTGGGAGCGAGACATGGGGTTCTTCCCCTAATAATTGCTCGATACATGAGCCACTTTGTTTGTAGTCGTAGTTTGGGATTCTTTCCTATATGCCAAGGATGATCCTCTTGGCACATCGAATGATCGCCATTTCTCTTCATTTGGCCTTTTCCTGTTTGCTGTCTTTAGCCAAGTATCTACGAGGATATTAGTTGGAGGCCTGAAAGTTGATGGCCTCTTCACCTGGTTCATTGGTCCTCTTCTGGGATCGTATCTAACTTTAGGAACCATGTGGGGTTGGGCATTGGTGGCTATTTTCTCTTTCATTACCCTTATGCCCTGTATGTGTTATGCAGCCTTTTTGTCGAAGATGGAGTTGCATCTTGGACATAACATAACTTCAGACTTTTTCTTCTGGAATCATTGTAGAAAGTCAGCCAGGTCCTCATCTTCTTTTGGAAATGCAGTTTTATTCACTTCCTCTTGTCTAATGGCTTCCTCTGAATCCTTTGCCTCAGATACTTCGACCATGTTGGCTTTCACGTTTCTCTTGGCAGTGCGATTCATTTTTTGCATTTTGGCCTCAAGGTCCTCTGTCGAACCTTTGATAGCAGCCACATAAGAACTTACAATAGTCCTTTTGCTGGAGTCTTCAGCAACTCCTTTGTTTAGGCCTTCAGTATCCTTTTTGTTTAGGCCTTCAGTGGCCTTTCTAACCGCTTCTGCAGTCTTTCTGGATATGTTCCCAGTAAAACTGCCAAAGACTGGCATATTGACGAAGTCTTTAGAAGTTTCGACCATATTAATGCCTGCTGGTTCAGCATAACGGGCATCAGCTCTCAGTGGGTCTGCATCAATTTTCATTTGGGGTTTGTCAGCAAATTTGAGTCTGCCTTCTTTGATTTCTCCTTGAACGAGATCCCTGAAAAGAAAACATTGTAAAGTTTTATGGCCCAAAAAATTATGATACTTACAAAAACCTCTTTTCTTTCTTTGTTCTAAAGGAGGCATTTTTTCCCCTGGGGGCACTATCATTTGGCCATCTTTCACTAATAAGTCGAATATCTCATCACATTTTGTGACATCGAAACTATACGTTTTCTTTGGGAATCTATCGCTGTTCTTTTCAGACTCAGTGTGATTCTTCCCTTCTGAGGGCAGTAACACTCTGCAAGAGTATGGAGGCCCATGTTTTAACTCTGCTAAATCTATTTCGCTCTCTTCAACGGCTATAGGATAACTAGATGTCTCTGGATCATCATCATCCATTTCGACATAGGCCACCTTTTCTCATCGATGAGTCTTAGTTGCTTTAGCTTTTTCAATTTTAAGATGTTCTACCTGTCGAACTCTATCGGCCAATTGGGCCATGTCCTTCAGATATTTGATATCTAGTTTCTTCCTAATAGAATAGTCCAGCCCCCCTATAGCCATTTCGACCAATTCATGCTCAGACACTTGTGTAAAGCATCTGGCTTTGAGTAGTCGAAACCTATTTAGATATTCGTCTATTGGCTCGGTGAATCTTCTTTTCACGCTTGCCAGTTCTTTCAGACTTATTTTGGTTTGCCCCATGTAAAATTGTTCATGGAACAATCTCTCCAATTGATTCCGATTGTGGATCAAATTGGCTGGGAGGGTGGTAAACCAAGTAAAAGTGTTTTTTGTTAGAGAACTTGGGAAATATTTAATTCTAAGGCTCTCATTATTTGATATTTCCCCAGCTTCTATCAAATATCTCACTATATGTTCGACAATCGATTACGTCGTATCCCCTGAAAACTTAGTGAACTTTGGAACCTTCCATCTAAGGGGTAAATCTGTTTGCAAGATATATTCTAACAATGGGGATGTAAAGTTTGGCCTACGAAATCCAATGTTCATTCCATTTTTTATCATGATCCTTTCGATCATGGCTGTCAGATTATTTTATGTGCCATAATTATGGTGTCGAACTTGCTGTATCAGTTTGTTAGCATTTTGATTCCTATTTACCATTATTACACTTTGATCACCATCTCTAAGGATCTGTGGGGGAAGTCTGGGTATTTCGACGCTAGGTTGTTCGACCCTTTGGTTAATAGTTACATCTTCTTCTAAGACTACACCTTGATCCTCTCTTATAGGAGCTCTCTGGGGTTGTCGAATAGGTTGTGGAACCCCAAAAAATTCAGTCATGCGCGTCATTTGCGCTATCATTTGTTGGTTTGACTGAGTGGTATTTTGCATTAGAGGATTCAATACTGTACTTAGAGTTTGGGCCAACATTTGCACCATGTCATGGTTGCTTTCATCCATCTGTTGCCTTAAAATTGCTGTGAAAGCGTTTGAGGCTTGGCATTGCATGGGATGTCCCTCCTAACAGTTGGTTCCTACCCATACCAGTTCCAGATCCCTGTAATGGTGAAGACACACTTACCAAAGGTTCTGAAAATGTAGACGCAACATTCATAAGGCTAGCCATTTCAGTAGTTGGCATGCCATAAGGCTGGTCTCGACCCATCCAGGCTGTCAAAAACCCTGAGGGAGCGTATGGTCGAAATCCTGGATTCACCCTTGGTGGGGGTGTTCCTGTTGGACCTCTGGGACCTGCATACGAAAGTATTGGTCCCGTTTGGGTTGGTATCGAACCAACAATTGACGAGACTATTTCACTAACGTTTGGTATTACCGCTGTTCCCGTAGTAATTGGTGGAGGTATCTCTCCATTATTTGGCTGATTAGCCATATTGCTTTCACTATTTATCTTTCTAGTTGTACACTCGTTGGTGGTTATTTTACCACTTCTTAATAGCATGCAAAACTTTGTAAAGGAAAGAAAATCATGTGAAGCATTTATATTAAGATTAATAAGCAAAAATGGAAGACAAAATAAACAAAACAACAGTAATTAACAACGTCCCACCAGGTATGACAATTTGTTCATCGTGTTTTCTGGTAAACAACTGCTGATCTTCCAAAAAGAGAAACTTTTTGGTTACTCGCAGGATCGATCAGTTTGATCCTAAGACATATGCTAATTTGTGATGTTGTTTGGACATAAACGTTAATGTGGGTGAAGAACGCACGTTCGACTGGGAAATGGATGAGTTTGAGTGCAGAAAGTAAATAGAACAAAGGGGTCGAGGAGATGTTAGGTACAAGAATCTGGGTAAAAGTGCAGATAAAGTACAAACAAGATAAAGAGGCAAGAAATGTAAAGAGAGAAATAAAAGACTTTGATTGTAAAATGTGGTGTTTCAAACGTACATTTTTCAGTATTCTTTCTCACACAGCGGGTACTTGAATAGTATTGAATAATTTGTACGATCAGTTGAACACCCGGAAATCTACATAAACTTCCTATATTTATACTAAAACTAGGTAATCGTCGAGGAGTTGCCTTGCTCTAGGATGAAGACAAGTGTCTTCTGCATGTGCTTCGACCCCTATTTTCACGCCACGTTGCTTTCCTCAACTGCCAAGCGAACTTCTTTTCCATCCTTTCTTCAGATTCAAAATCTTCTGGGGCAGATACGAAGTTCCCTTCTGGTCGAAGTCCTTGGAGTCTCTTCAGTCGAAGGGATTGAGAACCTTCTGGTCGAATACTCAATTTAACTTAGAATTTCTCTAAGTACTTTTCTACTTTGTCGAAGCCTTTCCAACTTAGACTTGTTCAACCTATTTTTTGGCCCATAAGGCCAACTTGTTGTAGGTTTCGAATTTAGGTGCTAACAATGAGTAAGTTCAATGATCCAGTCACTTTCTTCAACTTCATATATCAGAGATAAAACCTTGACATGTTTTATATCAACATGAAGATGTCCTTTGAAGTTGTCTATATGATTCTTAGTCAGAACCACTTTTTGAGCCGATTTTGGTTTTTAATCACCCTCAAATCCGACCAACAAACGAAGCACTGAGGGAATAGCGGTCGAAATTCCAAAGCCAATTCAGAGCTTGGCAAAAGGGAGAATTTAGGGGGTAGTATTTGAAAGTAAACGCATACCTATCTTTCCCTGCAACATAGGAAGGAATTTTTAGATCAGGGAGTTTTTTCATACATTTCTCTTCTAAAGTAAGAGCGGCTTCATAGATGATCCCACCAAGACAAGTTGGATTATACACAACTTCAAAGTATTGTTGGAAAGCTTAGATCTCTTTTATGTTTTAGCTTCTACCTCTTTTGAATTTTTGTTGCATAATGGAGAAAGAATCTGTTAGACATTGAAATATTGTTGAAACTAAGTCAAATTATTTATCATGATATTCATTCCACCAGGTATGGAACTCTCTCGTAAAATAAAAAAAAGGGGTTGAAAATAGAAGGGAGTGAGGACGAGTTAATCGATAATATGACGCTCGAGGCGATCAACACATTTACCTTCGTCGAAAGTAGCCGACCAAAAGTAAAGGTCTCTCTTTCGATCATAAAAACACTTAGGAAGAATATGACAAAGTCTAAATTGGCGAGACACCAAATTGGGTTGATAGCAGAGTATCTTCACACCTTCTCTGGGACCTAGTATAGTTGTGATGAGTTTGGGGGGTGAAAAAACCTTCCCTAATTTCCCTAGATTTGACTGCCTGGTTGGGGCTCGAAGGAGGGAATTCTCTAGTGAACCACTTAGGTCCATGGCTTCGTTTAGTAAAGGGAGCCATAATAGGTGAAAACTTGTAGTGTTTCACAAACATCAAGAAATATTTTGTAAGATCCTTTTACATGGAAAGATTCGAGTAATTTAGAGTCATCAGACCAGGCGGGTGCCTTCAATATTTCTATTTTTAATGGCACCGTCATTTTCGTTAGGTTTGTCGACGGCCAGAACATGCTCAAATGTGGAATTTTCCAAATTTTAAGCAGCCAGAAAGGTCCAATAAGCAAGTAGTTGGTGTTGGGTTTCAAGGTTTCCATGCTCAACACACTTATTGACTCGTAGAGAGAACCTAGAATCAATTGGCTCAAGCAGATATCTCGGCCCTCATGCATTTGATTGGCTAGAGCTATGAATCTCTTATCCATCTTCAAAGACCTACAACAGAAGACACATCTCGATAGCCATAATGCTAGGAAAGCAATATGCTTTATGTCAGATACTTTTTCAGTTGTTTTGTCATGGTAATGTTCCATATATTTGGTGAAGCCAACATGATCCTTGTCGAAATCAATTATGTCCTCATCATTGTCCGTTGGGTCGAAAGTTTCACCTATTGGATGAAGACCAATAATGGCTGCTATATCGAAAAGGGTCGGGGTGAACATTCCACAGGGAAATTAGAAAGTGTTAGTCGAACCCTCCCAAAAATAGAGGGAAGTGACCAACATATGCGAGTAATAAGGGGGGCCAACCCTCGACAACTAGATCAGGCGAAGATTCCCCTATCTTTCCGAGTTTGACTTTTTTTTCTCGACTCTGTCTAACCAAGAGATATAGTCTGCATAAGCCAAAGGAGTTGAACATAAGACTCTAGAGGTGCGAAACAAATAAGCTAAGTCTATGGGTTTTTTTGCTAACCTTGGGTTTAGTGCAATGATACGCAGGAAAAAATTCTTTGATCCTCTTAGTGTCTATTGAAGGATTTGGGATTGGACCCATAAGAGCATGTCGTCAACAATGGAGAAAGGAAGGAGTACTTAAGATTGGAAGATTCAGAGTTTCTCCTCCTATAACAGTGATTCAGGAACATATTGTTGATTGCCAACCGTCATCAGAGTACTGAGCTTGGTGATTAAAGGCAAAGTTACTTTGGATTTCTTCTAGTTTTTTTGATGAAGTCATTGTTGAAGTTAAGGAATCTGAAGTTAAAAAGTTTTTGAGAAAACTTGAGCTTACAAGTTTTGAAAATTGAAGAAAGGAGAAGTGAAGTAAAGAAAGGGTATTTATAACCAAAAGAAAAACTCTTCAGCTTTGCAAATTTGACAGTTGGCGCCAACTAGTAAGACACGAGGTGAACGTCTGTTGAGCGGAATGGAGTTGTCTGATTTTGTGGGCCATGATTATTTTAGGAAATTGAAGCTATAGAGTAAGGTAGTGGTGGTTGCACATTTCTGAAACGACGGTTGAAGAAAAGGCCATGATGACAATAACATCAACAAACTACATCAGATATTGTAAACGTCAAGTCGGAAATGTCTCCATCTCATTCCAGTCGAAAGAGACAGTTATGGGGGGAAATTTGTTAGCTGGGTTTTTCGATATGATCCCAAATTCCAGCTAAGATAAAAAGAAGATGAAGGGACCTTAGACGAATTTTTTGGTGATTTGTAAAAGCGTGGTCGACACTAATGTGAACGATTGTTTGACACATAGACAATGAACTAGTTGTCGAAAGCTAGCCAGAAGAAAGAATGATGGACTTAGGATTTTTTCCAAATGAAAAATGCAGACATTTTGACCAAAACAGTTGTGTTGACCAAGGCAGCTAGAATACACAAACGTGGTTGCTTAACCATCTTTTGGCTTTACCCACAATAGGAGGACACGTGGAAGTAGTTTTTCAGAGATGCATGTAAAAGAGAACTTGGAATGTAAGGGAGAAAAGTCTGCCTTTAGAGCAGTTACTTGCATTCTAGTATAAATAGTAGTTTGTATGATATAACTAGGGGTGTCAAATTTATTATAAAACCCATACAAAACTCAGAGTGCCTAGCGAAGTGCAAAATAAATCCCAAGAGTGTAATGTATGTTTGATCACCAGATTTCCATTTATGCAAAACTTTAATTTTAAGTTTCCTTTACATTTTTGTACTTTTTATGGCCGAACCATTTATTTTTCCAGTCAAAGTTTTACTTTCATTTTCCTTCATTTACAGAATGCGATCTTGACCACCATCGAAATCACTCACACTCTTACTATTTTTAATTTATTTGAAAACATTCAAGTACATTATTTTGAGATTCTCTAGTCAATCTCACAAAGTAACATTTAACAAGAGACTAGCGTTGTTTACCAAATTTCAGGGTAAACAAGATGTTATGTGTTTATGGAACTTGTTGTTTATGACTCTCTTGGTCATGGCTCTTCGTTAGGGTTCAGACAAGTAAATCTGAAAGCTACAACCTAAAACTTTATATGTCAGAGAAACAATTTCATCCCAGTTGGGAAACTGAATTGAGGTGAAAAGTGACATATTTTTAGATTAAAAATAAAATACTACATATGTTCTTATTTATAAGAGACAATTCATTTTTTAGATTCATTAAACAATTAATATACCTAGTCTATAAACTGACCAAATACATCAATTATTCAATAAACCTAAAAAGTGATTTTTCTCTTATAAAAGGAACGTAATTAAAATTCAATAAAGTGACATTTTTAATGACTAGAATATATAACTGACTGTTGCATGGACTTGAACCGAGTGCACGAACTTAGTTAATCCCTCGATTTTAAATAAAATTGACAGAATACAGTGTATATTTTTTAAAGGAAAAAACATGGCGCATACATGATATATACCTCTGTTTTACTATATGCGAGGTGAAATAGTTGTCATACATTCTAACATTGATATTGTCTCTAAGGGCGACAAAAATCCTTTAGTAAATGTCCAACATTGATATGATTTCTTAAGACGACAAGAATCCTTTAACGAAGGTCCAACATTGATATTGTCTTTGAGGGAAGTAAGGATTGTGCAACAACTTTTTTGCTTGATTTAGAATGCTTTTGAGATGAGATTCACATTCTCTAACTTTTATATTTCTCTTTCTCTAATTTTAGACAATTTTTATGAGAGAGAAAAGAGAAAGTGATGAAAAAAAGAGAAATAAGATAAGAGAAATTATATTTTTAAAAAGAGATAGAGAAAAAGATAGAGTGCACTTCCCGCACTAAAGTTTGAGAATCTCTTTCCTATTTTGATACTCAAACAATAGTTTGAGACATTTCATCTCTTTCTAGTGTAACATGTTATCTTCTACTCTTTGCTTTACCGTTTATAATCTACTAATGTATACTACTTTATTTATTTTCACTATTTTCTTTTAATTAAAGAAAATCAATATTAATTTATTACTAATATTATTTTTTACTAAACTTTTTTTATTTTTAACATAATAAAGAAGGTGTGCACCTAATCATAACATGGACGGCGTTAAAGTCATTATATATATGTATTCAAATAGACAACTTTAAATGTATGCAAGATATAATTTTCTAACCATTTACTTTACAATGATAAATAGTTAATTATCATGGTAGTAAAAAATAACATTAAAAAACCAAGGTGGTTATATACACATCATAAAAAGTATGATTATAGAAGGTCAAAGGTGTTGTTTTGTGCAGAGTTGTTCGGCGCGGTTGGTGCGTAGTGTTTAGGTTTTGCTTTTGCTATAGATTTTGGTTTGTGTACCTTAGAGGAGAAGTTGGACCATCTCTTCTAACAGAATATGAAAGATAATATTAAAAATAAGTAGTCCAAGCGGCGGTGGTGGGTTTAGTACGACAACCTTAACTTTTTCTGACCTTTTTTAAGTATATATATCGTGGAAGGTTTGTCATGTGTTTCTATCAGAGACATAGCAATGTCAAAAGTAGGAAGAATGAAGTTGGGTTCACAAGGCATGGAAGTGTCCTTACAAGGACTTGGTTGCATGAGTATGTCTGCTTTCTATGGTCCTCCTAAACCTGAATCCGACATGATTGCTCTCATCCATCATGCCATTCAATCTGGTGTCACTTTTCTTGATACTTCTGATGTCTATGGACCTCACACCAATGAAATCCTTCTTGGAAAGGTTCTCACTTTCTCTTACCATTTTAGCTTTTCTTTTCATTACCTCTTTTTAACTTTCTGGGTATGCTCTATTATCATATTTAGATTTGGTTTTTGTTGCTTGTTTTGACATGGCTTGCGTGAAATTTTTGGAATAGGCTTTGAAGGGAGTGAGAGAGAAAGTTGAACTGGCTACTAAATTTGGAGTGAGAGGAGGTGATGAGAAGTTTGAGATCTGTGGTGATCCAGCTTATGTGAGAGAAGCTTGTGAGGGTAGCTTGAAGAGACTTGATATTGATTCTATTGATCTCTACTATCAACATCGTATTGATACTCGTATTCCAATTGAAGTCACGGTTCGATTCTTTTCGTTACTCTTTTGATTTGATTTTGCAATAACAATATGTGATGTCCTGAACTTTTTTGGTTTTCTTTTTAAGATTGGAGAGCTCAAAAAACTAGTTGAAGAGGGAAAAATAAAATACATTGGTTTGTCTGAGGCGTCAGCTGCAACAATCAGAAGAGCACATGCTGTTCATCCAATAACAGCTGTGCAGTTGGAGTGGTCATTATGGTCAAGAGATGTCGAGGAAGAAGTTATTCCAACTTGCAGGTGTGTATGTTATGTTATCTAGTGTTTCTCTTTCTAGTACATTACATTGCTAAATTACAATGATACGAACCTGACATGACACTGACACTAGACACTAAAATTCTACATAGATATCAATTCTAACCCGATGAGTTATGATTTTGTTTGTTAGGGAACTTGGTATTGGAATTGTTGCATATAGTCCTCTTGGGCGAGGATTCTTTTCGTCGGGGCCAAAGTTGCTTGAGACCTTGTCACAGGATGATTACCGGAAGGTTTGTTGAAAACATACTTTTCAATTACTGGTTCATTTTCTTAATCAACTCACTTCCCTTATGTTACAGGATTTGCCTAGATTTCGACCTGAAAACCTACAGCAGAACCAAACTATATTTGACAAAGTTAATGAACTGGCTTCAAAGAAAGGGTGTACTCCACCTCAGCTTGCACTAGCCTGGCTTCATCACCAAGGAAACGACGTGTGCCCGATACCTGGAACAACAAAAATTGAGAACTTGAATCAAAACATAGGGGCTTTATCGGTTAAACTGACTCGAGAAGAATTGGCAGAAATTGAGTCCTTAGCAGATGCTGTTAGGGGTGATAGATATGGGGATGATATAAGCACATGGAAGGATTCTGATACTCCACCACTCTCTTCATGGAATGCTGCACAATGAAGTTATTTTCTTGCATAATGCTCATATTAGTATTGTACCTTTGGTGTTTGATGCTGTTACTTTCAAGAAATAAATCTGTATCAGTATATATATATATATATATATATATATATATATATATATATATATATATATATATATATATATATATATATATATATATATATATATATATATATATATATATATATATATATACTTTTTTTAATGTAAATTATGTATTATTTTAAAAAATAGTATTATTTTTGAAAATAAATATTACTACAATAATATTTTTAAAACATTTATAGACAATGGCAATTAAAAAAAAACATAACTACAAGAGTTTCTATTCAAATCCAAATAAAAGTCACTAAATCTTACAGACACTATGAAAACATTGTTATTGATTGAATAATTATTATAATTTAAAATATATAAAATATAATAATTGATCGTATCTGATCAGAGTTGAACCGTCACAGCTGACTCGAACTGAATTTGAAGGAGGTGGGGGTACCTGCAAGACACTCTGATGATAAAGTGAGATATGGAATGAGCAGACGAACTGTATGTAGGTGTGAATGAATGAATACCTGACTCTCTTGAAATAGATGGTATTTATAGTCCCCAGCGCTGGGCCAAAGTCTCTTTATTGAGCTAACCAAACAGGCCCAACAAAGGAACTGCCAGGTTCTACGTGGAGTAGTGGGGACCTGCACGTGGTCCCCTACCTGGATGATGCTCTCCGCAGAAATAGAGAGGTGAAGACGCGGTCTTCTCGGGACCCTGAGGACTTCGAGATATTCGGAGAGGTTGAGTCTGTCCTACGAGGAGTGTGTTCGAGCAAGGCCTGGATTGAGACGTTCCTCGTCTGGGATGTCCCTTGTCGGGGACTCTCTTCACGGTCACCGGCGGGCACAATTGTGTTCGACGACACTCATGATCAAGACGTGTCGGGGATTCTAATTCTCAACATGGTATGTTGTAAAGTTTGGATTGGGCCTCGCTGGTAATTGGGCCACTGGAAGGCCCAATCCAGAACAGGAGCCCCCCAAGTCGCTGCTCCTGGTACGGGAGTTGTGACTTGACTCAAACTCGTTATTCCGCGAGGTTCGCTTGCGCGATGCAGGGGCTTCCAACCAGGGAGAACAGGCATCGCCTGATTTGTGATTTTCCCCGTGTAGTGATCGAGGATCGTTCGAGGAATTTTTGCGGGGAGGCGGTGATGCATCAGTTAGACACGTGGTGCTGCTCTTGAGAACCACAATGCCGACCTAGGGAGTAGGGCCATCATTGTTTATGTAAGTAGGCGTCGAGGACGGGGGCGGTTCGTGGTTGCCCGGTGTGACGTTTCATATTCCACGTCATCTCTATAAATAGGGCTCCAGGGCCCATAGTCTGTTTTACCTCTTTACGCTTCTCACACTTTCTCTGTTTTCACTTTCGTAAGTTTTCATAACGTCGCTGAGACCGCCGCGCCGCTCGCCATCTGATTACTTCCACCACCGTCGCTCTTCAAATTTTCTTCCAAGTAAGTGTCCTTTCTTTTTGATTTCTCGTGTTGTAGATAGTTTTGACGACATTTTAGTAGTAGAAACTTGTGCCTGGGGGCTATGCCCGATAGATTTAAGCGCGCTAGGCGCCTGATTCATGGATGTGCCCGGGTGTTGGCTCCTAAATTCGACACCCTTGTTTGTTATCAATATAGACCATTAATTATGAGTCAGAAGAATTTCATACATAAGAAGGCTTCGACCAGCTGATCCTGTCGAAGGCTCATCAGAGAATGACAAGGTACTTAGAGAATTTCCTTTAAGTGGGAATCTTGTCGTCTTCGACGTCGAAGGAACCTCTCAACAAAGGTACCTGATGCCCAGGGTCGAACGGTTTGAGATTTGAATGCTTGGAGGGAAAACGGTTCCCAGCAGTTACCAAGTGCAACGTGCCGAGATCAGGAGCGTCGAATGCTGTGAGCGTGCCATGTGGCGTCATCTCGAAGCGACGTAACTGCCCAACGGTTACTTAGGATTTGTTTTAGTATAAATACTAGTTGTTCACGTAGTTTTTGGGGGTGTTCATCATTTTATACAAGTCACTCATCTAGATTCAAGTACCCAGTGTGAGCGAAAGAATCGTTGAGAATGTATGTGTGAAACACCATTTAAATTAATCAAAGTCTTTTATATTCAAGCACTTTATTGCTTTTCATTTACTCATCTCCGTCGAAGCCTTTTATTTAACGCTTTTATTTATTCTATCAAGCTTTTATTCATGCAATTTACTTAAAGTGTCTTTACTTTACCGGCATTAATCACCATTAGGATTAGTCAAACTCCAGAAAATCAACCATGTCTTAGGATCAATCTGATCGATCCTGCGAGTCACCAAATAAGTAACCTTTTGGAAGATCAGCGGTTGTTTACCAATTTCCACGGTAAACAAATTGGCACACCTGGTGGGACCTTGTGTTGATTTTTAAGTTTAACCGTTTTATACAAAATATCCTCCTTTTTCGAGAGTATTGCATGTTATTGAGAAGTGGTAGAATATACACCAACGATACCAATACTAGGAGAAGAAGTGAAGCGATGGCAAATCCGCCAAACAATGGCGAAATCCCACAAACAAACGTGGGAACAACGGTCATCCCAACCGTAAGTGAAATGGTAACCGCTGGTTCAACACCAGCAGTAACGGTCACACAAACGGGGCCATTACCTCCATTTACTGGCCCCAGAATGCCTTTGGGAACTCCCCCACCAAGGGGAAACCAAGGAACTAGGCCTTATGTTCCCCCAGGTTTTTTGACAGTCGGTCTAAATCGAGAACCACTCTATGGCATGCCAACTTCTGAATTGGCTAGCCTGACGAATGTTGCGTCCACTTTTTCAGACCCTTTAGTGAGCGCCTCTTCGCCCCTCCAAGGTTCTGGAGTTGGTATGGCGAACAGGGGTAGGACCCAACTCTTAGGAGGAACGTCCCAAGTAATGCACGGCCTTACGAATGCCTCGACAGCAGTCTTGAGGCAGCAAATGGACGAAAGCAACCACGATATGGTTCAAATGTTGGCACAAACTTTAAGCACAGTGCTAAATCCTCTAATACAAAATACCACCCAGTCGAATCAGCAAATGACAGCGCAAATGGCGCGTCTGGCCGACTTTTTTGGGGTACCCCAACCTATTCGACAGCCCCAAAGGGCACAGATGAGGGGAAACCAAGGTATACTTCTAGAGGAAGAAACCACTATTAACCAAGTCCAGCAGCCTGTCGAAGAAAACCTTAGGATGCGAATGGAACAACCCGGGGTCGAAGAACCTAGAGTCATAGCCCCAGAAGTAAGGATAGTCAATAGAAACCAAAGTGCTGACGAAGTAGTTCAGCAGATCCAATACCAGAATATTGGTTTGGAAAATAACTTGACAGCCATGATCGAAAGAATCATGATGCAAAATGGGATGAATACGGGCTTCCGTAGGCCCAACTTTACATCCCCACTGTCAGAATATGTGTTACAAACGGACTTACCTCCTAGATGCAAAGTCCCTAAGTTCACTAAATTTTCAGGGGACACGACATAATCCACTGTCAAACATGTGGCGAGATACTTGATCGAAGCAGGAGAGATTTCAAACAATGAAAACCTGAGGATTAAGTATTTCCTAAGTTCCCTAACAAAGAACGCGTTCACTTGGTTCACAACTCTTCCCCCCAATTCGATCCACCATTGGACCCAGTTGGAGAGATTGTTCCATGAGCAATTCTACATGGGACAAACCAAGATAAGCCTGAAAGAATTGGCCAGTGTAAAGAGGCGATTCACTGAACCTATAGAAGAATATCTAAATAGGTTTAGGTTGCTCAAAGCAAGATGCTTTACGCAAGTGCCAGAACATGAGTTAGTCGAAATAGCCGCAGGAGGTCTAGATTATTCCATTAGGAAGAAATTAGACACTCAATACCTGAGAGACATGGCCCAATTGGCCGATAGGGTTCGACAGGTAGAACGCCTTAAAGCTGGAAAAGCCAGGGCGACAAAAACTCATAAAAGAGAAAGGATAGCATATGTCGAAATGGACGATGAAGATCCAGAAACATTCGAAGAACCTATAACCGTCGAAGAAAGTGAGGTCGATTTAGCGGAGTTAAAACAAGGGCCACCATACTCTTGCAAACTACTAGTCCCCTCAAGTGGAAAAAACCCCACTGGTCCTGAAAGGGCCAACGATAGGTTCCCTAAAAAGACTTACAGTTTTGATATTACAAAATGTGATGAAATTTTTGACTTACTTGTAAAAGATGGCCAAATGATAATACCCCCAGGGGTAAAAGTGCCTCCTCTTGATCAAAGAAGGAAAAGAGGCTTTTGTAAATATCATAATTTTCTGGGCCATAAAACATCTCAATGTTTTCTTTTCAGGGATCTCGTACAAAATGCTATCGAAGAAGGGAGGTTGAAATTCGCCGATAAGACCCCCATGACTGTGGACTCTAACCCTTTGCAGGCTGAAGCCCATTATGCTGAACCTTCAGAGGTGAATGTGATCGAGGCGTCCAGAAGTCAGGTGAAAAGGCCAGGAATAACTATGGTCGAAGTCACCAAGGATCATATCAACATGCCAATCTTTGGCAGTTTTTCTGGGAATCTTTCTAGAAAAACAATCGAAGCAGTCCAAAAAGCTGCTGAAGGCCCAAAACTGGAGACAGGTGGAGCCTCAAAATGTGGAGCTAAACCCAGTTCCTACTTGGCTGCAGTCCAAGGCCAGACAGAAGACCTGGAGGCCCAGATGAAGCAGATGACTCTTGCTACCAAAGACACCATAAATGTCAACATGGTCGAAATCTCTGAATCGAAAGCTTCAGAGGAGGCCATTAGGCAAGAGCGAGCAAACAAAACGGCTTTCCCTCGGGAAAACAAAAATATGGCAGATTTCCTGTAAAGATTCCAGAAGAAGAAGTCAGAAGTGATGTTGTGTCCTTGATGCAACTCGATTTTCGACAAGAAAGCTGCTGAACACATCCAAGGTGTAAGAGCAGCAAACAGAAGAAGGGAAGGTGTTGATGTTCGACATGACCCCAGAAGAACCTACCAAAAGGGTTCAAATCAAGAAAAGAGGCCACTGACTTTCAGGCCTTCAACCAATGTGCCAGTTGATACGTGGCATAAAACATCGGGTCGAAAGAGACCGAGCGAAGAAAGGTGGCACTCCTTCGAAGTGCCAAGAGGTTCATCTTTGACACACAAGAAAGAACCTCAGGTTGTTGCCTCCAAAGTGACCCAAGTATCAAGTAACTACAAGGGAAAAAATCCCATGTCTCGATCCCAATGGAGAAGATACCAGAGGCGGCGAAAGGCTGAGAGGGAAGCTATCAACGAACCAAAGCCAGAATCAAGTTCAAATGTCCCTCAGCGAAAGCAGAGAAAGCCTCTGGAGAGGCAACCAATGACCAATAGACTGGTATGGCCTAACCAGGGCGAAGTTGATGACGAAGATGGCTCTGAGTCTGATGACACCCTAGATATCATGGTGAACATAGTCTCAGTTTTTCCAAGAGAGTTCAACCGCCAGATGGAGGTCGAATCGAACGACTGGGAAGTCGAACAAGAAATGGCCAAGCATAGGCCAGTATGCTACTTCGTTATGGATAATGGCCGTACCGAAGAGCAAAATGGTTTCTTCAAACCACCTACTGAGGCGATGAAAAATCACCTCAAGCCTTTATTCATAAGGGCAAAACTCGAAGAAGCCACCGTAAATAAGATCTTGGTGGACTGTGGGGCAACCATCAACATCATCCCTCACTTCATGCTGAGAAAAATAGGCAAGAGTGATGAAAACATCAAGCCTCATAACATGGTCCTGTCGAATTATGAAGGCGGAATAGGGACCACTATGGGTGTGATCCAACTAGACCTCAAAGTAGGATCCATCCTTCGACCAACTATGTTTATGGTCATATCGGCCAAACCAAATTATAATCTTTTGTTGGGTCGAGAATGGATACATGGTGTTGGAGCAGTACCATCATCAATGCACCAAAGGTTAATACTATGGCGTCCTGATGGAATGGTCGAAAATATAGAAGCGGATCAGAGCTATTACTTGGGCGAAGTAAATCACCTGGGGAGAGCTGACTTCGACAAAAATTTGGCTCACATTGGGCCATGCCTAGCACCTGACTTCGACATGGCGCCAGCGCCAAATGCTTTTTGTTCCTTGTACCTGCACCCTGAGCATGGTTTTCAATGGGTCAGAGAAGACTTGTCCCACATTGATTTCAGTGGGCTAACTGACATCCAGCCAACTGGTTGGGGAAGTGAATTCAGTGATAATGACTGAGTCACAATCACTGCAGTGAATTTCGGCTTATGTAGCCGAAACAAGGATGATAGCGGCTCTCGAAGCCGAAGTAAAATATATGGCCACTCAGGCCAACGATCAAGAGCTATCTTCTGCAGGTCCTGGAAAGGATTTCGACCCAGAACCTCCTGATATCATGACAGAAGGAATGCAGGAGCAAAGGCTCGACGCCATCTATGACGATGAGCCTTTGGGATTCGAAAAGGACCCCCTGGCGAACAACATTAAAATGTTAGCACAGGATCCTTTAGAAGAAATCAACTTGGGCGAAGGGTTAGAGAAAAAGCCAACTTACATCAGCGCTAAAATAGACCCAGAGCTCAGGTTTGAAGTGATCCAATTGTTAAAGGAGTTCAAGGACTGCTTTGCATGGGATTACGACGAGATGCCTGGTCTCGACAGAGGATTGGTAGAACTTCAGTTGCCAATCAAACCTGGGAAGAAGCCAGTCAAGCAAAGTCCAAGACGCTTCACTCCAGAAATACTATCGAAGATCAAAATAGAAGTCGAAAGACTGCTGAAGTGCAAATTCATACGAGCTACGAGGTATGTCGAATGGATTGCAAACATTGTGCCAGTAATTAAGAAAAATGGTACGTTGAGGGTATGCATAGATTTCACAGATTTGAATGTTGCCACACCCAAAGATGAATATCCTATGCCTGTGGCGGAAATGCTAGTCGATTCTGCCGCTGGCCATGAGTACCTGAGCATGCTCGATGGTTACTCAGGATATAATCAAATTTTCATTGCTGAAGAAGATGTGTCGAAAACAGCTTTTCGATGCCCCGGGGCTTTAGGCACTTACGAATGGGTAGTGATGCCTTTTGGCCTAAAAAACGCTGGGGCAACATATCAGCGAGCGATAAATTCTATCTTCCATGATTTTATTAACACTTTTATGCAAGTGTATATTGATGATATTGTTGTAAAATCTGTTTCCAGGAAGAACCATATAGACCACCTTCGACAATCATTTGAAAGAATGAGAGAACATGGTTTGAAAATGAACCCTTTGAAGTGTGCGTTCTGTGTAAAAGCTGGAGATTTCTTGGGCTTCGTCGTCCACAAGAAAGGAATCGAAATCAACCAGAACAAGACGAAGGCAATCTTGGAAGCGAAAGCGCCAATGAACAAGAAGGAACTGCAATCTCTGTTGGGCAAGATAAATTTCTTAAGGAGATTCATATCTAACCTAAGTGGAAAAGCTCAAGCCTTCTCACCCTTACTTCGATTGAATAAGGAAAGATTCGAGTGGGGGCAAGAGCAACAAGAAGCCTTCAACAAGATCAAAGGGTATCTCACCAAGCCACCTATTTTGGTGCCTCCTTGCAGCAACAGGAGTATGAGATTGTACATAGCTGCATCCGACAGAACTTTGGGAAGCATGTTAGCCCAAGAAGATGAAAATGGAGTCGAAAGACCCATTTACTATCTTAGCAGAGTTTTGAACGATGCAGAAACTAGATATAGCGAAGTTGAAAAATTATGTCTATGTCTTTATTTCTCTTGTACAAAGCTCAAACAATATATAAAACCAGTTGATGTGTATGTTTCGTCTCATTTTGATGTTTTCAAATACATGTTGTCGAAACCCATCTTGCACAGCCGAATTGGCAAGTGGGCGCTAGCATTAACTGAGTATTCATTGACCTTTATGCCTCTTAGGGCAGTAAAAGGGCAAGTGGTAGCAGACTTTATAGTCGACCACTCAATTCAGGTTAAAAATATAAATTACGTGGAGATAGAGCCTTGGAAATTCTACTTCGATGGTTCCAGCCATAAAGATGGAACAGGAGTAGGGGTCTTGATTATTTCTCCAAAAAAAATTCCAACAACATTCAAGTACAAGATAGCAGGTACTTGTTCGAACAATGAGGCTGAGTACGAAGCTCTAATTACTGGCCTTGAGATTTTGTTGGAATTGGGGGCAACTCGAGTCGAAATAATGGGAGACTCAGAGTTAGTCATTAAGCAAGTCACAAAAGAGTATAAATGCATAAGAGAAAATCTTATTATGTACTTTGTGATAGCAAATCATTTATTGAAAAAATTCGAAGTGGTTAACATTCGACACATACCTAGATTGGAAAATCAAGTAGCCAATGATTTGGCACAGATTGCATCTGGGTACAAAATTTCAAAAACGAGATTACAAAGAGCAATCAAAGTTCGAGAAAAAATAAAAGCAACCAGCCTGTCTCCAACAGATTTGAAATCGACAAGACTAAGGTATGCTGATCAAAGGAACTTTGAAATATCGTTCATAGACAATTTGTCAGAGCAAGATTGGAGGAAACCCATTGTAGATTATCTACAAAATCCAGCAGCTTTGACAGAACGAAAAATAAAATATAGGGCGTTGAGTTACATACTCATGGGTAATGAGTTATTTAAAAAGACGCCTGAAGGGGTACTGCTAAAGTGCTTAAGCGAAACTGAAGCATACATAGCCCTTTCGACTACGCACGCTGGAGCATGTGGGGCTCACCAAGTAGGCCATAAGATGAAATGGTTGTTGTTTCGACAAGGACTATACTGGCCCACTATCTTGAAAGATTGTGTTGAGTTCGCGAAGGGTTGCCAGGAATGTCAAGCCCATACGGGCATCCAACATGTACCAGCAAGCGAACTTCACTCAATAGTGAAACCTTGGCCTTTTAGAGGATGGGCGTTGGATCTTATTGGAGAGATTCGACCAGCATCATCAAAGAGCCAGAAGTATATACTGGTAGGCATTGATTATTTCACTAAATGGACCGAAGCTATCCCTTTAGTCAATGCAGACCAAGAAAATGTCATTGAATTTATTCAAAAGAACATTATCTACAGATTTGGAATCCCTGAGACTGTAACAACTGATCAAGGATCAGTGTTTACTGGTCGAAAGATGCAGGAATTCGCTCAAGAAACAGGCTTTATACTCCTAACATCAACACCTTATTATGCACAAGCAAATGGTCAAGTCGAAGCAGCAAATAAAATAGTGATCGGCCTGATAAAAAAGCATGTAGGGAAGAAGCCAAAAAATTGGCATAAGACGTTAGACCAGATCTTGTGGGCCTGTCGAACGTCCCCAAAAGAAGCCACAGGTACAACACCATATCGGCTAACTTTCGGTCATGACGCAGTACTGCCAGCAGAAATTTGTCTTCAATCAGCAAGGGTTCAGAGACATCAAGATATTCCCTCTGAGGTTTATTAGGATATGATGTTAGACGAACTAGTAGATTTAGACGAGGAAAGACTACGCGCTCTCGACCTACTGAGAATTCAGAAGAAAAGAGTGGAAGACTCTTACAATAAAAAAGTAAAACCTAAGGCATTCTCTCCTGGAGAATTAGTTTGGAAGGTGATTCTCCCCATGGATCGAAGAGATCGAAGCATGGGAAAATGGTCACCCAAGTGGGAAGGATCGTTCAGAATTATCCAAATTTTTTCTGGTGGAGCTTATGAGGTTGAAGAGTTAGGCGAAGATAAAAGACTCTTGAGAGTAAACGACAAATATTTGAAAAAATATAAACCTATGCTCCAAGAGATCAAAATAAATAACAGTTAATGACCAAGTTAACCATAAAGAGCCAAAATGGAAAATTATATATTGATTAACCAAAATGGTTGCATTGTATTACAAATATTACAGTACATGGTCAATGAGGTGCTGAGCAAATTAGAAAGGGATGGAAGCTTTAAGTCGAAGATATTTGGCTTGCTGCAACTCCAGCCGTTTGTTACACAAGGCAGTCGCCTGAGAAAGTTTGGCAATCTGGTCGTCAAGGGCTTGGGCCCTTTCAGCAAACTCTAAGCCTCGGGTAACTTCATCTTGGCTCTCTGCGTCCGAAACAGTCGAAAGGAGTTCCTCTTTACGCTTGGTGTTAGCATTTAACTTGGCCTCCAACTCCTCGATCTGCGCCCTTATAGAGGCGTTATCTTGATCTATGGCATCGATTTCCTGCTGCTTGGATGTCTTCTGTTTCGACAATTCTGCAATTCGAGAAGTTGATTCAGCTACTTCGGTCCAAGCAGAAGAACTCTTGCCATGTAGTGTTTCGAGTTGGCTGTTGAACCCCCTTCGACGTCTATAGTCCGCAGAGACTTGGTCAATGATGGAGTATAACTCCAAGATGAAGCTGGAAACTTCTGGAGAAACAACAAGCAAATCAACTGCACCCAGAACAGCTCCCAGCCAAGACGGGGCAGTAGGATCCCCCTCCAAAGCCTTCATTAGATCCTTTTTGAAGAACTGAGCCTTGACCTTCTTCAAAACCTCATCAAGAGGAGAAGTCGAAGTGGACTTCCCTGATGCAGTAGAAGCATCATGACTAGGGTCAGATGAATTCTCCCTACTCTCAATGATGGCATTCAGGTAGCCAATTGGATCAGTTTTCTTCAAAAGGGCCAAGTCTTCTTTAGACCTGGGCTTTGTCGAGGTGGTCGTTCCTACAACAGTGGTGGCTTGGGGCTGAGTTTGTTCAGTAGCATCAGCATCAACATGACCCTCTTCATCATGTTGCTCCTCTGTCTCATTGACCACTTGAGCTTCCTCTTGCTGGTGTTCCTCTGTTTCAGCAAGGACTTCATCATCCACCAGTTCCTCCTCTCGTTGTCTACTATGGTCAGCAGAGTCTTGTGGCTCTGAAGTTTGATTTGTTTCGTTAGCAGAACTGACGAAGGAGGAAGGATGGTGACTGGGTTCCCCCGCGTTGTTTACAAAGGAACCAGAACCATCTCCAGGATACCCAGTTGGTGCTGAAGTTCCAGCGGTCTCCTGAAAATAGAAGAGGAAAAATATTCTGGTTTAGAGAGATACACAATCGAACATGATCGTCGACACCTAAGTTAAAAGTGGTCGGATGCACTACCTGTAGAGGAACTTCAGCCCCAGGGATAGAGTTATCACTCTCAACGGGTTTGCTGAGCAAGATGTTCAGCTCCTCCTCCGTGGGCTCTTCGATGATCACAGGAGGTGGCCTGGATTTTTTCCCTGCGACCTTGATTTTGATCGAAGGTCGAGGCTCAGGAGCAGGGGCAGCCTTCTTCACCTTTCTCCGTTTGAGAGGAACATGGGGAGATTCATCCTCGTCGCCACTCGCAGATTCGACCGTTAATGCGGGTCGTTTCTTAGGCGCAGGTTCCTGAAACCCCCAAATGGAGTTGATTTAGAGCGCAACATTGAAAACCAGGATGTTAAAACCAGAAGGAAACAAGAAAAATTTGGTTACCTGTGCTGGAGGTTTTGTAGAGAGACCTCCACCCTGATGGCTGTCTGTGGCTTTCTTTGCCACAGGTTTTCGAACAACTGAAAAAGACACGTTCACAAGTTATAATTGACAAGTTATAAGTCGAAATGGAAAGACAAATATAATTCGAAGAGTGAACGTACATTTCTTTATTTTGTCGAGAACCAAAACGAAGGATTTCTGGAGTTCGTCCGCAAAATCCTTTTCATCGAAGAATTCTTCGACATAATAACTCTTCCACCAGTCTTCAAAAGATGGTGAACAGAGGAAGTTGAGTTGGTAGTCGAACAATGAAAGTACAGTCCGACCAGCGTACCTACCAATGTGCTTGGTAGCAGCATCCTCAGTGTAATCATTATAAAAGTACAACACTGATTTCTCCCTAGGGTAAATGGGAGAAGGAAGCGATTGGATAATGCCAAACTGTCGAGAGACAAGATTTGGCTGATAAGCAATCAGGCTCAGATGATTCTTTGAACTCTTGAAGCGCAATGGCATTATCCTGGGAGTGAGAAATGCTTCCCACAGTGTTGTGTGCTCTTCGAGGTGAGGATCCTCTGATGACTTGGGATGGGGCCTGGTGAACCACCCTGGACCAAACTTTCGACGGGCGAAAGGAGCCATGGTCGAGGTAAATTCCTTCCTCCCTGTAAACATCTGAACGAAGTTTGCAAAGGTCTTTTGGAGTTCCAGCCCATCCTCAGTGGGAGTCAGTAAAGCCAGCCTGGTACCTTCGATACGCCTTCTGGCTATCTCAGGAGCCTGTTCGTTTATTTGAGCCTTCTGGGGTAGAAAAGACTCAAAAGTGGCGTTTAGCCATAGTTGTAATAGCCAGAAGGGTCCAGCGAGCAGCAAGCTGGCTCTATTTTCTATTACCTTTAATAGAGTTTCCCCACTGCTTATCGACTCATATAGGTTCGCCAGTATTAATTCGGCCAAACAGATGTTTTGACCGTGATGAAGCTGAGTAGCAAGGGTTACCATTTTCTTCGTCACCTGTAGAGATTTCGTGCAGAACACGAAGCGTGACAGCCAAAGGTCTAGAAACGCAATGTGCTCCACGTCTGTCACCACAGCCGTTGATTTGTCATGATAGTGGTTGGTGTAGGTGGTGTAAGTGGGTTTGGTGGCTGAAAACCCAATCTGGTCTTCAGGCATTTCCTCTGGGTCAAAGTAATCCCCAGTTGGTCGAAGACCAGTAATGGCAGCTGTTGTACCCCAAAATTTGCCCTCCCATAATCTTCAAAGTTTTGACAAGAATCATCCACAAATGGTTCAAGTCTACTCAAGGGCTACACAGTCAACCATCCTCCTAAGCCAGGCAAAATTAGGGTTTTGGTTCTTGCAAGGAAATTGAGGTTTTCAATGGCTCAATCAAGTCCCATATGCCTATACACATTGTCAAGCATCTACATATCAAGTTTCAAGGCTCACAAGGTCAAGTTGCACAGTCAAAAACCCTAATTGCTCAACAGTCAACTGTAGGGGCAAAATGGTCATTTGGCAGTCAAAAGTCAAAATTTTTGGTCAACATCTCATTTTGAAGCCACCATCATCATTTGGTCAAGCCTTGACCATGATTTCACAAGAATGGCTCAAAAAGACTCAAGATGCAAAAGTTTCTATTTTTGAACAGCTGAAAAGTCAATTGTAACTTGACCAAGGCATAACTTTTTCATGGTTCATCAGAAAAATCCCATCCAATGCTCATCTTGAAGGGGAGGACATTTCCTACAACTCATATTCACATTCCAAGTCCAAGAAATGCTCTCACAAAAAGTTATCAATTTCAACATTATAGGTCATTTTCAAAAGTCAACAAAAAGGCACTTTAAGTCAAAGACCATAACTTGAGATTGGTAAATCAAAATGACATGGGACCAAAGACATTGGTTAGAGGACTTCAAAACCTTTACAAAATGTCCAAGAACATGATCAAAGCTTAAAAATTGAGCAAGATATGCATTGGAGAAGTTGGGAAATTTTTGTGAAATGGCCAAAATCATTTATCCTTGAAATTTCATTTTTGACAAAAGGGGCCCACTTTTTCCACTTGAATTAGATTGGCCATGCTTCCCACGTGTCCCACATTTTATTTCAAATTTTAAAATTAATTTTTTCATTTTTATTTGATTTTATTGGATTTAATTCATTTTAAATCCTTTAAAATCAAATAAAAATCCAAAAGGTTAATTAAGGGGCATATTTGGTCTTGATTAGCTTTGAATCATCATTATACAACATCCCAAATTCGTTTCAAGGCCTAATCAAGTAAGAATTCAAAATTGGTACAAAGATGGAAAGTTTGTTAATGGAGGTTTATGGCAAAATCTTATGTATGAATGCAAGGCTTCAAGGCCCTTAATTCCAATTGAAACATATTACATAATGCATATACAAGTGGTCAGCCACGAGAACAAGACCTAAGCTGCGCCCAAAACTCATAAAAAAACTTGCATTTTTTTCCAAAACACTCAAAACTGAAAACACACATAGAGCTTGTTTCAAGTCCTCATTCCTATCCAAACACCTTCCTGAGGTCCCAAGGAAACTCTAACAATCAAAATCAGGCCTCCACACGCAAAGAACTGGTATAACCAAGTCTGACTTTCTTTGAAAATTTTGATATTCGTATTTCATTATTCATACAACATTTTTCATTTTTAATCATGGATTTGGACTAATGTGAATATTCTGAAGCTGATAGCATGCTTTAATTGAGTTAACAAGGCCTGTACGCGAATTCACCATGGACATTGCTTAGGGTTTCAGAGCTCTAATTTTGGGGCTTTGCATATCTGGAATAATTGGACCATGAGACCCCTACCATTGAAATCAGGACCTTCCAATGAATGGAATTTAACCATCGCACCTTTTTTCTTTTTCACTATGAGCTATTCGCTATTTTCTGCAGATGGTGCTTTGGGGGGGTTTAAAACCCCCGCTATCTCATTTTATTACATGCACAATTGGAGACGAAGGCTAGCGTGGCTGATGATCATTGGGTGATTCATAATTCTGGCGCGTTTTTTTGTTTGTACACCACTAATCGTTGTTTTACATTATATTGTTTATTTTTCATTTCATATCCAAAGCGCGCTGATAGCTCAACTGGCAGGCATATGGTTTGGTAAACGCTGGGACCTGGGTTCTAATCCCAGGTCCCCTCAAATTATTTCTATTATTTTGTTTAACCCTTTCCCATGCAGTGCACCCTTCAGTGATCTACAATGCACTCAATGCCAAAGCTTGCCACATGTCCAACAATTCCAATCTAATGGCCAGAATGGAGAGACCATCATGCACCTTGGTCAGTGGTCTACACGTGACCACTGAAAAGTCAACAGGCCTCATTTCAAATGGGCCTAATTGTTGCAACTATACCTCCAATTTGGGGTCAACACCCCCCATGGTTTGCATTTTGTTTTCTTTCTTTTCATTTTTTATTTGTTTTATTTATTTTAATTAATTCATCAAAAACAATTTTCATAAAACCAAAAAAAATCAGAAAATCATAAAATAAAAATATGTTTTATTTAATTTAATTCATCAACATTTTTGTAAATAAATCTCATAATCAATTTAGTTTTAATTTTAGGTTTTAACTTTAATGCTTTTTTTTCTTAAATAATTAAAAACATAAAAATAGGTCTTTTAGCATTTTTTTTATTATTCTTTTTCCTTAATAAATAATCTTTTTGTTCTTGTCACTATTAATTATTAATTATTTTTGTAAATAACTTATAATTAATTAATTAGAGTTAAATTAGGTTAAACTTAAAACAATTTTCTTTAATAATTAAAAATAATTTAGAATTAGCTTTTTTATTTAATTTCAAAATCCAATTAATTCTCTTTAATTTCATAAATCCAAAACATAAAAAAAATAAGTTCTTTTTTCTCATTTAATAATTAAATCAATTTTCAATTTCAATTTAATTTCTTTAAAGGGTCCAACGCCCTCGCATTCGATTATATTTTCTTTTCGCGCATTTATTTTGTTTCTTTTATGAATATAATGTATTTGCCCCAAAGCCTTGTAATAATAATTAGAGACTTATTTACTTTCCGTACTTTTATTCAAATCGGGTCTTGGTTTAATTTGGCGATGTAGACCCGCGCCTTGTAATAGCGTAGGACCTTTATTTTTCCGCATTTTAATTCCCGCACCTTTAACTGCTAATAATCACATGAAAGAATGTATGCAAAAAATAAAATCAAAGCGTAGAATAATCAATGCATGACAAGACAAATAATAAACTGAAAATGACACACAATTCACACACCACTCTTAGGGTACGCCTCACTATTGCCTTGCCCCTCGAAACGTGGTCATCGAGTATAGGACGTTTTAGTAAGTCCTTATGTCCATGAACATGGCATAAGGGTAGCTTCTAAGGTGTCCTACTGTTGCTCTGGTGATCACACTGTTGCCTTGCCCCTCGAAACGTGGTCGTCGAGTACAGGACGTCTTAGCGAGTCCTTATGTTCCATTGATCTAGTTTCCTCGAATAAGTTGCCTCGGAACGGTCGCCTCGAAATAAAAAGATCAATGGCATAAGGGTAGCTTCTAAGGTATCTTACCATTGCTCGGTGACCACACTGTCCCTAACCCTCGAATTGACCCGAACACCTCCAACGGTGGTGCTACCTACCTCTCAATGGTGGGATGGCACTACTTTAAGGACATTTACACAGACTAATTCCTTAGGGTAGGTAGATGACTCGTAGATACTTGCTCTAATTCAAAACAAATCAAAAATTTCTTTTCACACCTACACTTTTCAAAAAGCTTTCAAAAACAATTTTTCAAACACTCTTGAGGACTGATACAAGAGTCGATCTGAAACTTTAAACGAAACTTTTTCAAACCCACTCACACTTTGAAAAGCAAACAAACATTTTGAAAACACAATGAGCAAGTATCTAAGAGCCCGTGGATAACCACAGATAGAAAGGGTGCTAACACCTTCCCTTTCTATAAATCTACCTCCCGAACCGATAACTAATCTCAATAAGGAATTTTTCTGTGCTTTTGTCCTTTCCATTTGGAGAAAATAAAAGACGGTGGCGACTCTTGCTTACCGCGACATTTCGCGAAACCAGCGTTAAACAGTCAGTTCCAGATCCACCGATCACAGAACTGGCGACTCTGCTGGGGAAACTTATAAAGTGAGGTGTACCTTAGGATAGTTCATAACTGTGTTTTCAATTGCTTTGACTTGTTTGCTTTAAATTGTGGGACTGTCTCGGGAGTTCTATAGATCCTAACCCGGATCTGGGGATACCTTCTTAGAAAGTAGCAACAAGGCTGTGAGGGAACTGTGCGGGGTATACCGACATGGTTGAAACCGTCTGCTACGTTGATGTGGCACTTTGGTGTGTACCAGTAACCCTTGAGTTCAGTCAAGGAGAGTACGGGGCCGCCACGTGGTGTCGTGAAGCATCAACTGACCTTAGGAACCTTAATTGAACTATCTTGGCCTCTTTAGGGTAGTGAGATAACTGACTTTGGTGCAGTCCGAGGTTGGTTGATACTCGATACTACACTCAATTGAGGGTTGCTTTCCTGGAATATTTCGGTCGCCAGTTCAGTGGCTAAATCGAAACGATGAATAATGAAAGCAATCCAGTGATATTGGGACCCTTAGAACCCGGTTACTTCTAATAGGACAGGTTGAGCCCACCAACTTCAAGAGGGTAATACCCAGAGCCCATGCTGGCCTAAACTCTAAGGGCTTGTCTTGTGTGACTTGTGTGCCTTATCATGTTTGCCTTTGTGGTGTGTTTAATCATAGCATCATGACATCATACAGCATCATATGCATTGGCTAACCATTTCAGGGGTTCGAACCTTCATCTTTGTTCTTGTTTTGTAGGACATGGAAACTGTTCGCAGAAAGACAATTCAGATCAGCCTTGTAAGGATCTCTCCTCAGCTTAAGGAGCTTATATCCAGGATTCCAGAGAGCTCTTCATTCAGTGAAAGACATGGAAGACTCATCAGCTTGGTCAACACCAACATTGAGGAAGATATGATAAATGTCCTGTTCCAGTTCTTTGACCCTCTGCATCACTGTTTCACTTTCCTGGATTACCAACTGGTGCCTACACTGGAAGAGTTCTCCCGGCTTCTGAAGATCCCTATTCTTGATCAACTACCCTACAACGGTACGGAAAAGGAACCCAAGCTTGAAGAGATTTGCTAAAGCCTTACACCTACAACCTTCTGACCTCAAGGGACATTGGGAAGCTAGAAGTGGTATCAAAGGGTTCTTAGCCAGGTTTCTATTTGAAAAGGCCCAGGAATGTTGGAACTCCCTTGACCTACAAGCTTTTGAAGAGGTCGTAGCCCTCCTTGTCTATGGTTTGGTGTTGTTCCCTAACCCATATCAGCTTATAGATATCAGTGCTGTCCAGATCTTCATGTCCAGAAATCCTATACCTACGTTGCTGGGGGACATCCTTCACTCATGTTACACTCGAACCATGAGAAAAAGAGGTGTTCTTATGTGCTGCACTCCTCTCCTGGGAAGGTGGTTTATTTTGCACCTTCCACAATCAGTTTTGAAGAACGAGCGGGGTTTGAGGTGGTCACAGCGATTGATGACCCTTACACATGCTGATATACATTGGTGTTCTCGGTCCAGAGAGGATGTCACTATCATTGATCGTTGCGGGAGTACCCTAATGTTCCTTTACTTGGAATCAGAGGAGGTATTACTTACAACCCGTGCCTGGCTTGGAGACAGTTTGGTTATGCTCGGAGGGACGGCCCTCATGACATGTGAATTCCTGACATAGTTTTTGACTTCGACAACGATGCACAAGGACTTCGCCAAAGATTTATCAGAGCTTGGAGGATGCCAAGTAGGATAGACAGCAAGACCCTGGGGCACAAGAATTCCATCCCACTGGAACCTTATCTCAAGTGGGTACGAGCTCGCTCCCAGAAGTTAGTGATGCCATATCCTCATGTTCTCCCTGTGATCAAAGAGCCAGTATTGGAAGGAGAGGTGTCCTACACCATTCAACATCCTGACATGCCCACATCCTGGGAAGAAATGCAGAAGAGCTGGGTCCAGCTTAAGGAAGAACGGAATTCTCTTGAGACCAGTCTACATGCCAGTGAAAAGAAGGTCTTGGAGCTCACCCGCCTATTGCACGAGGAGAGAAATCTCAACACCTACATAGCTCCAAAGAGGATGCGTAGTGTCTTCTGGGATTGATTTGCTTTTGTAATATTTTGCCCATGAGGCTTTGATGTACCAAACGATTATTTCCTTAATGATAACGTGTGTTCCTTTTTTGTCTATAACAAATTTGAACTTTCGAACCCTTGAATGCATTGCATAAACACATATCATTCATCATGTGCATAGCAGGTACTCTTCTTTTCAGGTCACTTACTGTTCTTCGCTGTTTATTTCAGCATCATGAACCCTGAATCATCAACCGAGATGTCTATCAAGGCCCTTCAGGCGCAGAACGCACAATTTCAGGAGCTGATCATGGGTTTGGCTCAAGGTCAACAAGAGCTGAAGGCTATGCTCCTGAAGAATAATAAGAAGAAGAAGAGGACTGTGCTATTCAACACTGGGCGCAGACTCGGGAACACGTTGCAGAATCTGAGAGGACTACTCCATCTGTGGGGGAAGGTAGTCACCAAGGGAGGGAGGTCCCTAGTCCTGTGGTCTCTGACACTGAGACAGACTTCAACGACGAACAGTACCCTCCTGCTGAGGACCGGTACAAACAACTGGAGGACAGATTAAATGCTATGGAGATTCAGCGTGTGCCTGGACTGGATTTCGGAGACTTGGGGTTATCTTCTGGGGTGGTAATTCCACACAAGTTTAAGGCGCCTGCCTTTGTGAAGTATGACGGGGCTTCCTGTCCCAAGATGCACCTCCGTTCTTATGTAAGGAAGATCCAGCCTTACACAGCAGACAGGAACTTGTGGATCCACTTCTTCCAGGAGAGTCTTTCAGGGACTCACCTCGAATGGTTCTATCAGCTGGATGGGACCAACATTCGTATCTGGGAGGATCTGGCCACTGCTTTTTACAAGCAGTATCAATATAATTCCGACCTCGCTCCTATGCGTACCCAACTCCAGGGTATGTCGCTAGGATCGGGTGAAGGTTTTAAGGAGTACGCACAGAAATGGAGAGATCTGGCTGGCAGGGTGCAGCCACCATTGACGGACCGGGAGCTGGTGGATATGTTCTTGGGGACCCTATCTGGTCCATTTTTCAATCATCTCATTGGTAATTCCTCTGCTGGGTTTACTAATCTGATCCTGACTGGTGAGAGGATCGAGGCTGGTATAAAATCGGGGAAGATACAGAAGGTTGCCTCCTCCAATGCTGAAAAGAAGCCCTTCAAGAAGGAGGCAAGTGCTGTGTATGGTCCAAGAAGGCAAGACAAACCTGAACGCCGCCAAGCTGTCAATGCGGTGGTTATTTCTAAGCCTGCTACTGCTCCACAACAGTATAACCAACCCAGGGCTGAGAGGCCCAAACGGAGGTATACTCGGCTCAGCATGACTCTCTCTCAGATCCTGCCGCAACTGCTATCAACCAACTTGGTGACTGTTAGAGAGGCCCCTAAGGTTGTGAACACTACCTCCCCCAAGTATAATCCAAATTCCCGCTGTGCTTATCACTCCGATAGCCCGGGGCATTCTACTGATGATTGCTGGGCCCTAAGGAACAAGGTGCAAGACCTTATTGATGCTAAAGAGGTTCAGTTTGAAGCGCCCGAGAAGCCTAATATGGTGACTGCTCCCATGCCTAACCATGGAGTAAATGCTATTGGGGATGAATATGAAGTGGAAGAATCTGAGTTCAACAGCTGGATATACCCGACAACCGAAGATGGACCTAGCAATTGGACTTCCAAAGACTGCATGCCTGTTACTTTTGTCACGAAGTAATGAACTTCTTTGTTTTGGATTTGTAATAAACAATAATTTGAAACTCTATGGCCCGGTGTCTTACCCGGGGCACCGTGGTTTTATTTGTGAGGGATTTTATTTGTCACTGTCATATATCATGAATAAAAGCATTGGACGTTTTTCACATTTCAAATCTTGCGCTCCCTTTCTTTCTTTCTTTATATATTGCAAAACAGCTGTATTTACACACACTCACTCATACAGGTTTCAATCCACTCTGGATCTCACTGGTAACGACTCTGCTACTGCCAGTTATGACTTCGAAAATCCGATCAACTTAGCCGAAGACGAAGGTGAAGATGATTGCGAAGTGCCTGGAGAACTTGCAAGACTGTTACTCCAGGAAGAGAGGGCAATTCAACCACATGAAGAGCCAGTGGAAACGATAAACCTGGGTACTGAGGCAGACAGAAAGGAAGTTAAGATTGGTGCCAATCTGGAGCTCAGCGTAAAACAACGGTTGGCTCAGATGTTACATGATTATGTGGAGATCTTTGCCTGGTCCTACGAAGACATGCCTGGGTTGGATACCGACATCGTAGTCCATCATCTTCCTACCAAGGAAGACTACCCTCCGGTTAAACAAAAGGTCCGCCGTATGCGTCCAGAGATGTCCGAGAAGATCAAAGCTGAGGTTATGAAGCAATTTGATGCCGGGTTTCTAGCAGTGACTTCTTACCCTCAGTGGGTTGCCAATGTGGTGCCGGTACCGAAGAAAGATGGTAAGGTCAGAATGTGTGTCGACTACAGGGATCTGAACAGGGCCAGCCCCAAGGATGATTTCCCTCTACCTCACATTGATGTCCTTGTTGACAATACTGCTCAACACAAGGTGTTCTCCTTCATGGACGGTTTTTCAGGTTATAATCAGATCAACATGGCTCCTGAAGACATGGAAAAGACTACCTTTGTTACTCAGTGGGGCACCTTCTGCTACAAGGTCATGCCATTCGGGTTGAAAAATGCTGGGGCAACCTACCAACGTGCCATGGTTGCTTTATTTCATGACATGATCCATCATGAGATAGAAGTGTATGTTGACGATATGATTGCAAGGTCCCAAACTGAGGAGGAACACCTTGATCATCTGCAGAAACTGTTTGACCATCTGAAACTGTACAAACTGAGGTTGAACCCGAACAAGTGCACCTTCGGGGTAAGATCGGGGAAATTGCTAGGCTTCATTGTAAGTGATAAGGGTATTCAAGTGGACCCTGCCAAGGTTAAAGCTATTCAAGAGATGCCAGTTCCTAAGACAGAGAAAGAGGTCAGAGGCTTTTTAGGATGCCTGAATTACATTGCCTGATTCATCTCGCACCTAACTGCTACCTGTGAGCCAATCTTCAAGCTGCTGAAGAAAGATCAGGTAGTACGTTGGAACGATGAATGTCAGGCCGCTTTTGACAGAATCAAAGAGTATCTCCAAGAACCACCCATTCTTATGCCACCGGTTGAAGGGAGACCTCTGATACTATACCTGACAGTGCTTGACAACTCAATAGGGTGTGTGCTGGGGCAGCATGACGAGTCTGGCCGAAAAGAGCACGCCATTTATTACCTTAGCAAAAAGTTTACCGACTGTGAGACCCGATACTCACTGCTCGAGAAAACTTTCTGCGCTTTGGTATGGGCTGCTCGCCGGCTGAGACAGTATATGCTGACTCACACTACCTTGTTGATTTCAAAGATGGATCCGATAAAGTACATATTTGAAAAGCCTGCTCTGTCTGGGAGAATAGCAAGATGGCAAATGATCTTGACAGAATATGACATCCAGTACACGACTCAGAAAGCCATCAAAGGAAGTGTATTGGCAGACCACTTGGCACATCAGGCAGTAGACGACTATCAGTCAATGAACTTTGAATTTCCTGACGAGAGTATCATGATAGTGACTGATTGTGAAGTACCTGGACCGGATGAAGGACCTGAGGAAGGATCCCGATGGTCTATGCACTTTGACGGAGCCTCCAACGCTTTGGGTAATGGTATCGGCGCTGTGATCATATCCCCTCAAGGCACTCATACTCCACTCACTGCCCGGCTATGTTTCAACTGCACCAACAACATGGCGGAGTATGAGGCATGCATCATGGGTCTTCAAGCTGCGATCGACTTAAGGATCAAGTTTCTGAGTGTCTTCGGAGATTCCGCTCTCGTGATCAATCAGATCAAAGGGGAGTGGGATATGAAACATCCGAATCTTATTCCTTACAGAGAATGCGTGTTGACATTGATCCCCCACTTTACAAAGATAACCTTTGAACATTTCCCAAGAGAGGAGAATCAGTTAGCGGACGTGTTAGCTACAATGTCTTCCATGTTCAAAGTCAAATGGGACAATGAGGCTCCCCGGGTCATTATCTGGAAACTGGACGAACCGACATACTGTTGCGATCTTGAAACTGAATTAGTAACTGAGAAACCCTGGTACCATGAAGTGAAGAGATACTTGGAAGCTCAGGAATACCCTGAAGGTGCGTCTGTCAATGATAAAAAGTTTCTGAGAAGGTTCGCAGCGAAGTTCTTCCTCAGCAATGGCATCCTGTACAAACGAAACCATGATTCGACCTTACTGCGTTGTGTGGATAAGACTGAAGCAGAAAGGATCATGGCAGAGCTACATGAAGGTACCTTCGGAACACATTCCAGTGGACATACCATGGCAAAGAAAATCCTTCGGGCAGGGTATTTCTGGTCCACCATGGAAGCCGACTGTTATCAATACTCTCGGACATGCCATAAATGCCAGATATATGCAGACAAGGTGCATGTTCCTCCAGTCCCTCTGAACGTCCTGACTGCACCTTGGCCTTTTGCAATGTGGGGCATTGATATGATCGGTGAGATCAAGCCTACGGCATCCAATGGGCATCGCTTCATCCTGGTGGCGATTGATTACTTCACGAAGTGGGTTGAAGCAGCTTCCTACGCTACAGTAACCAAGAATGTTGTGGCACGGTTCATTCGGCATAATCTGATCTGTCGATACGGTGTCCCTGAAAGGATCATTACAGACAACGGTACTAATCTTAATAACAAGATGATCATTGAGCTCTGCGAGCAATTCAAGATACAGCACCACAACTCTTCTCCTTACCGGCCGAAGATGAATGGGGCTGTAGAAGCAGCGAATAAGAATATCAAAAAGATTCTGCAGAAGATGACAGTGACCTATAAAGATTGGCACGAGATGTTACCGTTTTCTCTATATGGGTACCGTACCTCAGCAAGGACGTCAACCGGGGCAACTCCTTTCTCCTTGGTCTACGGCATGGAGGCAGTCTTACCAATCGAGGTGCAAATACCCTCTCTCCGGATAATGAAGGATGCAGATCTGAGCGAAGATGACTGGATCCAGACTCGACTTGATCAATTAAATCTAATTGACGAAAAGAGACTTACTGCTATATGTCATGGTCAGACGTATCAAAAACGGATGATCAGGGCATTTAACAAAAAGGTCAGACCACAAGAATAGCAAGTTGGGGATCTGGTAATCAAGCGTATCATCCTTCCTCAGAGTGATCCAAGGGGCAAATGGACCCCCACATACGAAGGGCCATTTGTGGTTAAGCATGTGTTCTCAGGAGGAGCCATGATTCTAACTACCATGGACAGTGACGACCTTCCTCACCCCGCCAATGCAGACATAGTAAAAAGATACTACGCATGATAAAAGACCCGCTAGGTTGACATACCTAGGCAAAAATTAGGGCTTCCCGGCGAACCAAAAGGGTTCGGGCAAAATGAGGGATGAAATGAAAAATCTGTACACCCGGCAAGTCGAAAACCTGAAAAGGCGGCTTGGGCAAAAATGGGTATCCCGGTGGACTGAAAACCCGAAAGGGCAGTCCAAGAAAAAGTTAGGGATAAAGCGTAATACTATGTCTCATTGGATCACCTTGCATCCGGAATCTGGTATCAACACCAAGTTCAGACGGCATCGATCAGTCAGCTTCATCTTCAGCTAGGTCATCAAGTGATGAGACGCTCGAAGATATAAAGGCGATAGCAGAGTTGGAACCCAGTGGGATTATTCTCTTCACATAGCTGTTTTGTTTCCCCTTTGTACAAATTTGTATAAACTCTTTTGCTCGGCGGCATTCTCTTACTAGGACGTCAGCCTCTTGTACATAAAACGCCTATTTACAAGCAAATTCAAAAATCAATATAAATTCATTCTTCAGCTAAAATTGCCAATTGTTTTTTCCTTTTTCTATTTTGTTTTGCGAAGAACGTCCAAGGTTCAATTTGTGATATATGCATTTGACAATAATTGCTAACTCATAAATATTTGCACGCAAAACAAAGGATTAATTACAGGTGACATTAGAAACAGGGGCAATAATGAGTGGTCTAAGCGATCTAATTGTTCTGTCCATCAAGGTATCAAGGTAGGTTCAGCTGAAGAACACAACCAGTATATCTTAATTCCCCAGAGAGTGAGTCAGCAAGTCAATGCACTCTCCCCAAGCAAAGTTATACAATCAGCCTTAAGAAAGCTGGGTATCCTCCAGCAGATCTCAACATTCCCCATCACAATATACAAATATTATTAACAAGCATCCCCGACAATCTTGATCTAAGATTGTTCCCCGACGGTATACCAGACATTCAGTGGAGTTACTTCCAGTACATCTCAGAATTTCCCCAGGAGAGTCCAGTCCAGAAGTTTCCCCAGGAAAGTTCAATCCATCTCCCCAGCACGAAGCTTATCCCCAGTAGATTCTGGAAGCTTCCCCCTGCAAAGCACGAACGCGTCTCCCTGGACTTTTTATTCAAAGGTTATGCTCCACCAGAGCTTATAACTGGGTTATCCTCAGCCAAAAGCCACGGAAAGATCGTCCTCGGCGAAGCCTTCTTATCCCCAGCGGAGTCTATTAAAACTTCCAATATAACAACGATATCCCCAGCGGAGTTATCATCAACTTCTCAACAGAGTACCTCTCTTCCCACAGAGTATTGTTCCCCAGCAAGATCGCTAGAGTAATTTTCTCCCCGTAGAGTAATCTCTCCAACAAGTTTATTCCCCAACGGAGTCATCTTCTCCTACCGGTTTATTCTTGCAACCATCACTCCCCAGTGGAAACAACAGCTCTACATCAGCCCAGGATTTAACTTCCCGGCATCCGCCAAGGATTTATTTTCCCAGGACGACATACATTCATAAACAACACATCTTCATACATTATAGCATGCATATACGCATCATGAACATACAATCTCATTCATTCCGAGAACATCTCGCATGTCATACATCATGACATCACATACAACTAACGTTTTGTCTTTTCAGGACAAAAGTTAATACAAAGATAATTGCTATCAACTGTCGTGATTCCAGATCTGATTCCTGTATCTTGCCAGGGAGTATCTGTGGACGACTACAGTACCAGACTCGATCCTGCCAGGGCACGTCTGAAGAGTTCGAAGATCCGATTCCTGTATCTTGCCAGGGAGTATCTGTTGACGACTACAGTACCAGACTCGATTCCTGTATCCTGCCAGGGCACGTCTGAAGAGTTCGAAGATCCAATTCCTGTATCTTGCCAGGGTGTATCTGTTGACGACTACAGTACCAGACTCGATTCCTGTATCCTGCCAAGGAACGTCTGAAGAGTTCGAAGATCCGATTCCTGTATCTTGCCAGGGTGTATTTGTTGACGACTACAGTACCAGACTCGATTCCTGTATCCTGCCAGGACACGTCTGAAGAGTTCGAAGATCCGATTCCTGTATCTTGCCAGGGTGTATCTGTTGACGACTACAGTACCAGACTCGATTCCTGTATCTTGCCAGGGCACGTCTGAAGAGTTCGAAGATCCGATTCCTGTATCTTGCCAGGGTGTATCTGTTGACGACTACAGTACCAGACTCGATTCCTGTATCCTGCCAGGGCACGTCTGAAGAGTTCGAAGATCCGATTCTTGTATCTTGCCAGGGTGTATCTGTTGACGACTACATTACCAGACTCGATTCCTGTATCCTGCCAGGACACGTCTGAAGAGTTCGAAGATCCGATTCCTGTATCTTGCCAGGGTGTATCTGTTGACGACTACATTACCAGACTCGATTCCTGTATCCTGCCAGGGCACGTCTGAAGAGTTCGAAGATCCGATTCCTGTATCTTGCCAGGGTGTATCTGTTGACGACTATAGTACCAGACTCGATTCCTGTATCCTGCCAGGGAACGTATGAAGAGTTCAAAGATCCGATTCCTGTATCTTGCCAGGGTGTATCTGTTGACAACTGCATTACCAGACTCGATTCCTGTATCCTGCCAGGGCACATCTGAAGAGTTTAAAGATTCGATTCCTGTATCCAGCCAGGACACGTCTACATAAAGAGTTTGAAAGTCAACTCCTACAACAGACCAGGTAATTTTCTTTCTTTCTCAGGTACGCAAGTTCTCGCTAAGGAATCTCTTACGCGATCGACACCTCCCGATGGCATCTATAAGCCCATCTCCACAATTATCCATCACAGTTCCAAATGGCATATATAAGCCCATTCCCGACAAAGTTCTGTCACATCTCCAGATGGCATCTATAAGCCCATCCTCCTATTCGCCATCTCTCCAAATGGCATCTGTAAGCCCATTCCCGCTGCCACACTGCTGACACTCTACTATGTGAGTGCAAATTTCTGGGCACTCTAGTGTTCAATCATCTTCCACCTTCAGATTACGAAAGGCACGCAAGCCAATCTACATCCTCAGGTCTAAGAAGATTGAACAGGGGCAACTATTGTACCCCAAAATTTGCCCTCCCATAATCTTCAAAGTTTTGACAAGAATCATCCACAAATGGTTCAAGTCTACTCAAGGGCTACACAGTCAACCATCCTCCTAAGCCAGGCAAAATTAGGGTTTTGGTTCTTGCAAGGAAATTGAGGTTTTCAATGGCTCAATCAAGTCCCATATGCCTATACACATTGTCAAGCATCTACATGTCAAGTTTCAAGGCTCACAAGGTCAAGTTGCACAGTCAAAAACCCTAATTGCTCAACAGTCAACTGTAGGGGCAAAATGGTCATTTGGCAGTCAAAAGTCAAAATTTTTGGTCAACATCTCATTTTGAAGCCACCATCATCATTTGGTCAAGCCTTGACCATGATTTCACAAGAATGGCTCAAAAAGACTCAAGATGCAAAAGTTTCTATTTTTGGACAGTTGAAAAGTCAACTGTAACTTGACCAAGGCATAACTTTTTCATGGTTCATCAGAAAAATCCCATCCAATGCTCATATTGAAGGGGAGGACATTTCCTACAAATCATATTCACATTCCAATTCCAAGAAATGCTCTCACAAAAAGTTATCAATTTCAACATTATAGGTCATTTTGAAAAGTTAACAAAAAGGCACTTTAAGTCAAAGACCATAACTTGGGATTGGTAAATCAAAATGACATGGGACCAAAGACATTGGTTAGAGGACTTCAAGACCTTTCCAAAATGTCCAAGAACATGATCAAAGCTTAACAATTGAGCAAGATATGCATTGGAGAAGTTGGGAAATTTTTGTGAAATGGCCAAAATCATTTATCCTTGAAATTTCATTTTTGACAAAAGGGGCCCACTTTTTCCACTTGAATTAGCTTGGCCATGCTTCCCACGTGTCCCACATTTTATTTCAAATTTTAAAATTAATTTTTTCATTTTTATTTGATTTTATTGGATTTAATTCATTTTAAATCCTTTAAAATCAAATAAAAATCCAAAAGGTTAATTAAGGGGCATATTTGGTCTTGATTAGCTTTGAATCATCATTATACAACATCCCAAATTCGTTTCAAGGCCTAATCATGCAAGAATTCAAAATTGGTACAAAGATGGAAAGTTTGTTAATGGAGGTTTATGGCAAAATCTTATGTATGAATGCAAGGCTTCAAGGCCCTTAATTCCAATTGAAACATATTACATAATGCATATACAAGTGGTCAGCCACGAGAACAAGACCTAAGCTGCGCCCAAAACTCAGAAAAAAACTTGCATTTTTTGCCAAAAAACTTGCATTTTTTGCCAAAAAACTCAAAACTGAAAACACACATAGAGCTTGTTTCAAGTCCTCATTCCTATCCAAACACCTTCCTGAGGTCCCAAGGAAACTCTAGCAATCAAAATCAGGCCTCCACACGCAAAGAACTGGTATAACCAAGTCTGACTTTCTTTGAAAATTTTGATATTCGTATTTCATTATTCATACAACATTTTTCATTTTTAATCATGGATTTGGACTAATGTGAATATTCTGAAGCTAATAGCATGCTTTAATTGAGTTAACAAGGCCTGTACGCGAATTCACCATGGACATTGCTTAGGGTTTCAGAGCTCTAATTTTGGGGCTTTGCATATCTGGAATAATTGGACCATGAGACCCCTACCATTGAAATCAGGACCTTCCAATGAATGGAATTTAACCATCGCGCCTTTTTTCTTTTTCACTATGAGCTATTCGCTATTTTCTGCAGATGGTGCTTTGGGGGGGTATAAAACCCCCGCTATCTCATTTTATTACATGCACAATTGGAGACGAAGGCTAGCGTGGCTGATGATCATTGGGTGATTCATAATTCTGGCGCGTTTTTTTGTTTGTACACCACTAATCGTTGTTTTACATTATATTGTTTATTTTTCATTTCATATCCAAAGCGCGCTGATAGATCAACTGGAAGGCATATGGTTTGGTAAACGCTGGGACCTGGATTCGAATCCCAGGTCCCCTCAAATTATTTCTATTATTTTGTTTAACCCTTTCCCATGCAGTGCACCCTTCAGTGATCTACCATGCACTCAATGCCAAAGCTTGCCACATGTCCAACAATTCCAATCTAATGGCCAGAATGGAGAGACCATCATGCACCTTGGTCAGTGGTCTACACGTGACCACTGAAAAGTCAACAGGCCTCATTTCAAATGGGCCTAATTGCTGCAACTATACCTCCAATTTGGGGTCAACACCCCCCATGGTTTGCATTTTGTTTTCTTTCTTTTCATTTTTTATTTGTTTTATTTATTTTAATTAATTCATCAAAAACAATTTTCATAAAACCAAAAAAATCATAAAATCATAAAATAAAAATATGTTTTATTTAATTTAATTCATCAACATTTTTGTAAATAAATCTCATAATCAATTTAGTTTTAATTTTAGGTTTTAACTTTAATACTTTTTTTTCTTAAATAATTAAAAACATAAAAATAGGTCTTTTAGCATTTTTTTTATTATTCTTTTTCCTTAATAAATAATCTTTTTGTTCTTGTCACTATTAATTATTAATTATTTTTGTAAATAACTTATAATTAATTAATTAGAGTTAAATTAGGTTAAACTTAAAACAATTTTCTTTAATAATTAAAAATAATTTAGAATTAGCTTTTTTTATTTAATTTCAAAATCCAATTAATTCTCTTTAATTTCATAAATCCAAAAACATAAAAAAATAAGTTCTTTTTTCTCATTTAATAATTAAATCAATTTTCAATTTCAATTTAATTTCTTTAAAGGGTCCAACGCCCTCGCATTCGATTATATTTTCTTTTCACGCATTTATTTTGTTTCTTTTATGAATGTAATGTATTTGCCCCAAAGCCTTGTAATAATAATTAGAGACTTATTTACTTTCCGTACTTTTATTCAAATCGGGTCTTGGTTTAATTTGGTGATGTAGACCCGCGCCTTGTAATAGCGTAGGACCTTTATTTTTCCGCATTTTAATTCCCGCACCTTTAACTGCTAATAATCACATGAAAGAATGTATGCAAAAAATAAAATCAAAGCGTAGAATAATCAATGCATGACAAGACAAATAATAAACTGAAAATGACACACAATTCACGCACCACTCTTAGGGTACGCCTCACTGTTGCCTTGCCCCTCGAAACGTGGTCATCGAGTATAGGACGTTTTAGTAAGTCCTTATGTCCATGAACATGGCATAAGGGTAGCTTCTAAGGTGTCCTACTATTTCTCTGGTGATCACACTGTTGCCTTGCCCCTCGAAACGTGGTCGTCGAGTACAGGACGTCTTAGCGAGTCCTTATGTTCCATTGATCTAGTTGCCTCGAATAGGTTACCTCGGAACGGTCGCCTCGGAATAAAAAGATCAATGGCATAAGGGTAGCTTCTAAGGTATCTTACCATTGCTCGGTGACCACACTGTCCCTAACCCTCGAATTGACCCGAACACCTCCAACGGTGGTGCTACCTACCTCTCAATGGTGGGATGGCACTACTTTAAGGACATTTACACAGACTAATTCCTTAGGGTAGGTAGATGACTCGTAGATACTTGCTCTAATTCAAAACAAATCAAAAATTTCTTTTCACACCTACACTTTTCAAAAAGCTTTCAAAAACAATTTTTCAAACACTCTTGAGGACTGATACAAGAGTCGATCTGAAACTTTAAACGAAACTTTTTCAAACCCACTCACACTTTGAAAAGCAAACAAACATTTTGAAAACACAATGAGCAAGTATCTAAGAGCCCGTGGATAACCACTGATAGAAAGGGTGCTAACACCTTCCCTTTCTATAAATCTACCTCCCGAACCGAGAACTAATCTCAATAAGGAATTTTTCTGTGCTTTTGTCCTTTCCATTTGGAGAAAATAAAAGACGGTGGCGACTCTTGCTTACCGCGACATTTCGCGAAACCAGCGTTAAACAGTCAGTTCCAGATCCACCAATCACAGCAGCCACGTCGAAGAGAGTGAGTGTTACCATTCCATAAGGCAGGTGGAAGGTGAAGTGAGTATAGTCCCAAAATAGCAAAGAAGCTACCAGCATTTCAGGAGAATAGTTGAGACCAGTCTTTGATAGCATGACTAGGTCATAAATCCCTATGTTCTTCCAAATTGAAGCCTGGCTTTTCTCCATCTTGTCGAGCCAAACGTTGTATTCTGTTGTAAGGCTAGGGCTAGACCTAAAAGCCCTAACCCCTCTGTTGAAGAAACGAAGATCTATCTTTTCTTTTGCAGGATCTTCGTTATCGTCTGTCGCCTTTTTGGAGCACCCAATGGGCTTGAGTGCCTCATGCACGGGGAAGAAACCCTTGATCTTCGTTGGGTCAGCGATGCATGCAGATAGAGGACCAGACATGGCGAAAACCTGGTTGGAATATCCAACAGGAATCAGCAGTTGAGAAGAGTAAGTCTCACGCTCAGCATCTCCCATGGGTTCGGGAAGCCTTCGCATTCCCATGGAGTTAACTGTTGGAGAGGTTGAAAAGATTGTCGGTTGAGCAGTTTTAGAGGGATTGTTAGAACTGGGGACATTGGAAGAACGAGAACCTGAAGCCATTTTTTGGTTTGAGATGAAGATGGATGAAGAACAAAGGTTCTTGCAGAAATTTTTGTTCGACTTAAGGCTTGGATGAAGGAAAACGTAAAGAGTCCCACGAGGGGCACTTAATGCTATTTATAGTGATTGGAAAATCACAAGACTCGAGGTCATTTAATGTCTCAGACAAGAGTGGGGCACATGGCGCTCATTTGGTGATGTAGCCGTTCTGCAGAACGGAAGCGGTGCAGCGTGCGTCCTCGATTTCGGGGAATCGTCATGATGACAATCTGTGAAAGGACATTGGGCGTGCCAAACGCCTTACTGAAGTGACGTCTTAGGAACAGGTGGAATAATGGCTTTTTGAGATTGTCAGTTGGTTGGTAGGAGGCAAAAAGCGCACAAACTAATCTGTGGCTAAGAGTGAAGGACAGGTGTCGAGTGGAATCTCAAAGAATGCCTTTTTCTTTTCAGCGTCGAAATAAGACATTCTTGGGGGGCAATTTGTTGGCTCCTAAATTCGACACCCTTGTTTGTTATCAATATAGACCATTAATTATGAGTCAGAAGAATTTCCTACATAAGAAGGCTTCAACCAGCTGATCCTGTCGAAGGCTCATTAGAGAATGACAAGGTACTTAGAGAATTTCCTTTAAGTGGGAATCTTGTCGTCTTCGACGTCGAAGGAACCTCTCGACAAAGGTACCTGATGCCCAGGGTCGAACGGTTTGAGATTTGAATGCTTGGAGGGAAAACGGTTCCCAACAGTTACCAAGTGCAACGTGCCGAGATCAGGAGCGTCGAATGTTGTGAGCGTGCCATGTGGCGTCATCTCGAAGTGACGTAACTGCCCAACGGTTACTTAGGATTTGTTTTAGTATAAATACTAGTTGTTCACGTAGTTTTCGGGGGTGTTCATCATTTTATACAAGTCACTCATCTAGATTCAAGTACCCAGTGTGAGCGAAAGAATCGTTGAGAATATATGTGTGAAACACCATTTAAATTAATCAAAGTCTTTTATATTCAAGCACTTTATTGCTTTTCATTTACTCATCTCTGTCGAAGCCTTTTATTTAACGCTTTTATTTATTCTATCAAGCTTTTCTTCATGCAATTTACTTAAAGTGTCTTTACTTTACCGACATTAATCACCATTAGGATTAGTCAAACTCCAGAAAATCAACCATGTCTTAGGATCAATCTGATCGATCCTGCGAGTCACCAAATAAGTAACCATTTGGAAGATCAGCGGTTGTTTACCAATTTCCACGGTAAACAACGGGATATTCATAAGTTTAGGCATATGGTTCCTGATCTTGCCCGTGACATTCATGCGTTTTGGCTGATAGGTTCATGAACTTGGTCGGAAGATTCATCCTTTCGTTAGTACGTAGGCTAGTTTCCCCGTATTATTCTTGTACTGGGCCAGCAAAATTTTGAACTTGGTCGCGGGATTCATGCTTCGCCCGGGGCACTCATGTTGTGCTCATGTCGTTCATGACTGATGTGCGTCTGCCGCTGGGAGGTCGTTGTTTGGTTGAGATCCACTTATTTTCCGTCTCTCGTACGAATGGCCGTAAACTCGATCTGAGTATTGTTTACTTTTCCCCGTCTTCGTGGCGGGAAAGCGGATTTGTTGTCGAATTCACCGGTTTCCTGTACTTTGTAGGTAAATGGCCGACATATCGGAGTCCTCGGGGCGTGATGACGTCGAGGAGACAAGTACAACAGAAGAAACTATCACCTTGGTCGACACCGTAGACGATCCCACATTGGATTGGGTTGGTGCTGAGCCCCGGGGAATAACTTCGGTCTACAACCTTCGTAGTAGACAAGCTTATATCGTCATCGAGTATGGCGGTGGTCAAGAAGGATTTCAAAGGAACTTTAAGATAATGAGGCCGTCGAGGGATGCTCGCATCTGTTCGAAGTTCACGCAAGACGCATTCCCTATGTACGAGATCATCTTCAGAGAACTCGGGCTTCAGTTGCCCTTCAACGACTTCCAGGTCAGGGTATTCAACCATCTGAGCCTGGCCCCCTCTCAACTCCACCCTAATGCGATTTTGTTTCTCCAGACATTCGAACTCAATTGTCGCTTCCTGAGGATTGAGGCGACGATTCCCCTAATCTTCAGGGTTTTTCACTTACAACAGCAGTCCCGAGGAGGGAAACACAACTGGGTGTCCCTTAAGCAGTCGAAGAGATTGTTTAGGATGTACATGGACTCCGTGCGAGATTTTAAAGACAAGTGGTATATATTGCAGTCGTCCACCCAGACGACCTTAGATTCGTTGTTCGAACCGGCCACTGTGGTAGACGAGGATGGGGAGCCATGTTTGGACGTCAAGGGTAATCCCGAGGTCGGGCGAATCTCCAGATTTCCCATTTATTGGTGCTCGGATCATTATGACCATGGTCCTGGGCACTATCATACTTCTGTTGGGGGTATGAGTGCTAAGGACGGGGAAGCTTATGACGTTCTGAACAAGTTTGTTGATGGCTTTTTTCCTGCTCGGTGGGTCACTAGGGAACGGGACGACATTCTTGACGAGGACGGCTATCCGACATTCGAGGCGCGCCCGATTAATACCAAGGCGCTCGTCGAGTGCCAATCTTACGGGAAGGCCGTAGGTCTCTTAGGTTTCTTGCTTTGCTCTTATTGTTATTCCTTTTTAATTGCTTCTAATGTACGTAGCTAACCCCGGTTCGCTTCCCTTGTAGGTCACATGGCGGAGCGTCGTGAAAGATTGCTGAAGTTAACCCAGGACAAGAGAATCAATAAAATATTGGTGAGGCCGCAGCAGGCCATGCGGATGGGCCCACCTGCTGATTCGGGCAGGGAAGGATCCAGTGGGTCCTCGGGTTCTCCTAACGCCGAACGCCAAACTGCGTTGGTCACCAGGAAGTGGAGTCGACCAGAGGATGGGGCGAAAGTGACTGATGGAGGTGCCTCTTCCCGGGCTTTCGGCCTACCACCATGCTTCATGGAGAAAGACTTCTTTGAGGGGTCTCCCCTGACCGTGTCCGACAATGAGGCCGACATCATCAGGCGGCTTGACAAGGAAGGTCGGAGAAAACACCTTGCTACTAGTATGGTTGGTGTGGTAAAGATGGCCGAGATGGCGGTGGTCCTCGTGGGGGAAGGATCAGATTCCACGGACCGTGTTCGAGAGCTAGAATCAGAGAAGGCGGCTTTTGCGGCCAAGTCTCGCAAGTTGAAGGCAGTCCTCGAACGCTCTGAGGAAATGTTCCGCGAACAGTCTGGTTTGCTGTTGGGGGAGAAGGAGAGGGCTGATAAGGCTCTAGAGGAGAGAGATTGCCTTCAACTTGATAGGGAACGGCTGGAGAGCGACAACCAACGGTTGTCGAGAGAGATTGAGGACCTGAAAGCCGCTATGCTTCCCGCCGAGGATGAGCCAGAGGGGATGGTTGACTTGCGTACGCCCTCATATTTTATTGCTCGTATCCACCTCTTAGAATCAGATTGCGTTGGCGCTTTGGCCAACGGGTTTGAGGCTGCGATGAGTCAGCTATTCGTGCTAAATCCGGGCTTGAGCACCGAAGGGGTTGGAGTTCTCTCCCAGATCGTCGATGGCCAGGTTGTGCCTCCCCCCGACTCTCCTGATGTGGAGGTCAGCACTCCGGGGAATGATTGACATTTTGTTGTTGTTTTGGTCTGCGCACCCGTTTATTGTTTTTTTTTGGCCTGTGTGCCCGTACTTGTTTTTGGGGCCTGCGTGCCTGTACTTGTTTTTGGGGCCTGCGTGCCCGTACTATTCTTAATTTTTTGGGCCGTCGTGGCCTGGACTGTAATATCGAATATCGCTGGCCGTTGTGGTCGGTATACTGCTAATCCGTGTTTATGGTTTCCTTTTCGACATATGCTTTGTTTGCAATTACCCGCTAGTATCTAGGTATATGTTTGACTGTTTATAATGAATTTTTGGTAAAGTTTGTGCTCGAGTGGAGATATCTGTTCGACCCTTGTGACGGTTCGACGCACTTCAAAATGTGTCGAATGTGCGGAGTGGAGTCCGTATGCCGGGTGTATGACCGCGATCCGGGTCCTACGCCCGCGGTGTGAACTTCCCATTGCGAGCTGGGTGTTCTGCCATGTGGGTACTTCGACAGTGGAGCTCGATCGAGGTGTCCCTGCCGGGCATTTACGTTTGACTCATCGGGGTGAAGGATGGTATGCCCTCGTTGGTCGGTAGGTCGGGTCCGTACCTCGACTCGCCTATGTGGCCTAGAATTTCCCTTTGTTGACTTAAGGTGAATGTTCGACGGCAAAAGTCCACAATTGGTGAGGGCTTTAGCTATAGTACTGTTTCAACTTTGTAGCATTCCAGGGTCGTGGTAATGGTTCTCCGTTTAATTGCTCGAGATAGTATGCTCCGATACCCGTAGCGCCCTGGATGCGATAAGGTCCCTCCCAGTTTGCGGCCAATTTCCCTTCGCGGGAATCTTTCTGGTTTCTTTGCAAGACTAGACTGCCTACCTGGAATTCGCGTCTGATGACTTTGTTGTCGTGACGCAGGGCTACTCATTGTTTCAAAGTGGCCTAATGCAGGGCTGCTCCCGATCGGATTTCCTCGACCAGGTGGAGCTCATCCCTCAGGGCATCATCGTTCATTTCCTCGTCAAGGGGGATCTCCGTTCGCCTAGATGGCTCCATGATCTCTACGGGTATGACTGCCTCGGTGCCATAGGTTAGTCGGAAAGGAGTTTTGCCCGTCGTTGAGTGGGGCGTGGGGCGGTAAGCCCACATGACGCTGTGTAGTTCTTCGACCCACCCCCTTTTTGCTTTGCCCAATTTGCGCTTGAGTCCTCGTAGGATGACCCTGGTAGCGGCCTCGGCTTGCCCGTTGGTTTGGGGATGCTCGACTGAGGTGAAATGTTGTTTGGTACCGAGTTTGGCGACGAAGCTTCGGAAGCTTTGGTCGATGAATTGGGTACCATTATCTGTAATCAGCGCCTGTGGGATTCCAAATAGGGCGAGGATGTTTCGTTTGTAGAAGCGGAGGATGTTATGGGAGGTGGTTTTTGTAAGGGCCTCGGCCTCTATCCACTTCGTAAAGTAATCCACGGCCACAATGAGGAACTTGTTTTGGTACGTTCCTTGCACGAATGGTCCGAGGATATCCATCCCCTACCAGGCAAATGGCCACGGGGATGACAGTATATTTAGCTCGCGAGGGGGGGCGAGGTGCATGTCGGCGTGCCTATGGCACTTGTCGCATCTCTTGACGTGGTCTTTGGCGTCCTGTTACGTTGTCAGCCAGTAGTACCCTGCTCGTAGAGCCTTTCTTGCTAGGGACTTTCCGCCCATGTGCTGGGCGTTAATACCCTCGTGTATTTCCCATAATACCTCGGGGACTGTGGATTCGTCGATGCACTTCAAGAGTGGGATGGAAAATCCCCTGCGATATAGTTTATGTTCGATCACCACGTAGGAGCACGCTCTTCGTTTGGTCGCGGCTGCTTCTGTTCGGTCTGGAGGGAGTTCACCTTTTGTCAGGAAGTTGAACATCGGGGTCATCCAGCACGAGCTGTCTCCGATGGCGTTCACCTCGGGTGGGATCGAGGTTTTTTCGATGCTCGGGCGAGATAGGGATTCTTGTATGACGGATTTGTTTCCGCCTTTCTTTCTCGTGGTTGCGAGCTTCGAAAGTATATCGGCCCTTGTGTTTTGCTCGCGCGGGACGTGCGAAATTTCTGCTCGGTCGAACTTCTTCATGTATTCTTTGACTAAGTTCAGGTATTCGATGAGGCTGTTGTTTTTAGCCTGATAACCTCCTTGGACTTGGGAAGCGACGAGTTGAGAGTCAGTGAAAATTTGTACCTCACGGGCGCCTAGGTCCTCGGCTAGTCTTAGTCTCGCGAGCAGGGCCTCGTATTCCGCTTGGTTGTTTGAAGTAGGAAAGGAGAGGGTGAAAGAGTGCTCGATCACCACACCTTCCTCGTTCTCTAAGAGGATACCGCGCCGCTCCCGGACGGGCTGGATGCTCCATCAACAAAGATGATCCACTTGTGCTCTTTTCTTGCGAGGGGATTGTGTGCGGTCATCTCTGTGACGAAATCGGCCAAAGCTTGTGCCTTTAGGGTTTTCCTGCTCTCGTACTGAATGTCGAACTCAAAAAGTTCCAAAGACCACTTCAACATTCGACCTGCTATGTCTGGTCGACCCAATAGCTGTTTTATTAGTTGGTCTGTTCGTACTATGATCATGTGCGCGAGGAAATAGTGTATGAGCCTTCTTGCTGCGTTGACAAGGGCCAAAGCTACCTTCTCTATCTGTAGGTATCTTACCTCGGGCCCTTGAAGCGCTTTGCTCATGAAATAGACAGGGTTTTGTCCGTCAGGCGTCTCGCGAATGAGGGCTGCGCTGACGGCTTCAACCGATATGGCCATGTACAGGAACAAAGGTTCCCTGTCGATGGGTCGTGATAACATGGGAGGTTGGGATAGACTTTGTTTGAGATGGAGTAGCGCCTGCTCGCATTCCTCGGTCCATTCGAAGGTTGTTTCCTTGCGGAGGAGCTTGAAGAAGGGGAGAGCGTGCTGAGCAAATCTCGCAACAAAACGGGATAACGAGGTGAGCATTCCGTTCAGGACTTGTATAGATTTCTTCGATGTAGGCGTGGGGAGGTCGGAGAAAGCCCGACATTTGTCGGGGTTGGCTTTGATTCCTCGTTCCGTCAGGTAGAAGTCGAGGAATTTCCCCGCCTTGACCCCGAACGTACACTTCTTGGGGTTAAATCTCATTTTGCATTGCCTTGCTTGAGAAAAGACTTCCCTGAGGTGAGCGGCATGGTCGGTGTCTTCTCGGGATTTGACGATCATGTCGTCCATGTATACCTCGAGCATATCCCCGATTTGGTTGTGGAATACTTTTTTCATCATCCATTGATAGGTTGCTCCTGCATTTTTCAGACCAAAGGGCATTACGTTGTAGTAATAGTTGCCCGAGCTGGTCATGAAAGCCGTGCAATGCTTGTCGCTTATTGCCATTGGAATTTGGTTATAGCCTGAATAGGCTTCCATAAACGACAGTATTTTATAACCGGTCGAGTTGTCGACCAGCATATCTATGTTAGGTAAAGGAAATGCCTCCTTCGGTCAAGCCTGGTTAAGATCAGTATAATCAACGCACATTCGCCACTTTCCATTATTTTTCTTGACAAGTACAACATTTGACAACCAGGTTAAATACCGGGCTTCAGAAATAAAATTTTCCTCTAGGAGGTCTTTTACAGCTTTTTCAGCAGCCTCCGTTTTCTCCAGAGACTGCCCACGTCTACGTTGTACTACCGCCCTAGCGGCGGGGTCTATGGCAAGACGGTGACAGGCGACCTCGGGGTCAAGTCCGGGCATTTCCGCAGCGCTCCACGCAAACAAGTTCACATTCTTGCGCAAACAAGCTTTGATTTGCTTCCTTGCTAAGTCGGGGAGTCCGGTGTCGATCTTCACTCCTCTGCTTGGGTCCTCGCCGAGAGGGACGAGTTCGAAGTCCCTGTCCGGAATTGGTCGAACGGGGATTTTCTCGCCACTGGGAGGTTCATCCTGGTCGAAGCGGGTGTCCAGGGATATTGAGTCGACCTCTGGAGGGGCTCTCTACTCTTCTGCCTTGACGGGATCTGTCCTCTGAGGTTCTGGTCGTGTTGTCGCAACTCTCTTGGCGAGCCTTGTGCTGGTGTCCACCGTATCGCGTCCCTTAGAAGCCGCGTTAAAACACCTTCGGGCAGCTGCTAGGTCCCCTTGGATGGTGGCGAATCATGCCCTCTTAGTATAAAACTTCATTTTCAGATGAATGGTAGAGGGTACTGCGGTCAGCTCTGCCAATGACGGCTTTCCCATAATGTAGTTGTAGAGGGACGGGAAATCAATGACGAGGAAGCGCACATTGACTTGCCTCGTTGCTGTATCCTCGCCGAACGTGACCATGAGCTCGACGTATCCCCAAGGCTTGGAAGTTGAGTCGTTAAAGCCTTGCAGGTCTGACCCCACGTAAGATGAGAGGTGAGAGTTGTCGAGCTGCAGGGTTCAGAATAGTTGGCTGTACATTACGTCGACGAAACTTCCTTCATCGACGAGGACGCGCTGTATGTTAAAGTTAGCCATCCTCACTCTTATCAGCAGAGGAATGACCGAATTAGGGGCCCCTCCGGGGAGCTCTTCGAGATAAAAGGTGATAGGTTGTGACCTACCCTTCACCTTTTCAAAAGTCACCGTTTGAGGGGGGTCGTGTCGACCAACTCGTCCAGCTTCCTCTTGGCCGAATTTATGGCCAGGTCATTGAAACCTCCACCATTGATGACCATGGCAGAGGGAAAGTGCTCCCACCTGATGTGCATCAACAACGGTTCTTGCATGTGGTCGGGGACGTAGAAGTCCTCAGGTCTGGTGACGGAGAAGGCTGTTTGGATGGGGACCGACTTGTCAGATGGTCGGGCATCCTCTTCCACTTCTCTTGTCTCACGGGCATCGTGACGAGGAGCATCGTTTCTCCGATACTGGGCGAGTCTCCCCCCTTTTATCAGGGTCTCAATGGCGTCTTTGAGGTGGACGCAGTCTTCAGTCAGATGGTCGTGGCTCCTGTGGTACTGACAGTATTTGCTCCTGTCTACCCCGGGTTTGGCAGGAGCTGGTATGGGACGCTTGACACCGCCATCTTTGAAGTCCGTACTTGCACACTCTGCTAAGATGCGCTCGCGGGAAGCCATGAGCGGAGTGTACTCTGTGAAACGCCCCGAAGTCCCCCTTTGTTCTCGGATGTCCCGGGGTTTGTCGTCTTTTCTCTTTTCCCTGGTTCGTCGAGGAGGGATGGCCTCTTGGCGCGGGTTGCTGCTGGATCTGCGATTCCTGGGGTCTCGGGCTCTGTTGGCCGCTTCCCTTTCCTCGTAGTCCATGTAGGCCCTGGCCTTTTCGAGGAGAGCATCAAACGTTCGGGGTGGTTCGATGCCCACGGCCTTCCTGAATTCCGTGTCGGGGAGGAGGCCCCTCTCTAGCAGGTATCTCTTCATATGGTACGTGCAAGGGACCTGGATGGCTTCCCAGTTGAAGCGGTTGATGAACTCTCTCAAGGTCTCATCCTGCCTCTGGACGATGGCCTCGAGCGCCGCTTCAGTCTTCGGATGTCGCCGATACGCAGTGAATGAGCTAATGAATTGGTTCTTCAAGTTTCTCCACGAGGTAATTGACCCCGGGGCGAGACCCTTGTACATGTCCATAGCTGATTTCCTCAGGGTCGTGGGGAACAACCGACATTTAATTGGTCCCCCGATGTTGTGGTAGTGCAGCATTACCTCGAACCTGTCTATGTGATCGACCGGGGGAATGGGCGCCTCAATGATAGCTTGTGATAGGGGACCGCGGGGGTCGTCCTCATCACTTCATTCTGGGGAGCGGGACGGGGACCTGATGTATTGTCGGTCACGATGGCTCTGGTCGTGCTGGATGTTCCTCGAGCGATGTGTCCGTTGATAGGTTCCTCCGTGTCTGTCTCCGGGAGGTCTTCGTTCTTGCTGTAGGCCAAGGTCGCGCCTTCCGGTATCAATGAGTGGTTCTCTCTCCAAGGTGGGTCACTTCCCGGGTTGTCGGGGCGACGGGCTTCAAGAGGTGTCCCGGTCCTGTCTCCGCGGGGGAGATCGGGAATGTTCCTCTGTTCTTCGAGGAGGTGGGGATTGAGGCCTCCTGTGTCTCCTCGATGGCCTTCTGTCGTCCTCTAGTGCTCCCAGTCTTTCCCCCTGGGCAAAGATGAGGTAGTTGGTCTGGTTGATTTCCATGAACAGTGCCCTGGTCATGGCGTCTGCCCCAGCGGGGACAGGAACCTCATGGAATTGGGCGGCTAGATAGTTCAGGGGAACTGGATTATCTTCTTCGAGCCGAGGAGGGACTGATGAAGATGAAGCCGTGGCTCCTTCCCAGTAGTTAGAGGGCCTGAGGATGGCGCCCCGGGGAGTATATTATGGCCGGCGATGCCGGCGTTGTCGGGGCCGCCGTTTTTGTCAGCGAGGTTGTTGTTAGCCTCAACGACACAGACATTCTGGTTGTCCTGAATCTGGTCAACCATGACGGTCGAGGATGGTTTTAGCTTTGGTCTTTGCAAATTTGTAAGACGGGAAAGCTTAGTTTCCCACAGACGGCGCCATTGATCGTACCTGATCAGAGTTGGACCAACACAGCTGGATTGAACTGAATTTGAAGGAGGTCGGGGGGGGGGGGTACCTGCAAGGCACTCCGATGATAAAGTGAGAGATGGAATGAGAAGGAGAACTGTATGTAGGTGTGAATGAATGAATACCTAACCCTCTTGAAATAGAGGGTATTTATAGCCCCCAACGCTGGGCCAAGGTCCCTTTATTGGGATGACCAAACAGACCCAACAAAGGGACTGCCAGGTTCTACGTGGAGTAGTGGGGACCTGCACGTGGTCCCCTACCTGGATGATGCTCTCCACAGAAATAGGGAGGTGAAGACGCAGTCTTCTCGGGACCCTGAGGACTCCGAGATATTCGGAGAGGTTGAGTCTTCCCTACGAGGAGTGTGTTCGAGCAAGGCCTAGATTGAAACGTTCCTCGTCTGGGATGTCCCTTGTCGGGGACTCTCTTCACGGTCACCGGCGGGCACAATTGTGTTCGATGACACCCATGATCGGGGCATGTCGGGGATTCTAATACTCAGCATGGTATGTTGTAAAGCTTGGATTGGGCCTCGCTGGTAATTGGGCCACGGGCAGGCCCAGTCCAGAACAATAACTAATATAATATATTAAAGTGTGGATAAAACATAGTAGTTTTAACTAGAATCTATAATTACCAATTGGCTTGCCTTAAAAATAACTGTGTTATATTATATAAAAATAATTGTATTTGGTCCAAATCCATTTTAGTAAAATTCAAAAGGAAAATTTTTTTCTCACCTTTATGGTGTTTTTGACACATATGAAAACCTAAAATTGCTTTTAGATATTTTCGGATATTCTTCTCTGGATACAATTTGAATCATCTTGTCCTTCGTTAATTAAATAGCCACTCTATTTTTGTCAAAAATTAATTCAGAGATGCGTATCTGCAATTTTTTGGAGTGTATTCAGAGATATATCTTCGAAAACACTCATGAATTCATTTACTAAGCATTTTTCATTGAGATTTATTATTTAACCATTTGGTGATATTTTCAGAGATGCATCTCCGAAAATGTTAAGCGGAAAATTGAATATATCATCACCTTGCATGTTCATCTCTCCCACATTCCATACCTCTTCCATAATCCAAAACCCTTAAAAAATTCATTTTCAATAGTCTTTTCGACTCTAAATCATCATTCTTGTGTGTTATCACATCAAAGGAAGCAAAAGAAATTGAAATTTAAGATAAAATTCATACATTTCATATCTCATTGATTGCATTAATCTTGTTCTTGAGTTGAAAAAATGAATGTTGAGTTCGGAGATGCATCTCCGAATTCACATGCTATAGTTTCGAAGATACATCTCCGAATTTGTCTGGTAATGTGATTGTTTAACCATTTAGACATGGTGCCTCCGAATATGTTTCCCAAAGCTGTTGTAGATAATGATGTAAAACCAGATTGAAATTATGACAATTAGATCACGAGTGTCCTAAGAGATGTCGAGACACCAGATCCGACTTCAACATGCAACAACATGATATACAAAACAAAACAAACAATGCTGAAGGTAAATAACACACATATATGTTTATCCAGTTCGAAGCAACAATCCTACTCTGAGGGCTACCAAGCCAGGGACGAAATCAACTAGATAATATCAATTTGTAGACCACACAACAAACATACCAGTTTAGAATCTACACACTTAATCACTACCTTTTGCTTAACTTCTACCTAAGACTCACCTAGGTATGATGCCCTCCTCAAATCCTTCTTCAATTACACTCAACGATTGGAGAAACTCTAAATACATTAGATACCAAAAACATAGAAGTCACTCTTCCAAGACACACAATCCTCAATGCTTAAAAGCTTATGATAACTGACACACAAATACTTAATGCTTAGAAGCTTATGAGCATTTGACACACAAACATCTTATGCTTAGAAGTTTATGGGTGCTTTGACAGAACTTACAATCCAAAATAGTCTTACTCTTCTATCAAGGTGATATTAGAGAGGCTCACAAATAAGGATTCTAAAAGGCAAAACAAATACACACGTAAGTTTCACCTAAAACTAGGTATACACCAGTCTATATATAATATTATTCTGAACTGGGATGGGCTTCAAATTGCAGTAGTGAGGTTGCACAAAGTCTGCACAAACTTTTCCAAGAAAATAGGTCTTCAATCATTTGTTTCCTAAAATGTCTCCATATTTAGAAACTTTGTATATCTTCAAAAATCAACATAGAATCTTTGATTTGTCAATCTTGGACGCCACATAAGCTAACTAAATATTCCCTGAATATTTAGTAACTAACATATCAGCTGAACCATAACTGTCAACTACTGCAGACACGATGTCCTATCCTCCTGGTTGAGACATTTTATTCGACATGTTGAAAACTGCAAGTTGGAATATCTTGTTCAACATGTTTCTGCCAAGTTGGTTTTACCAAAATGTATGCCAATCATAATTTCATAAAAATAACAATCTCCCCCTTTGGCACATTTTGGCTAAAACAACCAAATAACCCTTGCACAAGAGAGCACACAAAAAATGTTTGAAAATAAATCAAACACACTCAACAGAGGCACAAAATTGGAAAACACATTATCAAGGTTATTAGTAAAGCAACAAATTAACTAGAGATACAATTAGTAGTTAGTTGATCTACTAACACATCTGCAACAAATAAGGAACCTAAGTTCTTAACATCATGATGTCAAGACATCATGTTTGACATTGTTTTAGAGCAAGGACTCCCCCTAAATAAGATAATCAGAAATTCTCCCCTCAACAATAGTACCAGTACCAACACCCTCAATATCATATTACTCCCCATTTTTAGCCATAATATGTCAATGGTAAGTAGACAAGTTTAGCAAATTGAAGCACCTAAAGTTTTAAGAGATAAGGTGCTAAAAAAACTAAAACCATCATGGGCATTTAACCCTTAAAAAATCATAAAGTAAGATAAATAGGATCATAAGGCAAACCCAAATAAAATCACATGACTAAATGTCACGCATCATCATCTTCTTCTTCTCTAATAGCACCAGCGAAATGTTTATCAGGTGCAACACCATCCTTAGCATCTTCATCAACAAATGCAACACCATCAATAATTGCTCTAATTCTTCATAGATACATATCCAAAGACTCCTTATTAGGTTCTCAAACTGAACTACATCAAGAGCTTTTGTAAAGATATCAGCAAGCCGATTCTCAGTGCTAACATGCTCAAGAGTTATAACTTTATCCTCCACAATTTCCCTGATGAAGTGGTGTCTGATGTCAATGTGCTTTGTCCTACTATGAATAGGATTCTTGGAAATATTAATAGTACTCAAATTGTTACAAAATAATGTCATGACATATTATGTGACATTATACTCAGACAACATTTGCTTCATCTGCACCAGTTAAGAGCAGTTGCTTCCAGCTGCTATGTACCAAGCTTCAGCAGTAGAGAAAGAAACATAACTCTGTTTCTTGCTAAACCATGAAATCAAATATGACGACGAGGATAACCCGTCGATACCTAGAAAAAGAGATCATAGATTTTTGTGTATTTACCATAACCTAGTAGGTAAATAACACAAGTTAAAAAATTGATAACTTATTTACTCACAAATGCAGGTACCCTTCCATTCTGGATCCCATGGGTAACGATACTACTATGGTCTTTGGTGACTCTGAGGATCTAATCTACCAAGCCTAAGACGAAGGTGAGGAAGATTGTGAAGTACCAGGGGAACTTGCCAGACTACTACAACAAGAGGAAAGAACCATTCAGCCTCACGAGGAACCGGTGGATACAATCAACCTGGGTACCGAGGAGGATAAAAAAGAGGTCAAGGTGGGTGCCAATCTGGAACCTAGTGTCAAGGAGCGTCTGATTCAACTGTTGCATAATTATGTTGAGATCTTTGCTTGGTCATATGAAGATATTCTGGGACTTGATACAGACATTATGGTACATCGTCTGCCTACAAGAGAAGATTGTCCGCCAGTAAAACAAAAGGTTCTCCGTATGAGACCTAATATGTTAGAAAAGATCAAAGCAGAGGTCATGAAGCAATTCAATACTGGATTCTTGGCTGTCACTTCCTACCCTCAATGGGTTGCCAACATTGTTCCCGTACCTAAAAAAGACGGCAAAGTACGAATGTGCGTGGACTATAGAGATTTGAATAGGGCAAGCCCTAAAGATGATTTTCCACTCCCCCACATCGATATCCTGGTTGACAATACGGCCCAACACAAAGTGTTTTCCTTCATGGACGAATTCTCAGGTTACAACCAAATCAAAATGGCACCTGAGGACATGGAGAAAACAACATTTGTCACACAATGGGGCACATTCTACTACAAAGTGATGCCATTCGGATTGAAGAATGCTGGGGCAACCTATCAACGCGCCATGTTAGCTTTATTTCACGACATGATACATCATGAAATAGAGGTCTACGTAGACGATATGATAGCCAGATCGCAAACAGAAGAAGAACACCTTGATCACCTACAAAAGCTGTTTGAGAGGCTGAAGAAGTACAAGCCGAGGTTAAATCCAAACAAGTGCACATTTGGAGTATGGTCCGGTAAACTCCTAGGCTTTGTCGTTAGTAATAAGGGTATAGAAGTCGATCCTACCAAAGTAAAAGCAATACAAGAGATGCCTGCTCCTCGTACTGAGAAGGAAGTTAGAGGACTCTTGGGACGCTTGAACTATATTGCCAGATTCATTTCTCACCTAACAGCTACTTGTGAGCCAATATTCAAACTATTGAAGAAATATCAAGTAGTCATATGGAATGATGAATGCCAGGTTTCTTTTGATAAAATCAAAGAGTACTTACAAGAGCCTTCTGTGTTGATGCCACCAGTCGAGGGAAGACCACTGATCATGTATCTGACTGTTTTAGAAAACTCAACGGGGTGTGTATTGGGGCAGCATGACGAGTCTGGCCGAAAAGAGCACGCTATTTATTACCTGAGAAAAAAGTTTACCGACTGTAAAACTAGATATTCACTGCTTGAGAAAACTTACTACGCTCTGGCATGGGCTGCTCTCCGACTAAGATAGTATATGCTGACTCATACTACCTTGTTGATATCTAAGATGGATCCGATAAAATACATCTTCGAGAAGCCTGCTCTGTCTGGGAGGATAGCTAGATGGAAAATGATCCTAACGGAGTATGACATATAGTATACTACCCAAAAATCTATAAAGGGCAATGTATTGGCCGATCACCTTTCTCACCAAGCTGTAGAAGACTATCAGTCCATGAAGTTTGAATTCCCGGATGAAGACATCATGACATTAGACAACTGTAAAGAAACCAGACCATATGATGGACCTGAACAAGGATCCCGATGGACCCTGCTCTTTGATGGAGCATCCAATTCACTTGGTAATGGCATCGGAGCTGTACTCATATCTCCAGAAGGGTGTCATACTCCCTTTACTGCCCAACTTTACTTCAACTATACAAACAACATGGCGGAATGCAAAGCGTGCATATTTGGTCTCAAAGCTTCCATAGACTTGGGAATCAAATCTTTAGATGTGTTTGGAGATTCAGCTTTGGTCATCAGTCAGATCAAAGGGGAATGGGACACTAAGCACCCAAACCTTATCCTTTACAAAGAACATGTTTTGACATTGCTACCATATTTTGAGAAGATTACCTTCGAGCATTTCCCGCGAGAAGAAAATCAGCTAGCAGACGCTCTAGCCACAATGTCATCTATGTTTAAACTTAATTGGGATAACGAGGCTCCCCAGATCACCATCGAATGAATGGATGAACCAACGCATTATCACGAGATTAATACTGAAGAAGTAGTGGACCAACCTTGGTTTTACGAAGTCAAAAGGTATCTCGAGGCTCAAGAATATCCAGAAGGAGCTTCAATCAATGATAAAAAGTTCTTAAGGAGATTCTCTGCTAAATTCTTCCTTAGTAATGGCATCCTGTACAAACGCAATCATGACTCCATTTTGCTTCGGTGCATGGATAAGGTTGAAGCTGAAAAGATCATGGCTGAATTACTTGAAGGTACTTTTGGCACCCACTCCAGTGGGCATACGATGGCGAAGAAAATCCTACAGGCAGGCTATTATTGGTCTACCATGGAGGAAGCACATTTAAAGATAAACCGGTGTCAACCAGAACATGGGCAAGTGTGGTCCCTCTGCATTCTACCGAGACATGCAACGCGTCGTTGTGCTTTCTTCCCTTAGGGGTCAAATCAACATCAGAAAAACCAAGACCATTATCAGCAGTAAGGCTAGCCACGCACTCTTGAAACTGATCTGCATAAGTTTCTTGAGGCACGTGTGCCGTCTTTAGAAATTTTATTAGGGCTTTAGCATGAGCCTCAGAGCAGAGTAAGAGAGCCAACACGGAGATTTTTGAAGGGGTCTGCCCTAGCTGCTCCACGACATCGTAGTCGCTCTTCTTGATTATCTTTAAGATTTCTTCCATCTCTTTTTGGGTGGTCTCGGGGATAACCACAGTATGAGCCTTCGTCCTGACAGGCGCTTCTTGTATCCCCTTACCTTTATTGCTAGTAACATCAGAGGGTCTAGCTTCGGGAGCATCAAATTCTTTAATTACCGGAATTTGCACAGATGGTTTGACAGGTACAGAAACTTTCGAGGGTCCGAAGATTGCTCGTGGAAGAGAAATCTCCAGAGAGAAGATCCTTCCGCTGCGAGTTATCTTGCTCATTCCTGCAATATTCCCTATATCAGGGGTTTCATCATCAGAATTCTCTTGGACTGATTCAATCTGTTTGACACCATGGTAGAAGATTTCTCCTTCGTAATTCCATGGTATCGTCTTGTTAGATTTATACGGGACAGGCCCCGGCATGGTGATTTTAAACGGTACAAACTTAGGATCAGGCGTAATCTTAACGGGTCTTTTGCAGGTCTTGGAAATATCGTCGGAGATGGTTATTATGGAAATGTCATTGGTTGGAGTATCAAAGGTAACATGAGTAACATGAGTGATAGTATCAACATGAGTTTTTTGAAAGAGGATCTCTTGGGTATCCATCAGGCGTTGGATGCCTGATTTCAACAGTGGGCAATCAGCTTGCAAGTTTAAAAAAAAGTAACAGTCTTTTTCACAGCATGGGAACATCCCGACTTTCATCAAATTCACTTTAATCACTGGTAACTGAGTCAAAAGGTCATCAACAATGGTAACATGAAGGTCTTCTATAACGGCATGGGCATTATGACCATGCTTGGGCATTGGAGAAGAAATCACATTCGGCTTTTCGGGCGCATCGGATTCTACCTCCTTAGCGTCTATCAAGTCTTGGATCTTGTTTTTAAGAGCCCAACAGTTGTTGGTATCATGCCCTGCACTGTCAGAGTGGTATGCACATTTTGCATTGGAATGATAATAAGGAGAAGAGGTATTAGGGTTTTTCGGCGCTTCTTTCAAATTGGTAAGGTTCAGCTTTAACAGATGAGGAAAGACTTGAGCCAGTGTCATATTGATTCGGGTGAATTGCCGTTGTGACCTTTCTACCCTTTGCTGATTAGATTTTGGTTGATTGTTTCGAGGTTAATCGGTTGAAGAGTTTTGGATCATCACAGCCCCCACCGTTGGTCGGCGCTCTGTTCTCCCTTGGTTTCTCTGGGTGTGAACAGCAGAAACTTCCTTCTTAGCTGGGAAGGTCTTCTTAATAGTAGTGGAAGCGGAGGCATCCTTCTGAACTTTACCACTTTTAATGCCAGCCTCAACCCTTTCACCGGTCAGAATTAATTCGGTAAACCCTGTAGATGAGCTCCCGATCAAATGATTGAAGAATGGACCTGACAGGGTCCCCAAAAACATGTCAACCAGCTCCCTATCCGACAATGGTGGTTGCACCCTTCCAGCCAAATCCCGCCACTTATGGGCATACTCCTTAAATCCCTCATTAGAGGATATACCCATACTCTATAGTTGAGTACAAGTAGGCGCTAAATTCGCATTGTACTGGTATTGTCGGTAGAAAGCAGGAGCTAAGTCTTCCCAATTGTGAACATCAGATCTCTCAAGTTGATAGAACCAGTCCAATTGCGTGCCTGATAAACTATCTTGGAAAAAGTGGACCCAAAGATCCTTATCAGAGGAGTGAGGTTGGATCTTTCTGACGTAGGATCTCATATGCATCTTCGGACAGGACAAACCGTCATACTTAGCAAATGTAGGTACTTTGAACTTGGGAGGAATTACGATCCCAGCGACCAACCCTAGTTCTTCGAAATCTAAACCAGGTACTCTTTGCAACTCCATGGCTGCCAACCGATCCTCAAGATTTTTATACTTATGATCCGCCGGGGGATATTTCTGTTCGGAGTAATCTTCATCCTCTTCCTCTTCTTCTTCTTCAGCTTCAGATTCAGAAGGCATTGCAACTCCTTTACCTTTACCAGCCCCTTCATCAGACGTTGAGGGGAACTCGAGGATCCTTTTAGCCTGGTTTTCAAACCTTCTTCCCATAGTGGCCATACCGGTCCTTTTCTTCTTTTTCTCTTTGTCTTTCCCTTTTTCCAACAGTGCTTTAAGGTCCTCTTGACCCTTTGCTAAGGTCATGAGGAGTTGTTGGAATTGCAAATTCTGTGCTTGCAGATCTTTAACCGTCTGCTCCAAATCCATCTTGCTGAAATAAACAGCAGAAAGATAAGGAAACCTGGTGTGAACACCTGTTTATGCATATGATGAATGATATGTTATTCATGTAATGCATTCAAGGATTCAGAAATTCAAATTTGTTGCAAACAAAAAGAACACACGTCATATTAAGAAGAAATTTGTTAGTACATAAATACCCCATGGGCAAAATATTACAAAATTCTTAATGTAAAAAGACATTACGCATCCTCTTTTGTGCGATGTAAGTGTTAAGAGTCTCCTCTTCGTGAAGTCGGCGGGTAAGCTCCAAAACCTTCTTCTCACTTGCATAGAAGCTGGCTTCAAAAGTATTATGTTCTTCCTTGAGTTGTATCCAACTCTTTTGTAATTCTTCCAATGATGTTGGCATGTCTGGATGTAGGAGGGTGTATGGAACCTCTCTTTCCATAACAGGCTCTTTGATCACGGGGAGAATGTGAGGATATGGCATCATAAGATTCTGGGCGCAAGTTCGTAGCCACTTGAGGTAAGGCTCAAGGGGGATGGAATTCTTGTGCCCCAGTGTCTTACTATCCACTTTGTTGGGCATCCTCGAAGCTCGGATGAACCTTTGTCGAAGTCCTTGTGCATCATTATCAAAGTCAAAAACTAGGTCAGGAATCAACATATCATGAGGACCATCTCTCCGGGCATATCCAAACTGTCTTAGAGCTAAACAGGGGTTGTAGGTAATTCCTCCCCTAATGCCAAGTAATGGGACATTAGGGAATTCTCCACAATGATCAATGATGATGACATTTTCTCTGGACCGAGAACACCAATGAACATCAGAATGTGTGAGGGTCATCAACCGTTGTGACCACCTTAAACCCTGCTCATTCTTCAAAACTGTTTGGGGAAGGTGAGAAATAAACCACCTTGCTAGAAGAGGAGTACAGCACATGAGAACACCTCTTTTCCTCATTGTTCGTGTGTGAAATGAGTGTAGGATGTCCCCAAGCAATGTAGGCACAGGATTCCGAGATATGAAAATCTTGACAGCATTCACATCTATAAGTTGATCAGGGTTTGGGAACAGGACCAACCCATAGATGAGGAGTGCCACAATCTCTTCAAAAGCTTGTAGATCTAAAGAATTGCAGCAGTCTTGTGCCTTCTCAAACAGAAAGTTTGCCAAGAAATCCTTGACACCACTTCTGGTTTCCCAATGACCTTTGATATCAGATGGTTGCAAGTGTAAGGCTTGAGCAACATCTTCAGGCTTTGGTTCTCTTTCTGTACCGTTGTAGGGTAGTTGATGGAGAATAGGAATCCTCAGGAGTTGAGAAAATTCCTCCAAAGTAGGTACTAGTTGGTAATCAGGGAATGTGAAACAGTGGTGTAGGGGGTCAAAGAACTGGAAGAGAACTTTCACCATCTCTTCTTCAATGTTGGAGTTGACAAAGTTGAGAAGTCTACCATGTCTTTCACTGAAGGGAGAATTTTCTGGAATCTTGGAAGTAAGCTCCTTGAGTTGAGTAGGGATTCTCACAAGGTTGACTTGAATTGTTTTCCTGCGAAGAGATTCCATGACCTACAAAACAAGAACAAAGATGAAGATCCAAACCCTTGAAATGGTTAGTGGATGCATATGATGCTTTATGATGTTCATGATGTATGCACAAGCATATGTACAAACAAATCACACAAGATCCTAGTTTCAGGCTTACATGAGGTTTCATAGGTAAGTACCTTCTTGAAGTTAGTTGGCTCAACCTGTCCTATAAATAGTAACCGGGTTCTAAGGAGCTCAATATCACTGGATTATTTTCTGTGTTCATTGTTTTGGTTTAGCCACTTAACTGGCGACCAAAATATTCCAAGAAAACAACCCTCAATGAGTGTAGTATCGAGTATCTACCAACTTCGGACTGTACCAAAGCCGGTCATCTCACTACCCCTAAAAAGGCCAAGATGGTCAAGTAAGGTTCTAAGAGTTCATTAGTGCTTCATGACATCACTCAGCGGCCCCGTATTCTCTTTGATTGACTCAAAGGCTACCGGTACTCACAAATATGTCGCACTAATATAGCTATTACTTCAACCATGTCGGTATACCCCGTACAGTTTCCACAATGTATTGCTATTTACCTATGAATGTTTCCCAAAAATCTGGGTGGAGGATTCAAACCCAAACAAGAGAACCAAATGTAAAGCAATCAAAGCAAACAAGATAAGCATGCAAGGGTGATATAATCCCTAAGGTTACTCCACTTTTAAAGTTTTCCCCAGCAGAGTCACCAGTTCTGTGATGGTGGGAGAACTGACTTGAGGTTTTGCGTTTGTATTCGCAAATGTTTCGGTTTAGCAAGAGTTGCCACCGACTTTTTATTTTATCCTAAGGAAAGGTCCAAAAGCACAGGAAAGACCTTTGAGATGTTTTCTTGGGTTCGGGGAGTAGATTATGAAAAGGGAAGGTGCAAGCACCCTTTTCATCCATGGTTATCCATGGACTCTTAGTTACTTGTTTAGATCACTTGCTTTTGCTTTTTAATTGTTTGAAATGGTGCTTTGTGTGTGGTTTTGAATGATGTTTTGAAAAGAGGCCATTGTTGTGGCAACCTTTGTAATGATTCTTGTTTGAATGTATACAAAGGTGTTTTTGTCTTTTGAAAAGATTTCAATGTTTGAAAGTTTTGATTTGGGAAATGTTTTGAAAGTGTGTTTGAAAATAGTAAGGATGTTTTGCAAGCTTTTGATCAAGTAACTAAGAGCTATCTACCCTATTTTACTCAAAGATCCTTCCTAATGTTTTTAACCCTTTTGACAATGTTGTTTCACCATTGCATTTGGTGAACAACCTTGTGTTAGGATGTTAAACGGGACAGGTGCGGGTCATCGTATAGACCATGATAACAATTGTGTCAAGTATTTTTGGCAAATTTTTGAGGGACTTGATCATTTTTGTTTAGGAAACCAAGATAGCGTCATTGAGGGACTATGATCTTTTTGTTTTGTTTTTGTTTTGCCAAAGTATCCAACATGCATACCATGGTCCATTTTTGAAGGCAACAAGTGGATTGTAACCCTAGGGGTGCAAGTGTGTATTGTGTTTGATTTTCATGCATTTTGTCTTTGATTAGGTCAAACTATTTGTTGATTTGGATTTTTGCATACAAACCCTAATTCTCTAATCATGGCATAATTGAAAGCGTAAAGTGCGAGAATTAAAATTCTAAGCTATTACAATTATGATTATAGGGATGGGGGTACAATTTTGAATGGGGGCTATTTGACAAGAAATATAAATCCTAATTTACTATTACATCCAAATTAAATTTAATTGCATGAATATTTAAATGGACAATATTTAAATAAACAAAATAAATAAATATATCAAATAATATGTATTATGCAAAGAAAAGTTTTTGTTTGTTTATGTATGTAAAAGTATTTAATATAAAAAATAAAGAAATAAATAAAAAATTATTTTATTTGGTTAAGGGATGAAACCCTAATTTCTTTAAGAAAATAAAATGTCATATTATTTATATACAATAAAATATATTAATATGTACAAAAATAAAATATACTTAAAAAAAGGTTTTTTTTAGTATGGATAATAATAACAATAAAAATGTAATATTTTGTATTTTTTATTCTAGAGTATAAAATAAAAAGTATATATTTATATATGTATATTAAATATATTAAATATAATATAGAATAAAATATGTACAAAAATAAATTATATTTATAATAATATTTTCAGTGTGAATAAAAATAAGAAATAAAAATAAAAGTATAAATTGTAAATATTTTTCAAGTTTTAATAATATAAAAGAATATTTAAATGCCTTTTATGTTAGACAAAATCAAAATAAAATGCCAAATAAATATAAAAAATTATGAAAATATTTTTTGAGCATTTTTTATATTTGGAAATAAATAAATAAAATCAGAAAAGAAAACAAAAATGCAAAAATGCAAAAATATAAGAAATTGGGCCAAGGGGTGCAAAAATGAAAGTGAGAGGTGTCAAAAGCAAGCCAGACCAAGCCCAGCCCAAGCCAGCTTCATCTTCAACCTTCGGACTGAAAAACACGCGCGTGCCCTGTTCAAACACTAGATCCTGTACACGTGATCTTTTGCAAAAACTCACAACATCAAACTTGTAGAGACTTTCAAGACGATTTCAACCATATAAAAAACTAATCCTAACTCTCAAAGACCAGAGAGAATTTCTCTGGCCCTAAAATCTGACCTAGTTTTTTCAGCATGTTCATAGATGAAATTCTCCTAGCACACTTAATATAAATGAAAACTGAGCATATGTACAACTTCATGGCATTGAACACTACATTTTTTATTCACAAACCTAAGGCTAAATGTTTCTAAATAGAGAGATAAAAAGTGAAGAAAAACATGTTTCAGTTGGATTCGTGTAGGGCAATGCAGTGCTTCTCAACAAGGTTTGAGATGTCTGGTAGCTTGCTTGAACTTCACTTGACCTTTTCCAATAGCTAACTTGCCTTGAATGTCCTTGAATCAGCCTATAGAACTCAACCTGCACAAGCTCAAAATGAAAATGGTGAACACTGTAAATGGAGTTACAGTTGGTGTTTGAGGTTTGGGATAGCTTGAGTGAGTTGAATGGAAGGTGTTTGAAGCAACTTGGGGAAAAACGCACGAGCCAAATGAGCTATGGAACTCAAGTTGCAGCACCTGCCTTGTTTTGTCAAAGGAATGTGATTTCTGGCTATGGGGTGTTTTGAGGCTTGACAATCGTGTTTCTGACTTAGAGGGATGTGAGAAAGATGTTCAAAGTCTTTGCACAAGTTTTTCTTTGCTGGTTTTCAAGTTCTAAGGATTTGGACAATTTCTTCTTTTTGAAGTAAGAAAGTAGAAATGATATGTAACAGGCTTGTGCAAGCTATACAACATCCTCTAACCTCTGCTCTCGGCCCCCCTAATCAGAGGATTTGTTTAGATGCAAGAGATTTGGCTCTATGCTCAAGGATTATGGTTTGACATAAAGCATACTTAAGCAAAAATGAAAATTTTCCTTTTTCTACTTAGGGCTTAGTTTTGTGTACAATGTCCAAATGGCCAAAACAAAAGCTTAGGCTGATGGATTTGCATTAAATTATGGAGTTTGAAGTGGTTTAGAGGCCTGCAAACTAGTGTAAGGCATGCTGACTTGAAAATGCAACTTGTATGAACATGAATTTGCCATGGATGAAAAGTGAGTTTTTGCCAACTTCAAGCCTTCGATTCTCCCTAACCACAAATGTGTTTGAGGAGTTCTTGGACAATTTGGAAAGCTTGTAACATGATATATAATCCATATTTGAAATGCAACTTGATACTCCAAGTGGAACTATGTTAAAAATGGCCAAGAAGATAGGTCAAAATCCTGCCTAAACTAGGGCAAAATTTCACTAAGTGAAAAATTTTAGGGACCCTTGTTCCAAAAATCATAACTTGAGATCAAAGCTTCTTTTGAGAAAACTTTGTGAATCAAATTTGTAAACTTTGTGGAGGAATACAACTTTCATGTTGGAGGTTTTGTTTGAATCCATTTGCATCCTGGTGAAAATGTGGGGCAAAGTTAGGAAAAATTAAGAGAATTTCATAACTTAGAAAATTTCTAAGTTATGAAAATTTTCAACTTTAAACCCTAATTTGCAATTTTGGGTTTCTTGATGAAAAAGTTTCATAATTTGACACATCTTGATGAAAAATGACTCTTGACACTTGATTTTGACCAAAAAGTCAAAGTTTGACTTTTCAGTGTACAGTCAAATTTTGATCAGTTGACTGAAAAATTCATCTGTCAATCCCATGCATTTGAGATCTTTTGAACTTTTTGAATAGGTCAAGATGATGACATTGAGTCCTTGAGTCCATGGTTGAACCTAATTTGCCATTGGCTAGGTCAAAAAGTCAGAAATTGCCTTTGTACAATCAAAACCCTAAAAATGACCATTTTGCCCTTTTGGTGATCTGATCAAATTTCTTGTGGAGTTGTGGTCCAAACTTGATCCAATGGTTCATATGAGTTCATAATGTTGATGTGGGTCAAAATTCATTAGGTTTGACTGTAAATTGGCCACAGTTGACTTTTTCCCCAATACATCTGATTTCTAGGTCAACTGTCCAATTGACTGGGCAAAATTTTGATTCAAGGCTTGAAACTTGGTATAGACAAACTTATGAGTCCAATATGAAGTATGAAAATCAATTTGAGCGCTGAAGGTCCAAAAATCCTTGTGCAAACTCAAACCCTAGTTTAGGTCATTAGTGCAAGGAGATGTCTTGAGCAGAGCAAACCCTAGCTTGATCTTGGATCCAAGAGCCTTGTGATGAGAAATGTTGATAAAATGAGAGGGAAAATTTTGGGGTACAACACTGTCAAATTTATGCTGACAAGGTGCACATACCTCTGGTTCCTCTGAATGTCTTGACGGCTCCTTGGCCCTTTGTTATGCGGGGAATTGATATGATTGGAGAGATCAAGCCTACAGCCTCCAATGGACATCACTTCATCCTAGTGGCCATTGACTATTTTACAAAGTGGGTGGAAGCAGCTTCCTTCGCTTCCGTTACTAAGAATGTTGTTGCCCGCTTCATCAAGCAAAATCTCATTTGTCGGTACGGTACCCGGAAAGGATCATCACTGACAATGGTACAAATATCAATAATACTATATTCACCGCTTTATGCGAGCAATTCAAGATCCAACATCACAATTCTTCTCCCTATCGACCAAAGATGAATGGTGCTGTTGAAGCTGCAAATAAAAACATTAAGAAGATCATACAAAAAATGACAGTCACATACAAAGACTGGCATGAGATGCTACCATTCGCTCTCCACGATTATCGTACCACGACTCGCACATCAATCGGGGCAACACCCTATTCTTTGGTTTACGACATGGAGGCTATCTTGCCTATTGAGGTTCAAACCCCCTCTCTGAGAATTATGAAGGATGCAGGATTGAATGAAAACGATTGGATCCAGCCTCGACTTGATCAACTAAACTTAATTGATGAAAAGAGACTTACTTCTATTTGCCATGGTCAGATGTATCAAAAACGGATGATCAAGGCTTTCAACAAAAAAGTCGGACGCCAAGTATATCAAGTTGGGGATCTAGTGATTAAACGTATAATCTTGCCACAAAGTGATCCCAGGTGAAAATGGACTTCTACCTATGAAGGACCATTTGTAATTAGAAGCATATTCTCCGGTGGGGCAATGATCTTGACTACCATGAATGGTGATGACCTGCCACACCCTGCGAACACGGACATAGTCAAAAGATGTTAAGCATAAGAGACCCGCTAGGTTGACACACCTAGGCAAAACAAGGGGCATCCCGGCGAATCAAAAGGTTCGGGCAAAAATTAGGGATAAAATAATAAAAAAATTTGTACACCCGGCAAGTTGAAAACCCAAAAGGGCGACTTGGGCAAAAAAGGGTTTCCTGGTGGACTGAAAACCCGAAAGGGTGGTCCAGGTAAAAGTTAGGGAATTAAAGCGTTTGACTATGTCCCGTCGGATCACTTGACAGACAACCTTTGGCTTCCATTGACAAACTCAGATTTTCTGATCAATTCAATCATCTTCGGACAAGGCAAATAGACAAGATACTCAGAGATGCAAAGGCTATAGCAGAATGGGAACCCCCTGGGATTTTTTTTACACATAACTATCTTTCTTTGTATCAAATTTTTTTATTTTACGACAGCATTCTCTTACTAGAATGTTTGTTCCCTTTGTACACAAATACTTATTCAAAGTCAATACAAAGATACCCCTTTAAAAGTGCAAAAACTATTTGTCTTTTTCTTCACGCTTGTTGTTTTGTTTACAAAAAACGTCCAATGATTCATTGATGAACATATGCATTTGAACATAATTACTGTGTACAAATAAAACAAATGTGAGGAAGACAATTACTGATAGGTTGAAAGAATAGGAAAATGTCTCTAGGATATTCCATAAGTAATCCCCTACAGTACATCATTTAAATCCCCAACGGAACAAAACTTCAAGTTTTTAATTCCCAGTAGAAATCGTCAAATTTCTCAGGATTCCCCAGGCAGATCTTGCAAGCAGTACACGGCATTTCCCTCACAATATAATTTACTTCTCTCAACAAAAATTCATCAACACTTAGACTTCACAACATTAAAACTTATACTTACATATTCTCAGCAGCATTCAGGGATTTATTTTCCTCAATCAAAAGGCAATACAACAATCAGCTCACATGCGCATACATTGCATTCATATGTCACAAACATTAATGAAGCAAATACATTGCATCATACATTTCATGCAAACATAACTTTGTATTTCAACTAAATTTTTACCCTTTTTAGGATAAGATTAACAACTACCATTAACAATATGCTTTCAGATACAGTTCGGATACGCTCCAGACACGGATGCCATTCTGATACTCATTCAGATACAACTTTCAGACACAGTTCAGATACGCTGCAGACACGGATGCTATTATGATACTCATTCAAAAAAAACTTTCATATACAGTTCGGATACGCTCCAGACATAGATGTCATTCTGATACTCATTCAGATTCAACTTTCAGATACAATATGGATACGCTCCAGACACGGATGCCATTCTGATACTCATTCAGATTCAACTCTTAGATATAGTTCAGATATGCTCCAGACGAGGATGCCATTCTGATACTTAGTCAAAATCAACTCCCAAATACAGTTTAGATACGCTCCAAGCACGGACGTCATTCTGATGCTCATTCTTTCAGCTTACAACTTACAATTCAACAAACATTCTTGGGTGGCATCTACAAGCCCATCTCCGACAAGATTCTACCACTTCTCCAAATGGCATCTTTAACCCCATTCCCTCAATCATATATCGTCGAGTGCAAATTTCTGGGCACTCTAGTGTCCAATCATCTTTCACCTTCGAGTCACGAATGATAAAACTCGTCAATCTAACTCTTCAGGTTTAAGAAGATTGAACAGGGGCAGCTGTTGTACCCAAAAATTTTCCCTCTCATTTATCAAGATTATCTCACAAGATCTCTTTGACTCAAGACTGGATTAGGGTTTGACCAGCTCAAGACATCTCATCATGCCCTGATGACCCAAAATTAGGGTTTGAGATTGCACAAGGATAATTGAACTATCAATGCTTCATATGACTTTCAAACATCATTATGGACCCCTAAGATTACACATGTCAAGTTTCAAGCCTTGAATCACATTTTTGATCAGTCAGTTGGACAGTTGACCAAAATATCAGCTGTATTGGGGAAAAAGTCAACCATGGATAATTTACAGTCAAACTTCATAATTTTTTATCCACATCAACATTTTAGACTCATATGTATCATTTGATTAAGTTTGGACCACAATTCCTCAAGAAATTTGATCAAATCATTAAAAGGGCAAAATGGTCAAAATTAGGGTTTTGACTGAGAAAGGGCAATTTCTGATTTTTGACCTAGAAAATGGAAAATTTGTTTGAAGCATGATTTCAAGGGTTTAATTATATCATCATGACCTAATGAAATGGTTCAAAACATTGCAAATCCATTGGATTGACAGATGAAATTTGCAGTCAACTGATCAAAAGTCAATTGTATACTGAAAAGTCAAACTTTGACTTTTTGGTCAAAATCAAATGCCAAGGATCACAATTCATCAAAACATGTCAAGATGTGAAACTTGTTCATCAAGAAATCAAAGATTGAAGATTTTGTTTTGAAATTAGAAATTTTCTTAACTTAGAAAATTTTCTAAGTATAGAAAATTTCTTATTTTTTCTCAACTTTAAGCCAAATTCTCACCATGATACAAGATGATTCAAAGAAAGTTCCCAACATGAAAGTTGTAGATCTCCATGAAATATACAACTTTGCTTTACACATTTTTCCCTAAAGATTCTTAGATCTCAAGATATAATTTTGTGAATACATGCCCATGAACTAAAATAACTTAGTGAAATTTGCCCTAATTTAGGCAGATTTTTGACCTAACTTCATGGCAATTTTTCACCTAGTTCCAAGAGGAATCTTGAAATGCATTTCAAAGATGAGTTATAGAGAACATTTGAAGCTTTCCAAAATGTCAGAGAACTCCTTGAGATCATTTTTTAGTAGAGAGAATCGAAGAGAAGAAGTTGGCAATTTCTCACTTTGATTTCAAGCCATTTCATGAAGAACAAAATTCAAATCTGAACCTATGCTGCCTAATCCTTGCTTTACAGGTCTAAAACTTGTTTCTCACTTCATAATTTAATGCTTACACAGTTGATAAATCCTTAATCCAGGCATAAGAGTCTTTGTCCAAGTTTTAATTCCATAAATGGCACAAAGTTGCCATTGCCATTTTAGAAAAGCATAATGTTGTACCCCAAAATTTGCCCTCCCATATTCTTCAAAATTTGCAAGGAGCATGCTTCAAAATTCCCCAAGGGTTGCACAGTTCAAGGGCCTCCTAACAGTCAAAAACTAGGGTTTTGGTTCTGGAAAAGAAAATGAAGTTTCCAAGGGCCCAATCAAGTCCCACATGCCTATAAACATGGTCAAGCATCCTCATACCAAGTTTCAAGATTTATAGCACAAAATTGCACAGTCAAAAACCCTAATTGCCCTACAGTCAACTACAGGGGCAAAATGGTCATTTGACAGTCAAAAGTTCAAATTTTTGGTCAACATCTTATTTTGAAGCCACAAACATCATTTGATCAATTCTTGATCATGATTCTCAAAGCATGGCTCAAAAAGTCTCAAGATGCAAAAGTTTCCATATTTGGACAATTGAAAAAGTCAACTGTAACTTGACCAAGGCATAACTTCCACATGGTTTATCATAAAAATCCCATCCAAAGCTCATTTTGAAGATAAGGACATCTCCTACAACTCCTCTTCACACTTCAAGTCCAAGAAATGCTCTCACAAAAAGTTATCAATTTCAACATTATAGGTCATTTTCAAAAGTCAACAAAAAGGGACTTTAAGTCAAAGGCCATAACTTGAGATTGGTAAATGAAAATGACATGGGACCAAAGGCATTGGTTAGAGGACTTCAAGACCTTTCCAAAATGTCCAATAACATGATCAAAGCTTAATAATTGAGCAAGATATGCCATGTGGAAGTTGGGAAATTTTTGGGTATTTTGTAAAGTCAACTTTGCTTCAAATGCCTTAAAATTGCTAATGGGCCACATTTTCTTCCAAGATTCATCATCCAAAGCATATGCACGACCATTTGGACCAAAGGGGATTTATTCATCATTTTTATTTATTTATTTGTATTTTTAATTATTATTAATTCATTTAATAAAATAAAATATGACAAAAATACTAAAATAAAGTTTTCAAATCTTTTTATGCAGTATAATCACTCATGATTCACTCAAGATTCGTGCATAACTCAAATTGGGAAGATTGGCTATGATTGACATCAAAATCACATGGAAAAAGATTGAAAAAAATATGCCATTAAAGCCAATATTTGATTCATGATTGCATTGATCTTTTGATTGAAAACTCAACCCTAATTCATTCCATACATATACTAATGCAAACCTAATGCACAAAGAACCTCTAAGCTGCGCCTCTTCTCAAGAACAACTTTTGCAATTTTATCAAAAAAATCAAAAACTGAAAATTGCCTTGGAGGACGATTCAAAGAAGAATATTGATCCCATTAGCTTGCCAAGACATTACTGAACCTAACTGGATACTTTTTCAATCCTCACACGCCCAGAATTGGTATATAGCAGTCCAACTGTTTCATCTTTTTTGCATAATCGTATTTCATCATCCATGCCATAATTTTGAATTCTAATGCTTGTTTTGTACTAGTCGTATCATTCTGAAGCTAACCATATTGTTTAATTGAGTTTTCCTTGCCCATACGCGAAATCACCATTGGAGCGTTTTAGGGTTGCAGAGGTCCAAATTTGGGGTTTCTCTGTTATGGAAAAATTGAGACATGATACTTAGGCCATTAAAATCAGGGGCTTCAGACGAATTCAATGGATAACTCGCGATCAATTTATGATCAAAGGATTTCTATTCGCTATTTTTTTATACATCATATAGTGTGGGTTTAAAACCCCCGCAATCTTGTTTCTTTTTTTCAGGTAAAACGCAGAGCAATTGGAGAAGACGCTTAATTGTCATAACATGAGTGGGCAATTCAAACTTCAGCGCGCGTTTTTTTGTTTCTAGGCCACTAACGCTGATTTTCGTTTATATTATTTACTTGTTATTGTAGATACAACGCGCATGACTGGTCCAGTTGGTGGAGGATAACATTGGTAAGCCTTGGGACCTGGGTTCGAACCCCAGGTCCCCCTCCTTTATTCTATATTTTTCTGCCTAACGCGTTTCTATGTAGCTTACCTCCTAATGACCATCATACACCCATAATCCAAGCGCGCCACATGGCCACTGAGGGCAATCCAAAGGCCAATGTCTGAGGAGTGTCATATGTGTCAGTCAACGAGTACACGCGTGATTTCCAGAAGTCAACAGGGCCAGGAATCAAGTGGGCCTAATTGCTGGCCAGACACCTCCAGTTTGGGGACAGAACCCCCCATTGGTTTGCTTTTCCATTCTTTTTTATATTTTTTCTATTTTATTTGTTTTAATTAGTTTTAATTTAATTCTTTAAATCAATATTTTCATAATATAAAAAAAATAAAAAAAATCAGAAAGTCCCAAAAATATAAATATATTTCATTTAAACCTTTTTTTTGTAAATAAATCTTGTTAATTAATTTAGTTTTTTAAATTCTAGGATTAATTTTGACATTTTTTCATAAACTTAAAAATTGTAGAATTAGGGTTTTATATTTTTATCCTTTTTTCTTTTTCACCATATTAATTATTAATTATTAATTATTTATTTTTATAAATCAAATTATATTAATTAATTAGGTTAACTTTAGGTCTAATTTTAACATTTTTTAATAAAAATAGCTAGAATTAGGTTTAATTTCCATAATCTTCTCATTAAAAATCCATAAATACAAAAAACTCCAAAAATCTTTTCTTTTTATTTTAATTTAATTAATTTGTTAATCGTAATTTAATTTCATTAAAAAGGGTCCAACACCCTCGCATTCAATCGTAATTCCAATTCGCGCGTTTATTTTATTTCCTCTTCTTATGTAATTCTCCCAAAGCCGTGTAAATTAGACATTTTATATTTCTCGCACTCTACTTTATTTTATGTCAAATCGGGTCCTGGATTTAATTTGGCGATGTGGACCCGCGCCTTTGTAATAGCGTAGGAATTTTAATTCTCGCACTTTTTTAACTGTTAATTAATTTGCACGCAAGAATGAATGTCAAAATAAAAATAACGCGTAGATCACCCATGACATGAATAAGACAAAAATAAATGAACATGACACACAATTCACACACCACCCCTAGGGTACGCCTCACTGTTGCCTTGCCCCTCGAAAGGTGATCGTCGAGTAGAGGATGTTTTAGTAAGTCCTCATGATCCGGGAACCTGGCATGAGGGTAGCTTCTAAGGTATCTTCCTATTGCTCTGGTGATCACCATGTCCCGAACCTTCGAATTGACCCGAATTCCTCCAACGGTGGTGCTACCTACCTCTCAATGGTGGGATGGCACTACTTTAAGGATATTTACACAGAAGAATTCCTTAGGGTAGGTAGACGACTCTAGATACTTGCTCTAATTTCAAAACAAATCAAAAAATACTTTTCACACCGACACCTTTTCAAAAAGCTTTCGAAAGAAATTTTTCAAACACTCTTGAGGACCGATACAAGAGTCGAACTGGAATTTTCAAAGAAACTTTTTCAAACCCACTCACACTTTGAAAAGCAAACACTTTTGAAAACACAATGAGCAAGTATCTAAGAGCCCATGGATAACCATGGATAGAAAGGGTGCTAACACCTTCCCTTTCTATAAATCTACCTCCCGAACCGAGAAATTATCTCATAAGGAATTTTGCTGTGCTTTTGTCCTGTCCATGTTGGAGAAAATAAAAGACGGTGGCGACTCTTGCTTCCGCGACATTTCGCGAACTAGCGTTAAACAGTTACTTCCAGATCCACCGATCACACATAACTTTTACAACTTTTCATTCCTTGAGCATTGGACCTGTTTTCTCTGCACACACAAGTCCTATAAACCAAAGGCAAGTTGTCTAGGACTTGTACCAACTCCAAGCAGGCTTGTACAAGCATGTGGAGAGTTGTATCCTCACTTTTCTTAAAGGACAAGAAATAGAGCAAAAAGCCTACAATTGAAAAATTTGTTGTGGAGCTGACTTGAAACCTTCTCTATACTTATACACAAACACATTGCAACCTAAGGCACGACTACTCAAGTCCATAAACTCTCTAAAACTCCCTATCACCAAAAACCTGTCATAACTTGCAGTTTGAGATCAAGCATAGCAATCCAAAAATCTACTCGTGCGTTTCAAGTTCTAATCACTCAAACACTTAACCTACCTCATATTTAAGTGTTTCAGACCATCACCCCTTCAGTGTAACTCCTCCTTCTCCATCTGCCATTTTTTTCATATTTTTTAGCTTCTTTTTTGGTCACTTGGCAACGTGGGCTCAGCAACTGGGCTTCTCATTTTTTTTCAAAACACTTACCTCCCTTTCTCCTTATAGCACCCCTGGCCCAATCTTTTTATTATTTATTTTTTATTTTCATTTTCATTTTATTAAATATATCTTCTTTAACATAAAAAAACACAAAAAAATATAAAATATGATAAATATTGCATTTTGATTTATTTTATTTTATTTTCACATAAAAAATATTTTTTTTATTATTAAATTATATATTGACTATTTTTCTTAAATAAACTTTTAAAATAAAATAGACTTAGATATATTTTTATTCTTTTTTCTTCATACTTGTAAATATTTATTTTGACATATAAAGAGACTAAATATTTTTATAAATATTATTTATTATTTTAAGACAAAAAAATACACAAAAATAATACTTAAAGAATTTTATTTTCTTAAGTTAGAAATTAGGGTTAACCACTTTTCAAGAAATAATTTCCTTTTTTATTTATTATTAGGATTAGGTCAAAACTCATTTGCATATGAAAAATAAAGCAAATTTCTTTTCTTGCATATACATAAACATTGCATATTTAATTTATATTGTATATTATTTTTTCAAATATTTGTACAAATTTGATTTGGTTGTAATAGATAATTAGGGTTTTTACTTCCCTGCAAATCCCCATTCATAAGTTGTATACCCCTCCCATAAAATGTTGTAATAGCGTAGTAATCTTTAAATTACGCAATTTACCGCTTTTATATACCATGCTAGTAATTAGGGTTTGTATGGCAAGATAAAAACAAATAAAATAGAAAAACCTAATCCAAGATAAAATTAAGCATGAAAATAACACACTTGCACACAAGCACCCTTAGGGTTACTCCACTTGGTTGCCTTACATAAAAATGGCCATATTACGCATGCGGAGTATCTTGGCAAAAACAAACAAATATAAGATCATAAGTCCCTCGATGACGCTATTCAAAGTTTCCTTACAAAATAATCTTAGTCCCTAAAAAATGCTAAGATACTTTGCAATATTGCTAAACATGGTTATACGATGACCCACGCCCGTCCCGTTTACATCCAAAGATAGGGTTGCTCACCAAATCAATGGTAAGACAACAATGTCAAAGAAAAAGGAAATGAACAAGAAAGATATTTGAGTAAGTAGATGACTTCTAGTTACTTGCTCCATTTCAAAACAACTATCCTTGTATTTTCAAAACAAATACACACATTTCCAAACATCTTACAAACATTGAAAACATTTTTTCAAAAAGACAAACATCTTTGTATACATTCTTACGAACGAGAATCATTACAAAGATTGCCTAAACAATAGCCTCTTTTAAAAAATACTTTCAAAACCACACCAAGCACAATTTCAAAACAAAAAGCAAGTGATCTAGCAAGTAACTAAGAGCCCATAGAAAACCATGGATAAAAAGGGTGCTAATACCTTCCCTTTTCATAATCTACCCCCCGAACTCAAGAAACAATCTCAAAGGTCTTTCCTGTGCTTTTTCACCTTTCCTTTTGGATAAAAGAAAAGTCGGTGGCGACTCTTGCTAACCGCAACATTTGCGATAAAACGTAAAAACCTCAAGTCAGTTCTCCCACCGTATCACAGTGATGATTATCTATGATTAGATTAGGTTTTTAGGGCTTAAAGTATGGAACCCGTAGTGAAAACGCAGAGAAAATCGTAGAAATTACCCATGACAAAGTAGTATGTGTCGACCCCAAATGTGTGTGTCAATACAAGATGGTCTTTATGAAGGAAAATTGCGATCAAAATGCAGCGGAATATAAAATTTTCCTTTAGAGATCCTTACGAATGAGCATGGTCAGTGATAGAAAGTTTTACCTCTTGTGGCGATTCAGACCTTTGATGTCGTGATCACGAGCGTTGATGAAGAACAACGCCTCTACTCAGTCCACACGAACAGACCGCTTCCGGTCACAGTGCTAGCTGATCACGAACGGAAACCTTGAGTGAGAGAGAGAGTCAAAAACGAAAATGCATCAAGTGAAAAAACTTCATCACAAGGGATCTATTTATAGAATCACTCGTGTGGGCTACAAGCTAAAAGCCCAATTAAGGCTATAAGCTAAAAGCCCAATTAAGCTTATGGACATCATACCTTATGATGTACCATATATCACTTATCCACGTGGTACCTTACCACTTTCCGTATTACACTTAAGTGCACCGTACCTTACGGTGTTCCTTATTTATTCTATCTCTCATCAACCTGTCCTTATGTGTGTGACCCTGTAGGTTTTCGCGACGTTGGCAATTATATTAAATTACACATTTAATATAATAAACAGTGAGCGGTATCTAGCAACACATCACTGTTACCCAAGTCACGAAAATGTCATGTGATCTGACCAAACCTTTTCCGTGATAATATTTGTGTTGTACAATTACCCTTTTGCCCTCATGTCTATATTGAACACAAGGCATACACTGTGTCACCCTTGTCCAGTTCAATATTGGGCCCTTAGACATTTATCCTGTTATGCAGGATAAGCAAATTCCATCTAGGTCACTCATGTCCCTTAGCATGCTTTGTGAAGTACCCATCAACCATCTTTATAGTCATCCAGTTACGGATGACGTTTGATCATCAATAAAGTACTTGACTCTACATCTAGGGTCCATAGTGGTTTCAGGTCGAAGGGTGATATACACCATTATCATCATGAGAATAACTTATGACACTTTGCATAACATTCTATGTAGTATTCTCATAACGGGTCAATCCAGTATAAATATTACTCCTAATATTCATACCTATGTCAAGACTTGATAACTCCTTATCTATGATCCATGAGATGTGATCATCAATCTATCTTCATAATAATCTTAATGCTTTAATGTTATCCCACTTTACATTAAAGCTTGACTACGGATACTTTAAGAATAGTTTCTTATGTTTAATGGGATCTCATGATTAAGTCACACTTAACATTTCATTAAACCAATAAACCATTCTAGGGACTTTATTATTTTGGAAAACATAATAAAGAAATGCCTTTTATTATTAATAAATAATTCGATACAAGTACCAAAAGTATTGGCCTCTAGGGCTTACACCAACACTTTAGACTCAGGATGAGTCGACACGAATGCGTCTTGCATTGATACATGAGGACTTTTAGACTCGGGATGAATCGATACGTATGAGCACGTGTCGATACATGCTGAGTGGTAGATTCAGTATTAGTCAATACAAGATAGGATACGTCGACTTATGTTGCGATTTCAGTGAAGTACGCATCGATCCAAGGAGTTATGCATCGACCCATGTTGGTTGGTTTTGGCATAATCGTTTAGAAAAGGCTGTAACTTGAGTTTTCGGACTCCGTTTGAGGTGACGTTCAAAGCATTGAATAGATAAAGTGATGAGCTTCATTCTTATTGATTAATATGAAGAATAGGAAGGATAACCATAGGATTTGAATTAATTTATATGTTGATCGCTATGTTGGTTTTTATGCAGAATGATGAGGATGAAATGTTTATAGGCTGCTATTTGATTTGTAACAGTAGAATTAACGATAACAACAATGTAATATTACAGAATAGTAGTATGTATAGATTTGGTGATTTAGAAGCAAGCCTTAGTTGATTAACTAATTATAGGCAATATCTTGTATAGGCCTATGGCCAACATTGTGAAATTGATGTCATATTATTGTACGACTGAGTTGTTGATGAGATGATGTTAATGAGAGTTTGTTCAGTGGCTAAATCGAAACGATGAACAATGAAAGCAATCCCGTGATATTGAGACCCTTAGAACCCGGTTACTTCTAATAGGACAGGTTGAGCCCACCAACTTCAAGAGGGTAATACCCAGACCCCATGCTGGCCTAAACTCTAAGGGCTTGTCTTGTGCGCCTTGTGTGCCTTACATGTTTGTAAATATCTGTGGTGTGTTTAATCATAGCATCATGACATCATGCAGCATCATATGCATTGACTAACCATTTCAGGGGTTCGAATCTTCATCTTTGTTCTTGTTTTGTAGGACATGGAAACTGTTCGCAGAAAGACAATTCAAATCAGCCTTGTAAGGATCCCTCCTCAGCTTAAGGAGCTTATATCCAGGATTCCCGAGAGCTCTTAATTCAGTGAAAGACATGGAAGACTCATCAGCTTGGTCAATACCAACATTGAGGAAGATATGATAAAGGTCCTGTTCCAGTTCTTCGACCCTCTGCATCATTGTTTCACCTTCTTGGATTATCAGCTGGTACCTACATTGGAGGAGTTCTCCCGGCTCCTGAAGATCCCTATCCTTGATCAACTACCCTACAACGGTACAGAAAAGGAACCCAAGCTTGAAGAAATTGCTAAATCCTTACACCTACAATCATCTGACCTCAAGGGACATTGGGAAGTTAGAAGTGGTATCAAAGGGTTCTTAGCCAGGTTTCTGTTTGAAAAGGCCCATGAATGTTGGAACTCCCTTGACTTACAAGCTTTTGAAGAAGTTGTGGCCCTCCTTGTCTATGGTTTGGTGTTGTTCCCTAACCCAGATCAGCTTATAGATATCAGTGCTGTCCAGATCTTCATGTCCAGGAATCCTATACCTACGTTGCTGGGGGACATCCTTCACTCATGTTACACTCGAACCATGAGAAAAAGAGGTGTCCTTATGTGCTGCACTCCTCTCCTTGGAAGGTGGTTTATTTCGCACCTTCCACAATCAGTTTTGAAGAACGAGCGGGGTTTGAGATGGTCACAACGGTTGATGACTCTTACACATGCAGATATACATTGGTGCCCTCGGTCCAGAGAGGATGCCACTATCATTGATCGTTGCGGTGAGTACCCTAATGTTCCTTTACTTGGAATCAGAGGAGGTATTACTTACAACCCATGCCTGGCTTGGAGACAGTTTGGTTATGCTCGGAGGGATGGCCCTCATGATATGTTAATTCCTGACATAGTTTCTGACTTCGACAACGATGCCCAAGGACTTCGCCAGAGATTTATTAGAGCTTGGAGGATGCCAAGTAGGATAGACAACAAGACACTGGGGCACAGGAACTCCATCCCGTTGGAACCTTATCTCAAGTGGGTACGAGCCCGCTCCCAGAAGTTAGTGATGCCTTATCCTCATATGCTCCCTGTGATCAAAGAGCCAGTCTTGGAAGGAGAAGTGTCCTACACCATTCAACATCCTGATATGCCCACATCCTGGGAAGAGATGCAGAAGAGCTGGATCCAGCTTAAGGAAGAACGGAATTCTCTTGAGACCAGCCTACATGCTAGTGAAAAGAAGGTCCTGGAGCTCACCCGCCTATTGCATGAGGAGAGGAATCCCAACACCTACATAGCTCCAAAAAGGATGCGTAGTGTCTTTTGGGATTGATTTGCTTTGTAATATGTGCCCATGAGGCTTTGATGTACTGAACAATTATTTCCTTAATGATAACGTGTGTTCTTTTTTGTCTACAACAAATTTGAACTTTTGAACCCTTGAATGCATTGCATAAACACATATCATTCATCATGTGCATAGCAGGTTTTCTTCTTTTCAGGTTGCTTACCGTTCTTCGCTGTTTATTTCAGCATCATGAATCCTGACTCATCATCAACTGAGATGTCCATCAAGGCTCTTCAGGCGCAGAACGCGCAATTTCAGGAACTAATCATGGGTTTGGCTCAGGGCCAAGAAGAGCTGAAGGCTCTGCTCCTGAAGAAGGAGAAGAAGAAGAAAAAGAGAACTGTTCTTTTTAACTCGGGCCGAAGGTTTGGCAACACTCTGCAGAATGAAGAGGCTGGTTCTTCTATAGGCAAGAGTAGTCCCCAAGAGGGAAAAGGTCCTAGTCCGGTAGTCTCCGACAACGAGACTGATTTTGATGAGGAACAGTATCCTCCGGCTGAAGACAGATACAAGCAGTTGGAAGACAGACTGAATGCTATGGAGATCCAACAAGTGCCGGGGCTGGATTTCGGAGACTTGGGTTTGTCCACTGGTGTGATCATTCCTCATAAGTTCAAAGCACCATCTTTTACCAAGTATGACGGGGCGTCTTGTCCCAAGCTACACCTCAGGTCTTATGTGCGGAAGATTCAACCGTACTCAGTGGACAAGAACTTGTGGATCCACTTCTTCCAGGAGAGTCTTTCAGGGACTCATCTCGAATGGTTCTATCAGCTGGATGGGACCAAGGTTCGTAACTGGGAGGAGTTGGCTACTGCTTTCTATAAGCAGTATCAATATAATGCCGACCTTGCCCCTACACGTACCCAACTCCAGGGCATGTCGCTAGGGTCAAGCGAAGGTTTTAAAGAGTACGCACAGAAGTGGAGGGATCTGGCTGGCAGGGTGCAGCCTCCATTAACTGACCGGGAGTTGGTAGACATGTTCTTGGGGACCCTATCTGGGCCATTTTTCAATCATCTTATCGGTAACTCGTCTGCAGGGTTTACTGATCTTATTCTGACTGGAGAGAGAATAGAGGCTGGGATGAAGTCGGGCAAAATTCAGAAGGGTGCATCTGCAAGCTCTGAAAAGAAGCCCTTTAAGAAGGAGGCCAGTGCTGTATATGGGTCTAGAAGACAAGAGAAACCTGAGCGCCGCCAGTCTGTCAACGCGGTGATGATTGCTAAGCCTGCTGCCGCTCCTCGGCAAACCAATCCTCAAAGGGCTGAAAGACCTAGAAGGGAGTTTACCCGTTTGAGTATGACTCTATCACAAATCTTGCCGCAGTTGCTGTCCACCAACCTAGTGACTGTCAGAGAGGTCCCAAAGGTTGTAAACACTGCTTCTCCCAAATACAATCCAAATGCCCGCTGTGCTTATCACTCCGATAGCCCAGGGCATTCCACTGATGACTGTTGGGCCTTAAGGAATAAGGTGCAAGACCTTATTGACGCAAAAGAGATACAATTTGAAGCGCCTGAGAGGCCAAATGTGGTGACTGCTCCTATGCCCCAGCATGGAGTAAATGCCGTTGATTAAGATGTATACGCTGTTTCTGTGAATGATGTAGCTACTCCCTTAATGACTGTCAAGAGGAACCTACTGTTGGCCGGTTTATTTCCGGGTTATAGTGAAGGTTGCCTTTTTTTGTGCTGTATCCCTCTCTGGTTGTCCTTTGCTGAAGTTGGGCATCCAAAGCCTAATGGACAGCAAAGAGATTCTGTTCAAGAAGTCCGCTGTTCAGTTTGTTCCGGTAGAAGAAGTTTCCGTTGTTACAATCTTTAATAATCCAATCAAGGCTCTCCCAAGGAAGCCTGTTCAAATCATGATTGTCGCACCTGTCGTTATTACTGTTCTGGGGCCTCTCCCCTACGAATCTGATAAGGCTGTCCCCTGGCACTATGGGGCAGACGTGTATGTCCATGGAATCAAACAAGAGTTCAACACTGGCACCAGCGTCAGCAATATCACTGGTCCAACAAAAGTAACCCGCAGTGGCAGGCTCTTCTCGCCTGACATTACACCGCCAGCTATTCGAATACCCCTTACTATAACACCTGCAAGTGTACCTGTTCCCGTTTCTGATCAAGTTGTTTCCCCGGCTGCCGAGTCATCCAATGCTCGGGGCAAAGGGATTGAAGATGAGCCTGCCCGGATGGAGGCACCAAGACCTATAACTGCTGAGGCCTCCCAACAAGAGATGGAGGAAATCCTGAAAATAATCAAGAAGAGTGACTTTAATGTTGTCGAGCAGCTGGGGCATACGCCCTCCAAAATCTCCATGCTCTCCTTGCTACTATGCTCAGAGGCCCATGCTAAGGCCTTGATTTCATTTCTCAAGACGGCCCATGTGCCACAGGAGACATCTGCAGTCCAGTTTACTGATTGCGTGGCAAATCTGACAGCGGACAATGGTTTGGGTTTCTCGGATGCTGACCTTACTGCTAAGGGAAGGGACCACAATGATGCCCTGCATGTCTCTATTGAATGCAGGGGCACTACTCTGGCGCACGTGTTGGTGGACACTGGTTCTTCCCTAAATGTGCTACCCAAGAAGGCCTTAGACTGTTTGGATTGTGAAGGCCTGGAGCTGAAACCTAGCAATATCATCGTCAGAGCCTTTGACGGTTCTAAGAGGATGGTTCATGGAGAGGTAGACATTCCTATTCGTGTGGGTTCTCAAGTATTTGACTCTACCTTTTATGTGATGGATATCCGTCCATCGTATTCTTGTCTACTGGGCCGACCTTGGATCCACAAAGCTGGGGCAGTGACCTCTACCTTGCACCAGAAGCTAAAATACCCTGTCAGAGGGAAGATTGTCACTGTGCAGGGAGAGGAGGAGTATATGGTGAGCCATTTGAATTCCTTCAGGTATATTGAGATGGACGGGGAGTTTATTGAAACCCCCTTTCAGCATTTCGAAGAGGTACCTCCAACTTTGGCAGCAACAGAAACAGTGGTCGAAGAGGATGTTCCTTTGAAGATGGCTTCCTTGAAGGATGCCCGGGCTGTGGTCAATAAAGAGGGTCAGAAGGCTATGCGGAAGGCAAAGATCAGAAGACCTCCTGTGCTCATTACCAATCCAGGGGTGAATGCTGTGGGGGACGAAGATGAAGTGGGAGAGTCAGAGTTCAATAGCTGGATCTACCCGACGACTGATGGCGGATTGACCAATTGGATTGCTAAAGACCATACCCCTGTTACTTTTGTTACGCAGTAATAAACTCCTATGTTTTGTTATTTGTAATAAACAATTAAAACTCTATGGCCCGGTGTCTTACCCGAGGCACCGTTGGCTTCATTTGTGAGGGCATATAAATTGTCATTTCATATATCATGAATAAAGATCTTGGATGTTTTCTCGCATTTCAAATCTTATGCTCCTTTTCTGTCTTTCCTTCCTTTATATATTTCAAAACAGCTGTATTTACACACACTCACTCATACAGGTTTCAATCCACTCTGGATCTCACTGGTAACGACTCTGCTACTGCCAGTTATGACTTCGAAAATCCGATCAACTTAGCCGAAGACGAAGGTGAAGATGATTGCGAAGTGCCTGGCGAGCTTGCAAGACTGTTGCTCCAGGAAGAGAGGGCAATTCAACCACACGAAGAGCCGGTGGAAACAATAAATCTGGGTACTGATACAGACAGAAAGGAGGTAAAGATTGGTGCCAACCTAGAGCTCAGCGTGAAGCAACGGTTGACTCAGATGCTACATGATTATATGGAGATCTTTGCCTGGTCCTACGAAGACATGCCCGGGTTGGATACCGATATTGTGGTCCATCACTTGCCTACTAAGGAAGACTGCCCTCCGGTTAAGCAAAAGGTCTGCCGTATGCGTCCAGAGATGTCTGAGAAGATCAAAGCTGAGGTTATGAAACAGTTTGATACCGGGTTCCTTGCAGTGACTTCTTACCCTCAGTGGGTTGCTAATGTGGTGCCGGTACCAAAGAAGGACGGTAAGATCAGAATGTGTGTCGATTACAGGGATCTGAACAGGGCCAGCCCCAAAGATGACTTCCCCTACCTCACATTGATGTCCTTGTTGACAATACAGCTCAGCATAAGGTGTTCTCTTTCATGGATGGTTTCTCAGGGTACAATCAGATCAAGATGGCTCCTGAAGACATGGAAAAGACTACCTTTGTTACTCAGTGGGGCACCTTCTGCTACAAGGTCATGCCTTTTGGACTGAAGAATGCTGGGGCAACCTACCAACATGCCATGGTTGCTTTATTTCATGACATGATCCATCATGAGATAGAAGTGTATGTTGACGACATGATTGCAAGGTCCCAGACTGAGGAAGAACACCTTGATCATCTGCAAAAATTGTTTGACCGGTTGAAATTGTACAAGCTAAGGTTGAACCCGAACAAGTGCACCTTCGGGGTAAGATCTGGGAAGTTGCTAGGCTTCGTTGTAAGTGATAAGGGTATTCAAGTGGACCCTGCCAAGGTTAAAGCTATTCAAGAGATGCCAGTTCCTAAGACAGAGAAAGAGGTCAGAGGTTTTTTAGGACGCCTGAATTACATTGCTCGGTTCATCTCACATCTAACTGCCACCTGTGAGCCAATCTTCAAGCTGCTGAAGAAAGATCAGGTAGTACGTTGGAATGATGAATGTCAGGCCACTTTTGACAGAATCAAGGAGTATCTCCAAGAACCACCCATCCTTATGCCACCGGTTGAAGGGAGACCTCTAATACTATACCTGACAGTACTTGACAACTCAATGGGGTGTGTGCTGGGGCAGCATGACGAGTCTGGTCGAAAAGAGCACGCCATTTATTACCTTAGCAAAAAGTTTACCGACTGTGAAACCCGATACTCACTGCTCGAGAAAACTTGCTGCGCTTTGGTATGGGCTGCTCGCCGGCTGAGACAGTATATGCTGACTCACACTACCTTGTTGATCTCAAAGATGGATCCTATAAAGTACATATTTGAAAAGCCTGCTCTGTCTGGGAGAATAGCAAGATGGCAAATGATCTTGACGGAATATGACATTCAGTACACGACCCAGAAAGCCATCAAGGGAAGTGTATTGGCAGACCACTTGGAACATCAGGCAGTAGACGACTATCAGTCAATGAACTTCGAGTTTCCGGACGAGAGCATCATGATTGTGACTGATTGTGAAGTACCTGGACCGGATGAAGGACCTGAGGAAGGATCCCGATGGTCTATGCACTTTGACGGAGCCTCCAATGCTTTGGGTAACGGTATCGGCGCTGTGATAATATCCCCTCAAGGCACTCATACTCCACTCACTGCCCGGCTATGTTTCAACTGCACCAACAACATGGCGGAATATGAGGCGTGCATCATGGGTCTTCAAGCTGCGATTGACCTAAGGATCAAGTTTCTGAGTGTCTTTGGAGATTCCGCTCTCGTGATCAATCAGATCAAAGGAGAGTGGGATACGAAACATCCGAATCTTATTCCTTACAGGGAATGTGTGTTGACATTGATCCCCCACTTCACAGAGATAACCTTTGAACACTTTCCAAGAGAGGAGAATCAGCTGGCGGACGCGTTAGCTACGATGTCTTCTATGTTCAAGGTCAAATGGGACAATGAGGCTCCCCGGATCATCATCTGGAAACTGGACGAACCGGCATACTGTTGTGATCTCGAGACTGAGTTGGTAACTGAGAAGCCTTGGTACCATGAGGTGAAGAGATATCTGGAAGCTCAGGAATACCCTGAAGGTGCATCTGTCAACGATAAGAAGTTTCTGAGGAGGTTCACAGCGAAGTTCTTCCTTAGCAACGACATCCTGTATAAGCGAAACCATGATTCGACCTTACTGCGTTGTGTGGATAAGACTGAAGCAAAAAAGATCATGGAAGAGCTACATGAAGGGACCTTCGGAACACATTCCAGTGGACACACTATGGCGAAGAAAATCCTTCGGGCAGGGTATTTCTGGTCCACAATGGAAGCAGACTGCTACCAACACTCTCGGACATGCCATAAATGCCAGATTTACGCAGATAAGGTGCATGTTCCTCCAGTTCCTTTGAATGTTCTGACTGCGCCTTGGCCGTTTGCAATGTGGGGCATAGACATGATCGGTGAGATTAAACCTACGGCATCTAACGGGCATCGCTTCATCCTGGTAGCGATTGATTATTTCATGAAGTGGGTCGAAGCAGCTTCCTACGCTACGGTAACCAAAACGGTTGTGGCACGATTCATTCGACATAATCTGATCTGTCGATACGGGGTCCCTGAAAGGATCATTACAGACAACGGTACCAATCTTAATAACAAGATGATCACTGAGCTCTGCGAGCAGTTTAAAATACAGCACCACAATTCTTCTCCTTACAGACCGAAGATGAATGGGGCTGTAGAAGCAGCAAATAAAAACATTAAGAAAATTGTGCAGAAGATGACAGTGACTTATAAAGATTGGCACGAGATGTTACCGTTCGCTCTACATGGGTACCGTACCTCAGCCAGAACGTCAATCGGGGCAACTCCTTTCTCCTTGGTCTACGGTATGGAAGCAGTCTTACCGATCGAAGTGCAAATACCCTCTCTCCGGATAATGAAGGATGCAGATCTGAACGAAGATGATTGGATCCAGACACGACTTGATCAGCTAAACCTTATTGATGAAAACAGACTTGCTGCTATCTGTCATGGTCAGACGTATCAGAAACGGATGATCAGGGCATTTAACAAAAAGTCCATACCACAAGAATATCAAGTTGGGGATCTGGTAATCAAGCGAATCATCCTTCCTCAGAGTGATCCAAGGGGCAAATGGACCCCTACGTACGAAGGGCCATTTGTGGTTAAACGTGTGTTCTCAGGAGGAGCCATGATTTTAACCAACATGGATGGTGACGACCTTCCTCATCCCGCCAATGCAGACATAGTAAAAAGATACTACGCATGAAAGAGACCCGCTAGGTTGACATACCTAGGCAAAAATTAGGGCTTCCCGGCGAACCAAAAGGGTTCGGGCAAAATGAAGGGATGAAATGAAAAAAAATCTGTACACCCGGCAAGTCGAAAACCTGAAAAGGCGGCTTGGGCAAAAATGGGTATCCCGGTGGACTGAAAACCCGAAAGGGCGGTCCAGGCAAAAGTTAGGGATAAAACGTAATACTATGTCTCATTGGATCACTTTGCATCCAGAATCTGGTATCTACATCAAGTTCAGACGGCATCGATCAGTCGGCTTCATCTTCAACTAAGGTCATCAAGTGATGAGACGCTCAAAGACATAAAGGCAATAGCAGAGTCGAAACCCAGTGGGATCGTTCATTTCACACAGCTGTTTTATTTTCTCTTGTATAAATTGTATAAACTCTTTTGTTCGGCGGCGTTCTCTTACTAGGACGTCAGCCTCTTGTACCTAAATGCCTATTTCACAGGCAAATTCAAAAAATCAATAAAAAATCACTTCTCAGCTTAAATTGCCATTTGTTTTTCCTTTTTTCTGTTTTGTTTTGCGAAGAACGTCCAAGGATCAATTTGTGATATATGCATTGACAATAATTTTCTAGCTCATGAATATTTGCATACGAAACAAAGGATTAATTACAGGTAACATTAGAAACAGGGGCAATAAAGAGTTGTCTAAGCAATCTAATTGTTCTGTCCTCCAAGGTATCAAGGTGGGTTCAGCTGAAGAACATAACCAGCATATCTTAATTCCCCAGAGAGTGAGCCAGCAAGTCAGTACACTCTCCCCAAGCAAAGCTTTCATTAAACTTAAGGAAGTTGGGTATCCTCCAGCAGATCTCAACATTCCCCAACAATATACACATATTCTTAACAAGCATTCCCGGCAGTCTTGGTCTAAAGATTGTTCCCCGACGGTATATCAAACATTCAATGAAGTTATCTCCCCGGTACAATTCAAATTTTCCCTCAAGAGAGTCCAATCCAGCTCCCCTAGGAAAGTTGGAATCATCTCCCCAGCAGTAAGCTTATCCCTAGTAGATTCTGGAAGCTTATCCCTCGCAGAGAACGAACGCGTATCCCGGCTTTATTCAAAGAGTTATTTCCCTACCAGAATATAACTGGGTTATCCTCAGCCAAAAGCCACGGAAAGATCGTCCTCGACGAAGTCTTCTTATCCCTAGCAAGGTCTATTAACACTTCCAACACAACAATGGTATCCCCAGCGAAGTTACCATCAACATTTCAGCAAAGTATCTCTCTCCCCACAGAGTATTGCTTCCCAGCAAGATCGCTAGAGTATCTCTCTCCCCACAGAGTATTGCTTCCCAGCAAGATCGTTAGAGTACTTTTCTCCCCGCAGAGTAATCCATTCGCCGAGATTATTCCCCGACGGAGTTATCTTCTCCCACCGGTATTCTTGCAACTATCATCCCCAGCGGAAGCAAAATCTATTCTTCAACATCAGCCCAGGATATGACTTCCCGGCACCCGTCAAGGATTTACTTTCCTAGACGACAAAGATACATTCATAAACATCACATCTACATACATTATAGCATGCATATACGCATCATATCTTATAAATCTCATTTATGTTGAGAACATCATTGCTGGATCCATATCATGCATTGCATATGACTGACCTTTACCTTTCAGGAAAGATCCAGTTAAGTTCTCAGCTATATTTCAAGACCTTGACTGGTTCAGTTAAATCGACCCTAAGATTTTCCTGTTTCTTATCCAGTCAAAGGCCTTCTCTGGTTCAGTCAGATCGACCCTGAGATCTCCCTGTTTCTTATCCAGTTGAAGATTTCAAGACCTAGACCGGTTTAGTTAAATCGACCCTAAGATTTTTCTGTTTCTTATCCAGTCAGAGGCCTTCCCTGGTTCAGTCAGATCGACCCTAAGATCTCCCTGTTTCTTATCCAGTTGAAGACATTCCAAGACCTAGACCGGTTCAGTTAAATCGACCCTAAGATTTTTCTGTTTCTTATCCAGTCAAAGGCCTTCTCTGGTTCAGTCAGATCGACCCTAAGATCTCCCTGTTTCTTATCCAGTTGAAGATTTCAAGACCTAGACCGGTTCAGTTAAATCGACTCTAAGATTTTCCTGTTTCTTATCCAGTCAAAGGCCTTCTCTAGTCCAGTTAAATCGACCCCTAAAAGATTTTTCAGATAAAGACTCAGTAGAAGACATCCAAGATTCTCTCAGCGTTACTGTTGAGGTTGAAGTCGCCCAAGATTCTCTCAGCGTTACTGTTGAGGTAGTAATCGTCCCCAGATTCTCTCAGCGTTCCTGTTGAGGTAGTAATCGCCCCAAGATTCTCTCAGCGTTATTGTTGAGGTTGTAATCGTCCAAGGTTCTCTCACCGTCCCGTTGAGGTAGTAACCATCCCTGATTCGTTCATCACCTTTTGAAGCTCCAGATTCAATTCCTGTAACCATTCAGGGCGCATCTACACAAAGAGTTTGAAGACCAGCTCCTGTAACAGGTCAGGTAATCATTTTCTTTTTCAGGTACACAAGTTCTCGCTAAGGAATCTCTTAGGCGATTGGCACCCAGATGGAATCTATAAGCCCATCCACCTTCCATCATCTCTTAACATGGCATCTATAAGCCCATCATCCTATTCATCAATCTCCAAATGGCATCTGTAAGCCCATTCCCACCATCACACTACTATGTGAGCGCAAATTTCTGGGCACTCTAAGTGTCCAATCATCTTCCACCTTCGGATTACGAAAGGCACGTCAGCCAATCTGCATCCTCAGGTCTAAGAAGATTGAACAGGGGCAACTGTTGTACCCCAAAATTTTCCCTCCCATATTCTTCAAAATTTGCAAGGAGCATGCTTCAAAATTCCCCAAGGGTTGCACAGTTCAAGGGCCTCCTAACAGTCAAAAACTAGGGTTTTGGTTCTGGCAAAGAAAATGAAGTTTCCAAGGGCCCAATCAAGTCCCACATGCCTATAAACATGGTCAAGCATCCTCATACCAAGTTTCAAGACTTATAGCACAAAATTGCACAGTCAAAAACCCTAATTTCCCTACAGTCAACTGCAGGGGCAAAATGGTCATTTGACAGTCAAAAGTTCAAATTTTTGGTCAACATCTTATTTTGAAGCCACAAACATCATTTGATCAATTCTTGATCATGATTCTCAAAGCATGGCTCAAAAAGTCTCAAGAGGCAAAAGTTTCCATATTTGGACAATTGAAAAAGTCAACTGTAACTTGACCAAGGCATAACTTCCACATGGTTTATCAGAAAAATCCCATCCAAAGATCATTTTGTAGATAAGGACATATCCTACAACTCCTCTTCACACTTCAAGTCCAATAAATGCTCTCACAAAAAGTTATCAATTTCAACATTATAGGTCATTTTCAAAAGTCAACAAAAAGGGACATTAAGTCAAAGGCCATAACTTGAGATTGGTAAATCAAAATGACATGGGACCAAAGGCATTGGTTAGAGGACTTCAAGACCTTTTCAAAATGTCTAATAAAATGATCAAACCTTAAAAATTGAGCAAGATATGCCTTGTGGAAGTTGGGAAATTTTTGGATATTTTGAAAAGTCAACTTTGCTTCAAATGTCTTAAAATTGCTAATGGGCCACATTTTCTTCCAAGATTCATCATCCAAAGCATATGCACGACCATTTGGACCAAAGGGGATTTATTCATCATTTTTATTTATTTATTTGTATTTTTAATTATTATTAATTCATTTAATAAAATAAAATATGACAAAAATACTAAAATAAAGTTTTCAAATCTTTTTATGCAGTATAATCACTCATGATTCACTCAAGATTCGTGCATAACTCAAATTGGGAAGATTGGCTATGATTGACATCAAAATCACATGGAAAAAGATTGAAAAAAATATGCCATTAAATCCAATATTTGATTCATGATTGCATTGATCTTTTGATTGAAAACTCAACCCTAATTCATTCCATACATATACTAATGCAAACCTAATGCACAAAGAACCTCTAAGCTGCGCCTCTTCTCAAGAACAACTTTTGCAATTTTATCAAAAAAATCAAAAACTGAAAATTGCCTTGGAGGACGATTCAAAGAAGAATATTGATCCCATTAGCTTGCCAAGACATTACTGAACCTAACTGGATACTTTTTCAATCCTCACACGCCCAGAATTGGTATATAGCAGTCCAACTGTTTCATATTTTTTGCATAATCGTATTTCATCATCCATGCCATAATTTTGAATTCTAATGCTTGTTTTGTACTAGTCGTATCATTCTGAAGCTAACCATTTTGTTTAATTGAGTTTTCCTTGCCCATACGCGAAATCACCATTGGAGCGTTTTAGGGTTGCAGAGGTCCAAATTTGGGGTTTCTCTGTTATGGAAAAATTGAGACATGATACTTAGGCCATTAAAATCAGGGGCTTCAGACGAATTCAATGGATAACTCGCGATCAATTTATGATCAAAGGATTTCTATTCGCTATTTTTTTATACATCATATAGTGGGGGTTTAAAACCCCCGCAATCTTGTTTCTTTTTTTCAGGTAAAACGCAGAGCAATTGGAGAAGACGCTTAGTTGTCATAACATGAGTGGGAAATTCAAACTTCAGCGCGCGTTTTTTTGTTTCTAGGCCACTAACGCTGATTTTCGTTTATATTATTTACTTGTTATTGTAGATACAACGCGCATGACTGGTCCAATTGGTGGAGGATAACATTGGTAAGCCTTGGGACCTGGGTTCGAACCCCATGTCCCCCTCCTTTATTCTATATTTTTTTGCCTAACGCGTTTCTATGTAGCTTACCTCCTAATGACCATCATACACCCATAATCCAAGCGCGCCACATGGCCACTGAGGGCAATCCAAAGGCCAATGTCTGAGGGGTATCATATGTGTCAGTCAACGAGTACACGCGTGATTGCCAGAAGTCAACAGGGCCAGGAATCAAGTGGGCCTAATTGCTGGCCAGACACCTCCAGTTTGGGGACAGAACCCCCCATTGGTTTGCTTTTCCATTCTTTTTTATATTTTTTCTATTTTATTTGTTTTAATTAGTTTTAATTTAATTCTTTAAATCAATATTTTCATAATATAAAAATAATAAAAAAAATCAGAAAGTCCCAAAAATATAAATATATTTCATTTAAACCTTTTTTTTGTAAATAAATCTTGTTAATTAATTTAGTTTTTTAAATTCTAGGATTAATTTTGACATTTTTTCATAAACTTAAAAATTGTAGAATTAGGGTTTTATATTTTTATCCTTTTTTCTTTTTCACCATATTAATTATTAATTATTTATTATTTATTTTTATAAATCAAATTATATTAATTAATTAGGTTAACTTTAGGTCTAATTTTAACATTTTTTAATAAAAATAGCTAGAATTAGGTTTAATTTCCATAATCTTCTCATTAAAAATCCATAAATACAAAAAACTCCAAAAATCTTTTCTTTTTATTTTAATTTAATTAATTTGTTAATCGTAATTTAATTTCATTAAAAAGGGTCCAACACCCTCGCATTCGATCGTAATTCCAATTCGCGCGTTTATTTTATTTCCTCTTCTTATGTAATTCTCCCAAAGCCGTGTAAATTAGACATTTTATATTTCTCGCACTCTACTTTATTTTATGTCAAATCGGGTCCTGGATTTAATTTGGCGATGTGGACCCGCGCCTTTGTAATAGCGTAGGAATTTTAATTCTCGCACTTTTTTAACTGTTAATAAATTTGCATGCAAGAATGAATGTCAAAATAAAAATAACGCGTAGATCACCCATGACATGAATAAGACAAAAATAAATGAACATGACACACAATTCACACACCACCCCTAGGGTACGCCTCACTGTTGCCTTGCCCCTCGAAAGGTGATCGTCGAGTAGAGGATGTTTTAGTAAGTCCTCATGATCCGGGAACCTGGCATGAGGGTAGCTTCTAAGGTATCTTCCTATTGCTCTGGTGATCACCATGTCCCGAACCTTCGAATTGACCCGAATTCCTCCAACGGTGGTGCTACCTACCTCTCAATGGTGGGATGGCACTACTTTAAGGATATTTACACAGACGAATTCCTTAGGGTAGGTAGACGACTCTAGATACTTGCTCTAATTTCAAAACAAATCAAAAAATACTTTTCACACCGACACCTTTTCAAAAAGCTTTCGAAAGCAATTTTTCAAACACTCTTGAGGACCGATACAAGAGTCGAACTGGAATTTTCAAAGAAACTTTTTCAAACCCACTCACACTTTGAAAAGCAAACACTTTTGAAAACACAATGAGCAAGTATCTAAGAGCCCATGGATAACCATGGATAGAAAGGGTGCTTACACCTTCCCTTTCTATAAATCTACCTCCCGAACCGAGAAACTATCTCATAAGGAATTTTGCTGTGCTTTTGTCCTGTCCATGTTGGAGAAAATAAAAGACGGTGGCGACTCTTGCTTCCGTGACATTTCGCGAACTAGCGTTAAACAGTCAGTTCCAGATCCACCGATCACACATTACTTTTGCAACTTTTCATTCCTTGAGCATTGGACCTGTTTTCTCTGCACACACAAGTCCTATAAACCAAAGGCAAGTTGTCTAGGACTTGTACCAACTCCAAGCAGGCTTGTACAAGCATGTGGAGAGTTGTCTCCTCACTTTTCTTAAAGGACAAGAAATAGAGCAAAAAGCCTACAATTGAAAAATTTGTTGTGGAGCTGACTTGAAACCTTCTCTATACTTATACACAAACACATTGCAACCTAAGGCACGACTACTCAAGTCCATAAACTCTCTAAAACTCCCTATCACCAAAAACCTGTCATAACTTGCAGTTTGAGATCAAGCATAGCAATCCAAAAATCTACTCGTGCGTTTCAAGTTCTAATCACTCAAACACTTAACCTACCTCATATTTAAGTGTTTCAGACCATCACCCCTTCAGTGTAACTCCTCCTTCTCCATCTGCCATTTTTGTTTTTCAAGCTTGCAGGTTGACTTGGATAGAGAGATTCAGGCACTCTCAAATCAAGGCAAGGATTGGAACACACTCATGGAGGTTCAGGCAAGCTAAAGGGATCTTCAGGCCTTCATAAAACTCACTCAAACTCCATTCACGATCTCAGCTGAAGAAGGTAAGAACTCTAACTTCTATCTCTTCATACAGACATCCATTATTCTTGATTTGTGAAGGAAAAATGTAAATATTATTGTGCTAAAGCCAACCATGTGCATAGATTTCATTTATGTTCATTATGTATAGAGAATTTTAGAGTTCAAATTTCTGTAAAAATTAGGGTTGAAATTAGGGCCATTAAAATTCCCTTTGATCTTTGATTGTTAGTTTACATGAGTTACATGGTTGAAATCGTGGGGAAAAGTACTACCATTTTCATGTTTTAAGTTTCCATTTTCATGGAGAAATGAGAAAGATACAGAGGTTCTGGCCAGCTTGAGGAAGAAGATGAAGTACAGGGCAAGGAAGCATTTTGTGTTATCTATTTTTAGTTTCATATGAACTAACGGATGTACAGCCACCCCAGTAGCAAGGTAGCGCGCTGAAAATGCATAGGTCGTGGGTTCAAACCTTGGCACTACCTTTTGCATTTTTTTCATATTTTTTAGCTTCTTTTTTGGTCACTTGGCAACGTGGGCTCAGCAACTGGGCTTCTCATTTTTTTTCAAAACACTTACCTCCCTTTCTCCTTACAGCACCCCTGGCCCAATCTTTTTATTATTTATTTTTTATTTTCATTTTCATTTTATTAAATATATCTTCTTTAACATAAAAAAACACAAAAAAATATAAAATATGATAAATATTGCATTTTGATTTATTTTATTTTATTTTCACATAAAAAATATTTTTTTTATTATTAAATTATATATTGACTATTTTTCTTAAATAAACTTTTAAAATAAAATAGACTTAGATATATTTTTATTCCTTTTTCTTCATACTTGTAAATATTTATTTTGACATATAAAGAGACTAAATATTTTTATAAATATTATTTATTATTTTAAGACAAAAAAATACACAAAAATAATACTTAAAGAATTTTATTTTCTTAAGTTAGAAATTAGGGTTAACCACTTTTCAAGAAATAATTTCCTTTTTTATTTATTATTAGGATTAGGTCAAAACTCTTTTGCATATGAAAAATAAAGCAAATTTCTTTTCTTGCATATACATAAACATTGCATATTTAATTTATATTGTATATTATTTTTTCAAATATTTGTACAAATTAGATTTGGTTGTAATAGATAATTAGGGTTTTTACTTCCCTGCAAATCCCCATTCATAAGTTGTATACCCCTCCCATAAAATGTTGTAATAGCGTAGTAATCTTTAAATTACGCAATTTACCGCTTTTATATACCATGCTAGTAATTAGGGTTTGTATGGCAAGATAAAAACAAATAAAATAGAAAACCCTAATCCAAGATAAAATTAAGCATGAAAATAACACACTTGCACACAAGCACCCTTAGGGTTACTCCACTTGGTTGCCTTACATAAAAATGGCCATATTACGCATGCGGAGTATCTTGGCAAAAACAAACAAATATAAGATCATAAGTCCCTCGATGACGCTATTCAAAGTTTCCTTACAAAATAATCTTAGTCCCTAAAAAATGCTAAGATACTTTGCAATATTGCTAAACATGGTTATACGATGACCCACGCCCGTCCCGTTTACATCCAAAGATAGGGTTGCTCACCAAATCAATGGTAAGACAACAATGTCAAAGAAAAAGGAAATGAACAAGAAAGACATTTGAGTAGGTAGATGACTTCTAGTTACTTGCTCCATTTCAAAACAACTATCCTTGTATTTTCAAAACAAATACACACATTTCCAAACATCTTACAAACATTGAAAACATTTTTTCAAAAAGACAAACATCTTTGTATACATTCTTACGAACGAGAATCATTACAAAGATTGCCTAAACAATGGCCTCTTTTAAAAAATACTTTCAAAACCACACCAATCACAATTTCAAAACAAAAAGCAAGTGATCTAGCAAGTAACTAAGAGCCCATAGAAAACCATGGATAAAAAGGGTGCTAATACCTTCCCTTTTCATAATCTACCCCCCGAACTCAAGAAACAATCTCAAAGGTCTTTCCTGTGCTTTTTCACCTTTCATTTTGGATAAAAGAAAAGTCGGTGGCGACTCTTGCTAACCGCAACATTTGCGATAAAACGTAAAAACCTCAAGTCAGTTCTCCCACCGTATCACAGTGATGATTATCTATGATTAGATTAGGTTTTTAGGGCTTAAAGTATGGAACCCATAGTGAAAACGCAGAGAAAATCGTAGAAATTACCCATGACAAAGTAGTATGTGTTGACCCCAAATGTGTGTGTCAATACAAGATGGTCTTTAGACTCAGGATGAGTCGACACGAATGCGTCTTGCATCGATACATGAGGACTTTTAGACTCGGGATGAATCGATACGTATGAGCATGTGTCGATACATGCTGAGTGGTAGATTCAGTATTAGTCAATATAAGAGAGGATGCGTCGACTTATGTTGTGATTTCAGTGAAGTACGCATCGATCCAAGGAGTTATGCATCGACCCATGTTGGCTGGTTTTGGCATAATCGTTTAGAAAAGGCTGTAACTTGAGTTTTCGGACTCCGTTTGAGGTGACGTTCGAAGCATTGAATAGATAAAGTGATGAGCTTCATTCTTATTGATTAATATGAAGAATAGGAAGGATAACCATAGGATTTGAATTAATTTATATGTTGATCGCTATGTTGGTTTTTATGCAGAATGATGAGGATGAAATGTTTATAGGCTGCTATTTGATTTGTAACAGTAGAATTAACGATAACAACAATGTAATATTACAGAATAGTAGTATGTATAGATTTGGTGATTTAGAAGCAAGCCTTAGTTGATTAACTAATTATAGGCAATATCTTGTATAGGCCTATGGCCAACATTGTGAAATTGATGTCATATTACTGTACGACTGAGTTGTTGATGAGATGATGTTAATGAGAGTTTGTTTTGATGATTTATGATGATAAACGATGTCGATGAATGATGTTTATGAAGATATGTTGAGATGATTTTAAGATGGAGGCCTTTGGCCAACGATGGTGTTGTATTGAGATGTTGTCAATTATGGTGTTGTTATTACATTCATGATTGTGTCACATACATTGCATTTTGAGATGGAGCTTATGCTCGTTGAGATGGCATGTATTGGCAAATATTGAGATGAAGTCTTATGCCTTGTTGATGCCTCTATTAATTGGAAATTTTTGAGATTGGAGTTTTACTCCAATGGTACCACATGCATTTGCATAGTATTGAGTCACATTATATGATTGCATAAATAAGTGTGTATTGATGTTGGGAATGTGTATTATTATTGTGATTATTGTTGATTATGAGATGAGATGTGGTGATATTATGTGATCTAATTTAATATATTAATTATCATATGCTTTATTATATTGTTAGATATCTCACCCCTTCTGTTTGAATGTTGCTCTTATGTTGGTAACGTACAGGTAATCAAGAGTGAAGGTTGTATACCTTCAATAGTTCGAGTCAGTGTCATTGCTCTGATATGTAACACTCGGGGGGATGAACGCTTGTTGCTTTTAATTGTTGATTATTCAGTGGTTAAACTTTAAGTTGATTATTATTAAGTATGTGTTGTTTTGAAGTTGATGTAACAAAGATAAAGATGTTATTAAGAATTCCGCTGCGTAGATGTTTAAATTGTTGAATTATTTAATTAAAGTATTATGCTGATGGTTCATCCGAAGTTTTAAAGTGTAATATATCCACGATTAATGCAATGAGTTTTTAATGATGAATTTATGACATCCGATTTGTTTGCGTGAATGATTTTATGACTCTGATTTATTTATATAATTGTCGGGTAGAATTGGGGTGTTACATCAACAACTTCTACCAGTGGCTATCTAGGGGATCCTACCAAAGAATGTGAGAGTAACTATAAGTGGAGTTATGGTTGAAGCCGAATTGATGCATTTCTCTAGTTCGAAAGATAAGAATCTTGTATTGGTAACTACCGTGTTTTATGGTGTCATTGATGAGATTTAGGAGATTGATTATGTTATTTTCAAAGTGTGTTTATTTAAATGCAAGTGGATTCCAAATAATAGTAATGGTGTATACATTGATAACTTAGGATTCACCCGGGTCAACATTGGCAAGCCATCTTTTATGGCCGAACCATTCATCATGGCTTCTCAAGCAAAACAAATTTTCTATGTTACCGACCATTCAGACATATCGGAGAAATGGTCAATCGTTCTCCAAGGAAAACATATTCCTCTTAGTGATGAAAGTCTTGATATTCTGTCCGCACCTTCTTACACAACATAAGTTCCTACCTCATATGATGAAGTTGATGGAGATGTTGTCCATGCTATTCGAATCGATCATGAAGAAAGCATTTGAGAAAATTAACAAGTACGTAATTTATTCTTTATTTATAATATATTCATGTATGTTATAATCTCCAAGTATTTTTACTAACAAGTATAATCATTTGAAATTATAGGTCTTTAGAGTCAAGACACCAAGAGACAAGAAACCAAAACACCAAGTTACAATTATGTGATGTTATATAATGTGTAAACTGTAGGTTGTTTGTTCTGATAAATTGTAGGATGTTTGTTATGGTACAATTGAATATGATACAATTATGTGATATTATAAATATGATACAATTAATATTATTCAGATAACTTTATCACAAATGTGAGTTGTATTTTCTCTTGTGATATAGTGAACAATAATACATGTTAAAAAATGGGGTTAATTATAAAAAACAGGATAATATTTGTTAATTATGCAGAAAATTTAACAACGGTTATAGTCATAACCATTATAATATATGGCGCGCTGTCCAGAAAAAAATAATATCAAAGTGGCACAGTTGGGAATCGAACCTAGGACCATTAATTTTATCACAACGGTCTTTTGGAAAACCGTTGTGATAGGGAACGCACTTTCCAATTTAGTACAACAATTACTGGGTTGTGATTATGAGTATCATATATTCAACGATACTCTACATAACAACACATGGGCATGCGTTGTTATATATCTTTCCCAACCGTTGTTAATTGAGTTTTCCATAGTAGTACAAGTCATTCAGATAACGCCTTAAAGATATGTAACGACTATATATCAAAACCTTCCTTTTTGGACTCAATGGTCATATTTAGAGTATTTAATTGATTAGGCTAATTGATTAGATAATCAATTCGGTCCATGGATGTTTTCCTTTTCGAGTGATCTTAACTACTATAGAAAGGAAGGTCTCCCTCACTTGAAATCACTCCATTTTCTTGTGATTTTCTATTTCTTTGGAATTTATTATTTTTCTCTCCTAAATTTTCAAGTTCATTATTGCTTGCCTAAGTGCTATTGAGCGGAACTCTATCTTTGAGGAGAATATTTTAGTAAATGGTTGTGTTGGTCGTTTATAGTCTTAAGAGTGTGATACATTTAAGAGATTGAGTATTGGTTCTTGAGACCAAACATAAATCTCTATTATTCGTTTATTAAGCTTTGCCAGAAAAGCTTTGCTTTGGTTAAAGAGATCAGACATAAATCTCTGATTGTATTGATAAAATAAGTTGGAGTAAAAGCCGTCTTTAGGATGAAGATAAGTCTGTTCAAAATCTCAAGATCAAATTGTATTAAGGTTCGTGGACATAACCTTTAAAAACTCAAAAGTATATAGTGAAAAATCTCAAGAAGACTTCTTAGGGACATGACTAGGCCAACGTTCGACAAAACCTAGATAACTCTCTGGTGCAATCTTTTTATCCTTATCATCTTTATTTTTAGCAATTTACTTTCATGTACTTTAATTCCACAACGCTTACTCACCTATAAACTTATTAACACGGTCTTAATCGAGAAATGCTAAAACTAATCATGTTTTTAAGTACCACAATTCACTCACCTCCCCTTTTGTGATTGCGGCCACTTATTCATCATATACTTGACAAAAAGAGAATTTTCTAGGTAGTTAAATTTGTAAATTACTTTTATGTTAGCTAAATTGATTTGGTTATAGATTTTATATTTAATATGATTTATTTGTCATATTGTCATAGAAGAATAAGACTAAAGAATATCCATCTTCATATTGTCTTAAATTAGTTGAATGAAATAAATAAAATAAAATATAATATAATTATCAAATATTTTATATTCGTGATAATTAATATAGAGTTTAATATACCAATTTTACATCCTATTTAAAGAAAATAGGGTGTAAATTTGTTGATATTCATAGTAAGTATTATTCATTTTACACACGATTTTTATCAAATAAGATGTAAATTTGTTTGGTTTAAATGTATATATGTAACAAATTACTCCCTTTTTTCCTTAAAAAAAAGGTGTAATATACCATCTTTTTACACTCATTTAAGATGGGTGTAAATTCGACATATATTTCTCACATTTTGAATTTACACCCTCTAAAAACATGTGTAAAACGTATAAAAATGAGTGTAAATTTCTCTTTCTGCACTAATTTTGTATTATTTATATAATTTGATATTATTGTTTCTATTCAATTACTCTTTTGTGTAATTCCTTTTTATGCGTTGACAAACTCACAAATTGAACTTAGGTTTGTATGGATTACTAAGTCTAACTCTATCAACCTAAATTAGAGTAATTGTTCAACTTAATAATTAATTTAGAGATAAATAATTATAAGTTATGGCTCAAGAATTATCAAACTTAGTTGGTCTAATTTGACTATTCAACCGACCTAAAGAATTAGGAAGTTGTAGTTTAAGTTAGTGAATTATACACTAAGGAATTGGATATATCATCCTTGTTAATTTGTCGTAATTATCTGAAATCAAATTAGACAAATAAACGCAATCATCAACAATGAAATTTACGAGATTCGAAATAAAACTCAATCTCCTATCGATTTGATATTTTACCAATGTTTTAAATATTTTTAATTCAACCAACTCTTAATCAAATCTCCCAAGTTTTACTTCTCAATAGCACCTGAATTGTTTGTTAAAATAGTATAATCCTTGTGGATACAAAATTATAAATTTTATTATTTCAATATGTTTAATACATTTGATAAATTGTCATCAAAAGGTCTCTAGCACTTTCCCCAACAAAAAGCAGTGAGTTGCTACGGTCTGGCCCTGCTAGGGACTATAGCAATTTAAGTTGTTGGTTATAAATTCCTCTTTGAAAAAGACATGTGAATTTTATAGTTAAGAGAGTAGATTAAATGATGGGTAGTTAAACTGATAATGGTAGATCAAGACGTAAAAAAGAAAGAGAAACTATTAAGAAGATATCAGGATTAATTATTTGAATATAAACATGGTATTTAATAGAATTGATGGAGTTATTTTATCCATGTTATCAACCTTACTTATTAGGATAATGTTTAATACTTGTTGTGTTTAATAGAAAGTTTATGTCTTTGTTTGTTTTGGTTTTTCAAAAATGATTTTTTATATTATTACATAAATTTGAATAATAATAATTTATAAAAAAGTTTTTCATAAAAATTTAAAATGAAAAGTTGATTTTAATAGTTATTTTTAAAATATTATTTTAGGTATTTTATCTTTTTATTGAATGTTTTTTTGAATATAAAATTTTTAAAAAATAATTTAATTTTGAAACTATTTTAAATAGATTTTCATAAAAATTATTTTTAAAATATAATTTTTTTGAAAAAAATGCAATTTTAAATATGTTTTGATCTTTAATAATATATATTTATGTTATAGGATGTCAAAATTAGTGTTTCAATTTAAAAAAAAACGAATAAAAAAAATTTATAATATTTTGAAAAACTATTTTATTTAAAAAAAAATTATTTTTTTTAAAGATGAACCTATATCAGTTGTAAAACAGTATAAAAAGTCATTTGTAATATATATAAAAAGTGTTTTTCAGTAAGAGTTGAAGTATACATATCAAGAAGATATCATATCAAACACAATTATTTTTTTGCATTATGAAATTCAAACATACATTCTTTTACATGTAATATGTCATATGAAACAAACTTGCACAAAGAGAGAAATAGTTCTCACTATTTGAAATACATGGAAAACATAAAAAAGAAGATTAAATATTTATACATCACATTACTCCCAATCACTTAGATTGCACAAGAATGATTCATCGGAGTCACTCCTAACACGAATGGGTAGCCAAGCAACAGCCTTATTGCCAACAAAATGGCAAACTGGGACAGTCCCGGGCTTAACTTTGAGAACTTCATCAAGTAAATTTGGATTCATGCCTCTTGTATCATGGTGGCAAGCGGCCAATGCCCTAACCGTACTTCCATCGGAAGCGATTAAAGGAACCATGTAAGTCGTTGACGCATTAACTTGGTGACAATAAAATATATCTTTTCCTAAATTCAATTTATGACACATTACTCCTTTGTCCGCAATTTTCTTTACCTCCTTGACCATATATTGTTCTTGATTTTTGGCAAAATAACCTGAATACGATTTGATTTTCGTCCCAAGCTTTGAAATGGCAAAATCTTTCATCGATTCTAAGGATGTTACACATAATTTGTCTTCTCCTATAGCCGGAGGACCCCCACAAATCTCATCAAGACTATATCTCTCTTTTTCGATTACATTTTTGGATTGTTGATTTGTTTTTTCAATCGGCAACCATCCAATTGATCGGAATGGTTGAACATTAGATAGTCTTTGAAGTCCTCTGAATATTTTGCCCGGATATAGGTCTTTTTCCAAAAAGAGTACTTTGCCTTCCATGTCTACAACATTAGATGAAGTATTAATTTAATTTAAAATTTTATAAAAATTTATAATAAATTATTAAGAGGAATAGCTCGATACAAAATTACTCTTGCTATATTAAGTGCTAACCAGAATGAGATGCAACTATTCCCACAAGAGCCAGCTGAAAAAGAAAAACATTATGTTAGATCTACCATTTTAAATTTTTCATTAAAATTATTTACTTGTTATTATTAATATTATTAATATATTATTATGAGGTCATTAGGTAATATAATATCAATTTTTATTTATGAAATCATTAGATAGTTATACGTGAAGAAAAATTAAATCTTACAAATAACAAATAATTAGGAAGTAAATTATGATAAAAAAAAACAGAAGATGGCTTGCTTACACATGATATAGTTAAAAGAGATAGACGTGAAAACTCCATTAAAGCTATTACTAAGAGACTTTAGATGCTTATTGAGTGTGAAGATGTTTACAATGTTATCGAGTATATATAGTGAAGTAGATGGTCTTTCTAATGATCGCATATTCTTGTTTTATTAATCCAACTGGTAATTTAATATACTATTAATAGGGGTGGAAGGAAGTGGGCCGAGTTAAGTTTAAATCTGATCGGTTAAAAAAATTGAAATATAAGTTTAGTCTGTAGTCTGTCTTAAATTTATTTTTGTATCTGAATCTAATCTTTTCGAAGGTTTTGTTAACTTGTTAGCCTACATAAAAATTTATTATTTTAGATATAGGTAAATAAACAATTCAAATTATGTTTAAATAGATTAACAAACTAAAAAATCAATGAGATTAAAAATTTGTTTATATTGATTTATTTTAACTTACTTATTAGCATAAATTTTATGAGACTATTTATTTAAGAGAATTTATGAAAACAATTTATAATATTGTTTGTAAAGTGTTTTTATATTATTTTCATAAGTTTTTCAAGATAATTAAATTTTTATTTTTATATTTTGATTCAAAGTATAAAATATGAAATAATGATAATAAAAAAATTATTCATATTTATTTATATAAGCCGATTTATTAGATTTAAAATGTTTTTTTATGACACGAGATCTAATTTTTTTAATTAAATGACCTCTTAAAAAATTATATAAGTTAGACCGTAAGCCACGGTTACTAATAAAACCTATTTCCCTCCTATTTCCCTCTAATTATCAAGTTTTCTATAACCTATGACTTATATTAGAAAACTACCGACAATTAATCAAGTATACATTTGATTATGTTTATGGAGAGTTGACTTTGTTAAAAGGTTTCAGCAGCCTCCATGCAGTGATTATAGTTTTCATGTGCGTGCGAGGTACGATGTCTCTCGACAATGTTGTGGGATTCCTTGCTTACATAGCATATGCATTTTTCTTTTAAATATTTTAACAATTATATATTTTTATTATAGAGATCCGCTATTTTAATCGATTATCCAATTTAATTTGATTTAATAAAAAATTTAATAGTTCGATTAATAGATCACTTATCTAATATCTACACTAGTATGATCAATCTGATTTTTAAAATATATAATATAGATTTTTTAGTCTTTAAAAATATTAAATATTTATAAATATTTAAAATTTTAACATATCATAATTTTATAAGTTTCAAATATAATCAACATGCACAACAAAATAGTATAAAATTTAAATTTAAATTATTAGATTTGTGATTTTATTATTGACAATAATTTTGTTAAAATATGTTTCACAACTGTTATAGTAGGTGTTGCTGCCTCTAGATGGTAAGTAAGATGTTGTGACATCTTTGTCAACTGATATAGCAGGTTCTATTGTTACTTTATTGACATATTTGATTTGATTTTGTGAGATTCTTTTGAATACATGTCATTGATTTGTGCAGGTCAAAAATATTTTACTTGGAACAATCGATTTTATTTTAACTGTACACTAGTTTCTAAAATTGGATGTTGAGAAAATTTAAGAAACTTATGATGTTTTGTAGTAAAATTTAAGGAGATTTTTCTGCACAATTGGTTCAGCCCTCAGCTTGTGAATCTACAACAAATTAGGTGAAGATTTCAAAGCTCATAGACTATTAAGGAGTTTATAAAAGAAAAACCTAAATCTAATGGTATTAAGAAGTTAAGAAAAAAAAAGGGAAAGGTTGGTATTCAAGAGTCTTAGAGTTTGAGAGTTTTTCAAGTGTGTTTTGTTTTTTGTATGTCACTCATGTGTCATTGTTTGATACACAGAGTTTGACTGATGTTCATTGTTTATTGTCAATCACTCATGTGCTTTTAAGTAAATAGTAAATTGTGTGTAATTGAAAGTATGTTCTTCTGTTATGGTCTTTTGTTATTATCACTGAGGTGATTGTGGGAAGTGAGAGGGATTCTCATATCTAGGAGGTTCCTAGGTAAAAGTTGCATAAGGTAGTGATTAGGTAATAGGTTATTGTTGTACCCTGATTTTTGCCCCTAAGATTCCTCTACCATCTCATATCAACTCAATCATATCAAGATCACACTAGGGTTTGGTTCTTCTCTCTATCTTTAGGTTTGCTCATGGGAGATCACCAAGCACCTTAATTTGTATATTGTGATCATATATGTTTTGTATTGATTAACTTTTTACTAACAAATACAATGAATGTCTGCTCTAATTAATGATACTATAGGTGAGGGAACAACACATTTCATCAGGTTAATTTATAGGTTCATGAGTTTATTTTCATGCCTTCTTCAACAAAGCTTTATTGAGATTAAAGCTTCATCATTGAAGATGCTTTAGAGTAATATCATGACAAGTTATACTATGATTCATCATGCCTCAAATTGTCAAAGATGGTCAAAAAATGCAAGGATTGATTGAAGAAGTTTTACCTAATTGGATAAGTTGTTGATTTCTTGATCACAAGTGCATAACTCTCTCAATTCTTAATATTTGGAAGTTGTTATTGTTGCTATGAGTTCTTATTATCATCCACAACAACTTCTATTCACATGGAAAAAGTGATTGTGCAAGAAATATTGTCAAAATTGAAAGGGGTTTCCAAGTTATTTTGGTGCTCTAGGAGCTAGGGTTTTTAACTTCTAAGGGCTATATCTTATTCATATTTTTATATTTTTGGGTGATTCCAAAGGTATGCTTATCCTTAAAGGGTTATCAACTAATCACTTCAAGAGTTTCAAAAAAACATTGTGTGGAAGATGCCTAAAGATAAAGAAAGATTACAAATCCTCTAGATAGGCCATCAAATTCTCTTATGTGACTTCAAAAGATCATAACTTGGTCAATTTTTATCTCCTTGAGCCCATTATTTTTTCACAATGGTCTTAATAATGTGAACTTTAACTCTTCGTTTATGTGCAAGACTTGAAAATGGGTGGAAGATTCCCTAAGAACTCAAAAGATTACAGGCCATCTCATGGATTTTCACTAATTTCACAAGGCCATAACTTTTTCAATATTTGGTATTTTTGAGTGATTAAAGTTTCACAATGCTCTTTGGGAAGCCTACTTCAAGATAGCATCAATGATCAAATCATGATTTTGGAGGAAGGCCTTCTTTGGAATCAAACACTATAGGTCACTTTTGAAGAAAAACTTAGAATTTTTCTAAGTACAAAAAGTCAGCATCTTTTTCTCAAATTTGACTCATCACAACTCTTAGCTCAAGCATCCATTTGATCTCATTCTTGGCACATTACAAAGATGGTGGCCTTATCTTTCAAATGCTTTAAGAATTATGCCCTAAGATCCCTTGAGCTATGAACACCATGGATTCAAAGTTGGTACCTTGAAATTGAAGTTTTCTCCAAAGTCAGAATTTGAAATCCATATTTTGACCTCTAAACACAAAGTTTTCACGCGTTTTTGCTTCTAATCATGTTTAGCAACTTTACAAAAGCATTTAGCATCATAAAATGCAGGATTTGGCTGAGTTTTGATGCTAAAAAAGTCACACATTACTCATGCTATAGATTCATACGAATTCACTCAATTACTCTCTCATCCACACGCTTAAGCATTTCCTCATCGTCTCCTATAAATAAGATGCATATTCCACCTATTTTCACAAGTTTTTGATTTCCAATTGACCCCTGTTCAGATTCCACACGAACTATGAATTTGAATTTCTGATTTCTTTCATTCTCTCTCCAAAACACCAAAAACTCCATTCAATTAGCTTCATTGAACTTCTCTGAAGCTAACCATACTCTTACCTTCAAGATTTGTGACCTATATTGATCTACAAAAGTCTTATTTCAGAGCCACTTTTTGCTACTTCGTTCAGGTAGATTTCTTGGTCAAATAAATCCAAATAAAAGACTAATTTACTCTCTTCATCCTTTTGATTCTCATGCTTTTTACAATTTGTGATTTCATTGAGATTTGAGTGAGATATTCCAGAATTTCGTGCTCGCTATTATTTCTACTTTTTCTCAATTCAAGCCTTGCTCAGTTTATATAAATTTTGCGCGAGGGTACCATTAGAATCGTCTTGAAGAGACGAATATAATGGTACCGGTCTGGTCCTCTAATTTTACAGTTTGAGGAACCCCAATCTAGGGCATCTGGAGGTTGAAGACGACCTACGTGTCATGCTTCAACTAATTAAGGTGTGACATGTAATTTTTTTGAATTCAATCCAGTATGTTTGCTTTATCATAGGCACGCTTTGAGAGCTCTTGGATCTGATTACTTCCATTAGTCAGACTTCATACAACGCACGAGAATTTTAGTTGTTTTTAAATATTAAAAGGTGATCCGGTGTAATTTCCAAAGCTGACCACGATATGCACAACGTGCCTAATCCTTTGTATATGATTACTAGCGCGTTTTGACTCTCATCCAATGGTCCATATTTTTTTAAATTTTATTTTATTTTCTGTTTTTTACACCAAACATTTAAAAAATCATAGAAAATTCATTTCTGACTCAAAAATAATGAAAAAATTCACAAAAATATTTTCAAATATTCTCTTTCTGATTTTTATTTTTTCATGATTTTATTTTCAGATTTGATATTTTTTATAATTTTTTCTTTATTTTGACTTGTTTCTAATTATTTAAAAATACTTTTTGGTATTTTTAAATTCTAAAAATTTTATAAAAATCATTTTCCCTATTTATGACTTTATGAAATTTTTCTAAAATTTTATTTTGACTTCTATTATTTTTGATCTTTTTCTTACTTATTTGAGTAATTTTAATTAGTTTAAAAATACTTTTCTGTTTTAAAAAAATTACCAAAAATTTTATAAAAATTATTTGAGATCACTTCTGATTTTTCTATGATCTCTTTTAATTTTTCTTTGATACTTTGAATATAGTTTGTTATTTTTCCTTTTATTTTTCATTTTAAAAACAATTTAAAAATTATTTTCCTTTTTTATTTTGTTCATTAAATGCAATTTATTTATTTTAATATATTCTGGCAATGTGATTTTTGATCATGAGATTCATTAATATCATTGGATCTTGAGTGTTGAGTTTAACTCCACCAAAATGGATGGATGATTTTATTGATAGTTTGATTAAAATCTTTGATTCAAATATTTGCCCTCCCTCTTCATTTTATCCCCTTCTCATTTGTGCTACATGTTGTTAGAGGATGATCTATATATCATCTCTCCAAACATATGCCACATAGATTGCTATTGACCAGTCTCAAAATAGGTGCGACTTCTACATAAGTCCACTTACTATTGCTTAACATAGCGCTAAATTTTGTCTCGATTCGAGAAATGATCATTCGTGGCCCAAACCTATGTTTGCAAGCCCAAGTATGTTTAATTTGAAACCTTTGATCCAATAATCTTGAGTTTCATTGTTAGGAGGCTTTGGTCTTATCAATCTTCTAATGAATCTTCATAAATTTTGGACTAAGTGAATCATTTAAACATCGTTGATCATTTGTTGTTGCCTCGAGATTTTGAAATGAATGATATACTTGACAAAAAGAAAATGAAAATTTTTGTTGAGATGCTTTGATTTTATCAATCTTCTAATGAGATTTCAAATTCAAGAACGTCATTCAACTAACCTCTAATTTCTAACCCATTAACAATTGATTTTTATTTTCATGCTTTTACTTTATGCCTTTACTTCTATGCACCATTTATTTTAGCATTTATATTTCATGCTATTTTCATCTTTGCTCACTTGAGCATTTATCTTTATGTCATTTTTATTTTTCTCACTTGAGATTTTCATTTTCTTTTTTGAAGATAGCAAATAACCAACTTGAACAATAAAAAACTTTAAGGTTACTCGGACTATTTGGTTACTATCCTTGGTGTCATACCCAAAATTTACCCTACCATTGTCTTATATTTGGGCTTCTGATTCAATAAAATGCACTATCTAGTTCGTATTCCTATGGGGGGTGTTTTAAGACAAAGGGGTTGTGTTGAGGAAAAATGGACCATCAATATCTAATAGCCCATTAGGTTTCTAGAGGTCCATTACAAGAGAGGGGGTGTATTTGTTTTAAACGAATGTGAACCAAACACTTTTTTTAATAAGGCCCATTAGGTTTTTTCGTAAGGCCTGCTTCAAGTTTAAAAGATGGCTCGAATTTGTTTGGGTCAAGGACCTATTGAAATCTCATTTTTTGGTGTACAAAAACAATTCCTCTTTTTGAGGCCAAATAGCGAGGTTCATCTGGTTTTCTATTTTTTTTTAATATTACATTATTATTAAGCATTATTATTCTTGTTATATTTACTTTATTAATTATCATTATTATTTTCATAATTGATTATTATTAGTATTATTATTTTAGCATTAACATTATTATTATTATTATTTTCTTATTGTTATTAACTTTACTATTTTTAAATTAAAACATGACATTAAAAAAAGGCTTAATTAAAAAGTGTTGTTTATGTTTTAATAAGTAAAAGTGTTGATGAAGAAGTTTTTCTCTTGTCCACAATCCATTTTCAAACTCGGAATTCAGGCCCAAACACTGTTGGCCCAATAGAAACAAAATAACAAAACAACGCATCCGGCCCAAACCACTACTAACAGGTACTGTAGAAATTTTTCTGCGCGCGTGGAGCAAAGGAAATGTTGTTCCAAATCGTTTTAAAATTCAAACGCGGAAACAATACCACTAAAACGCAGTAATTGCATAAAAACAGATTTCATCAAATTTGGAAACTAATTCAAACGCAGAAAACAGATCTTAACAAACTTGGAAATTTGCATTCAAATACGAAAAGAGAAATCAATACAATGTTTAATAATTTACAGACAACAAATTCAATACTTTCCTAAAATCAAAACCCAAATTAAACCTAAAAATTAATTTATAGAAAATTGACTATAATTCCTAATTTTCTAAAACCCAATTGTTATAAAAAGAGAAGAAACAGTAACGAAAAGGGGGACAGAAGAAATACAGCGAGAAATAAATAAAGAGAAAAAGATATAAAAAACAGTAAGAAAAATAACTTATTACAGTAGAGACAACTCCGATTTGTGACCACCGCAACCCACTGTCGCCTCTCTCCATCGTCCCATCACCGATCTCCAAACGCTAGCGCTCCGTACACCACCCCTTTGACGAAGCGCAGATCTGCCGCAATCTTCCTTATCACGTCATCCAGAAGCTCCGGTGAAGTCTCCTCATCACCACCATCGCCTTCTACAAAATTTCACCATTGTACCTGCAGAACGAAAGAAAAAGGGGATTAGAACCAAATCGAGACAAAACTCAGAACCGACGAAATAGGCTAAGGGATGGACGACTCAGCTTGCATTTTTGTTTGATGATTGTTTGTTTTTCTTTTATGTTTAGGGTTTAGATAGGAATCAGAGGCCGCCGTCGGGTAGGGGGAAGTTTTCATTTTAGGGTTTGGGGTATGAAGAAGAAGAATGGGTTAGAGAGAAAAGGAAAGGAGACTGAGAGAAAGTAATGTGTGAAACGTTACTTGGTAAAACAAAACATTTTTTTAAGTTTTATAATCACATGCGTGCCACCCCATTGTGTTACCATGCTCCCTTTAATTTTAGCCTTACGATCATCATCATACGGTTCCAACAACACGAGCCCACGGTGCCACGGTAAACTTCCCTGGGCCTAGGCCCAGTTTCTTATGCACACCCTTCTTCAATCCGTTTTACTGAACATGTGCAGCTTTGCACCCCCTGGCCTTCTGGGCCTGAATTCAAAATCCGAATTCAGCCCTTCCTAATAGCACCCCCCTAATTTTACTTTAATAAAATAATTCGCACCCCCTACTAATTTTTTTTTACTTATTATTTTCTTTATAAATTTAGTTATATATTTATTTATTTACTTATTTATTTTTCCTATATTTATTTATTTATATTTATACTTTAATATTTACAATTATATATATATATATATATATATATATATATATATATATATATATATATATATATATATATATATATATATATATATATATATATATATATATATATATATATATATATATATATATATATATATATATATATATATATATATATATATATATATATATATATATATATATATATATATATATATATATATATATATATATATATATATATATATATATATATATATATATATATATATATATATATATATATATATATATATATATATATATATATTATAATTAATTAATTATTTTAGACTTAGTTAAAAAACATATTTATTTACATTAAATCACATCTTTAAATTATACACCTAGAAACACTTCTCACCATATAATTTAATTTAATATTTATATCAAAATATTAAAACTCGCGGTTCATTAAATTACAACATCCGCAAGCGACACGTGGCAAATACTTGGCCACGTGATAAGGGGGCTATATCAAACTCCTCAGCTATACGTATAAAAATATTCAAACGATCACCAAATTGTTTTCGCAATAAATTAATTCAAAATTTCAAAAAGGAATGCAAATATATTTAAGTTAACTGCGTACTTGGTCTAACATACCCCTCTTATTCATACTCTTAGAACACATGTGCGGGAAATTCAAAATATATTTCATAATCCATAAAAAACACAAACCACCCGCGAACTATGAAATATGACTCTGATTCCTCCTAAGAGGATACGTAGGAATACGATCAAAATCGTGGCAATTCCCGCTAACTAAAATTCAAACCCTTTTCCCCCTAATTAAAATTAAAACCCTATTTCCTAAACATCGCGCTTCTAAACCTAGTATCCTTGTGAACAAGGTATTTATGGGGTGCCTAATACCTTCCCCTCGTCTAGAACAGAGTCCAAATCTAGAATCTACGAACTTTAGGGTTATTCCTTTATACTCCCTTCCTTAGGATTAAAATTAAGGGCGACGACTCTAATTTAAAAACCAGTTGCAACAGCTGGCGACTCTACTGGGGACTCAACCCTAGGTTTAGAAGCCTTATCCTTTAGTTTAAGGGTTTCTTATTTTTGGGTTTTTTATATTTGTTTAATTGTTGTTTACTTATTTTATTTATTTATTTATTTTCTTGCTTTTTCTTATTTTTCATTATATTTACATGTTTGTGGCGGGACTTTAAATTTTGCAAAATATTTTCAAATAAACCTTAGAAAGAAGGTTCGTCTATTAGCCAAGGGGATACATCATCCCTATGAGTTTATGTGACAACTTCACCTAGAGTCGGTGGAATTCCGGAAAAAAAATGTGTCTCAAGAGACATCCTATTGGGAAGTAGGACTTTGGAACGACACCTATGGCTCTTTGTATAAACCTCAAACTAAAATCTCATGATGAGACCTTTCACGACCTAGAGACAGAAGTTTCGGTCTGCAAAGAGACTCCGCTTAAGGGAGGCTCATGTGGCTTTCCCTTTAGTGTTATTCATGATACCCTTAAGGAAACCACCTTATGGGGAGGGTAGAATATCCATAAAACCAAGCTAAGATCCTACCTTCTAAGGGTTACTGTTCACTAAATCCCGTCGTTTAACATTTTATTCATATATTCATGCATCTCTACGTTTCACATGTTCATCATACACTATTTGCTTTTTTTTTTGTCTTATTCACAGGGTACAAAGAAATAAAATAAAAAAAGAGTAAAGGTTTTTTGTGTGAGTATCTGTAAATGAATGCTAAAGGAAAACAACTCGTTCGTATTAATGCTGCCAAGCCAGATGTGGCTCAAATCAAAGCTGTAAAGGAAAGATTATCTGAAAAGGCCATGAAAACATTTACTCGTCGCTATGGGGATATCTTGGATTTAATCAAAGTCGAAGTGCAGTTGGACGTTATTTCTGCTATAGTACAGTTCTACGATCCTCCGCTGAGATGCTTCACATTTCAAGATTTCTAGTTTGCTCTGACCTTAGAGGAACTGGATAGAATTCTGAACTTCTCCAAAGAAAAGGCTTATACAGGTATTGGACAAACCATTTATATCAAGATAATGGCCGAAGATTTGAGAATCCCTTATCCTGAGTTTTCTCTTAATTAAAGAAAGAAGGAGAAGTGCGAGGGATTAAAAGGTGTTATCTGGAGAGTAAAACTCTTGATTTGGCAAATAACAAAGAATGGGAATCTTGTGTTAACTGTCTTAGGCTGCTGATATTTGGTGTTGTCTTATTTCCATACACTATAGATTATATTATCCCTACAGCCATCAGTGTGTTTTGGGGTACAAAAACTTTTAATACAGATCCCACTCCAGCTCTGCTTGCTGATATCTACTACACCATTCATAAACGGTATGAGAAGAAGAGAGGTACCCTAAATTGCTATATTTCATTACTATACTCCTGGTTTATGACTCACCTTTACAAGAAAAGTTACTTGGTTCCGAATCTGACAAGGTATGAATGGCCTCAGAAGTTAAGATCTCTCACTGTTGTGTTCTGGTATGCTAGGAAGTTAGATATCAGTGATATTTTCTATAGTTGTGGGGATTTTCCTAATGTCACACTAATCGAGTCACAAGGCTGCATCAATTATAATCCCACCTTGGCCCTACGACAACTAGGGTATCCTCAAGAAGACAAACCTTTGGATGAACAACTCCAACAATTGATTGTTCATGACATGGGCAGAAATGACCGAGAGCTACTCAACAAAATCATTCGGGCTTGGAGTAGGATTAACAAAAGAAAAGCGGAAAACAAAAATGCAGTGGCAAAAGAACCTTACACTCAATGGGTTCTAAGCAGGGTGTAAATCATCAAACTTCCTTTTGATATAGATCCTGAATACAAGCAAGAGGTCCCAGTCACTCTTCCTATGTCTTTAGAAGAGGTAGATGATCTGAAAAAAGCATTGAAGCAGGCTCAGAGGGAGAAGGAAGAACTAGAGCCCAATCTTCTTAACCTGACCAAAGAGAAAAGACAAATGCAGCGCATACTCAAATCGTAAGACCAATAAATTCAAAAGGAACGCGAAGAATTTGAAAAGGAAAGTTTGAAAAGGAAGCGTTAAATCGAAGGGCTATTAAGTGCTACCTTTAATTTGGATTCCCATAATTAAAGGCTAGAAGATGCTGCCAATGAAATCAGAAGGTTGAATAGATGGTATGAAAAAGCCGTGCAGGAAAAGCAAGTGCTAGAAGAAGAGTTGAGGGCTCATATCCAAAGCTTGGCCCAAGTATCTTTAGACCAAGAAGAACAGTTGAAGTACCTCACCATCAGGCTTCAGGATAGCCAAGAGTCAGAAGTCAGAGAGCCCCTTGTGAAAATGAGGGAAGAAAGACATTTGGCCCATAAAACTGATGATTATGAGCAAATATGCCTCGAGTTGGAGGGCCCCCGGAAGGACTTCCTAATACAGCAAAGACTCTATACCGAGCTGAGAGCTGAAAAGATGTATTGGGAAGAACAGTATACAAAGATTGCCCAAGCAGGAAGGGATAACCACAAGATAATTCCCAACCTCTACCAAGAGTACCGATACTACAAGGATAAGCATGAGAAGCTCGCGTTCTTGGCTAACAACCTTATCAAAGATATTCCCAGAAGTTTAAAGGACGCAGAAAGTACAATGGTCCCTCTCCCGGAGGACGTTGACAATTTTCTCAAGCTATACAGAACAATGGTCGATCATTTTAGAGAAGACCTTCGCAAGCGGCCTTAGAAGATTATTTCCTTTTGTTTATTTCCTTTCCATAAAGTTTACTATTTATGAATTATAATACTTTTCAGTATCTGAAATTTATTATCTTTTTAAAGACGATTGGCGTTCCAATAAAAGCATTATGTTTCCTAGCTTGTTTGTGTATTCACTTCCCAGATACTCACCAAATTAAAAAAAAAAGGAAAACATATATATATATATATATATATATATATATATATATATATATATATATATATATATATATATATATATATATATATATATATGCCCATGTGCATAAGACACACAAAGCATAAATCTTAACATCATGCATACATAACCATGCATTCATAAAAACATTACATCTCATAAATTTTCCACTCAAAAACTCATATTTTTCAAAAATATTCTCCAGTTGAACCATTGGTAGAAGGAAACCACCACCTCTTTGGCCTCCGTATCAAACAAGAGCTCACCAACTAAGAGCCATGGAACAAATATAAGAGAATTAATCAGCTTTAAAGTTAGATTTGGAACAAGTTAAAAGCAACATCGACTCAATGAGGGGATACATGAGTCATGTTATTCTAGCTTTGAAGAGTATCATTGATAGACAATAAAAGATTCCCAGAGTAGCTTTCGGAGAAATAACCCAAGTTATTGGCGCATCGGGCGGTCACCAACTGAGAAAAGGACTGGAAACCGGGCCACATAAATCTGTCATGGCTCAACACGAGACAAGACAAGAATCTTAGGGGTTTATCCGACCTCCACCAAAGGCAGGGGCATCTCATACCCTGCAAATTCCGGTTAATCATGTTTACGATTACTCTGACTTACAATACAGAGATCACGATCTGGAGTATGTTAACCAGGCATCGCAGAAAGTGACCACTATCGCTACTGTTGAAAACCCGTTGGCATTAGATCAATACAAATCTCTAGAAGAAAGGTTGAAAGTCGTGGAAGGATATGATGCTTTTGACGTCGATGCCCTCTAAATGGGTCTTGTTTCGGATGTAATAATCCCACCGAAGTTCAAAGTACCTAACTTTGGAAGATATAAGGGGCTCACTTGTCCAAGAAACCACTTGATCATGTACTATAGGAAAATGCATGCCTACACTCAGAACCAGAAGCTAATGATTCATTGCTTTCAGGACAGTTTAAGTGGAGCATCACTGGATTGGTATATGCAGTTGGAAAGGACACATATAAAAACATGGGCAAATCTTGCCAATGCGTTCCTGAAGTAGTATAAGTACAACCTGGATATGGCACCTACCCGCACACGGCTCTAGAACTTATCCTAGAAGAAGAAAGAGTCCTTCAAAGAGTAAGCTCAAAGGTGGAGAGAGATGGCGTCTCGAGTACAACCACCACTTATGGAGAAGGAATTAGTCAACATGTTCATGGAAACCCTACAAGGGATATACTAGGAAAAGATGGTAGGGAGTATTTCTTCAGGATTTTCTGACTTAGTGACTATTAGAGAAAGGATAGAGATAGTGATAAAGAACATAAAGATTCAAGGGGGTCATCAAATGCTCCTTTTAATGCAAAGAGGCCGGTCCCTAATTTTACAAAAAGGAAAGAGGGTGAAGTTAATGTTGTGGCTTCACAATGAAGAGCACAACAACCATTGATGATTCTGCGGGAGCAGCAACAACAGAATAAGTTTGACAGACCTCTTTGGAAGTTTGACCTCCTCCTTATGCCACCTAGCCAGTTATTACAGCATTTAGTCAAAGCGTCTTTGGTAGAGCTCAAACCTCTAGCTCCACCACCTGGGGCACTCCCACCAAGATACGACGCCAATGCTAGATGTGAGTATCATGCAAATTCTTCAAACCACACCCTAGAGAAATGTCGGGCCTTTAAGCATAAGGTTCAAGACTTATTAGAGGCTCAAGATATTACCTTCGAAAAGCCAAACATTAAATCAAACTCCATGCCTACGCATGGTGGCCCGACAATAAATGCAATCGAGGTAGTCACCGACTGTGGGGCAGGAAAACAAGCAAAGTCTTTGATAAGACTGTTGAAAGAATATTTGGTAGAATGCGGGTTCTTGTTGGAACATAACAAAGCTTTTGAAAAGACCTTACAACAATTGGTGGATGAGGGGATAGTCTAATTCGGACCATACCTTGAGGCTAAGTATACAACAACAATTGAAGGAAGTACGAAGAAACCATTGGTGATTCCTTATCAATAAATAAATCATGATAATAAAACTCTCGTGATTCTGTGGGGAGATTTGATAGAAACCCCTATAATAAAGCAAACTCTGAAAATACCAGTAGCACCAAAGGCTACCATGGTAACAAAAGGGCCATCTCCTACCCCTTACAAAAGTGACAAGGTAGTACCATGGAATTATGATCTGGATGTGTATGTCAATGGCTTGAAACAAGAATGTGAGCCATCACCAAGTCAAGAACCTGTAATTTCAAATATAGCAGGGATGGGGGGCATAACCCGTAGTGGCCTGGTGTTCGGAAATAAACCATTGGAGAAGAATGAAAATGTTCCGAAAAACAAAAGCGACTTGTTGACAAAAGAAAAAGGGAAAGCGGTAGAAGAGGTGAATCAAGAGCCTGCAAACAAAGGTTTTACCGACCAAGAGGCCGATGAATTCTTAAAGATAATTAAGAGAAGTGACTATAGGGTGGTGGATAAACTTCACCAAACTCCAGCCAAGATCTCCATACTCTTGTTGCTCATCAATTCAGAAGCGCATCAGGATTCTTTGATGAAAGTCTTTAGTTCTGCTCATGTTGCAGAAGAAATCACCGTGAACCAATTTGATAATGTGGTAGCAAATATAACGTCTGGGTCCTATTTGGGTTTCAAAGACAGTGAGTTACCTCCACAAGGCCGAGCTCACAATCAGACACTACACATTTCAATATAGATAGGTACTACGAGTATATCCATAGTACTTACTGATATTGGTTCTGCCTTTAATGTGTTACCCAAATTTAGCCTGATGAAGTTAACACTAGATGGTGTTATGATAAGACCAAGTTCCAAAATAGTCAAAGCTTTCGATGGTTCTCATAATATGGTGTTCGGAGAAGTAGATCTTCCTATCAAGATAGGTCCTCACATGTTCTATATCACCTTTCAAGTCATGGATATAGAACCGGCATAGACATGCTTACTCGGATGACCTTGGATTCATGCGGCAGGGGCAGTCACGTCAACCTTACATCAGAAGTTAAAATTCTTTTTTAAAGAAAGATTAGTCATAATTGGTGGATAAGAGGACATCTTCGTGAGTCACATTGAGTTCTACAGGTATATCAGTGCTGACAAAGACTACATAGCTACACCGTTTCAAGTACTAGAGGTCGCTTCAACAATAACCTTACCAGTAGAAAATGTCAAAAAGCCCAGTATGACTTCATGGAAAGACTTACAAATAGGTGTGGAAAATGGTGACTTGAAAGGTTGGGTAAAGCTCCCTGAGATATCTGAGAAGAAGAACCATTTTGGCTTGGGTTATGAATCATCGAAGGCTACTCTAAAAGGGAAAGCACGATTTCCACCAATCCAGGAGACCTCCATCAGCAAAGGGGTAGAACATGGGGAAGAAGTGGCAATGGTGTCCCACAAAAATACCATCAAAAGGGCAACAAATTTCATCCGTGAATGCGCCCCAAACGAAGAGTTAAAGAACTGGACATTTTTGGAGATTCCTGAAATTTTCTTTCCAAAGTAATTTTATTTGTTTTTGAAAGAACTTATGCCAAGCCGAGGCATAGGGGTTATTTGTAAGGGTCCCCGTGTGTTTCAATCAATATTTATGAATAATAAAAATGTGTTTTGTATTCAATTAAGATCCTTGTTTTTCTTCTTGCATTTATCCTATATATTTTAAATGGAAATGTTTTCTCGCATATGCATTTTCCAAATTCACATACTAAACAAAAATTGCATCAAAACATGATAAATGTGCAGATCCATTCCCAAAATCACCAATAATGTTATTGCTACTATCTGATATGATTTTGATAATCCCATCAACTAAGCTGAAGAGAAAGATGTTGAGGATCTTGAACTTTCTGAAGAATTGGCAAGAAGCATAGAACAAAAGGCTGACAACATACAACCATACCAAGAGCCTATTGAGACTATTAATCTCGGTACAACAGAGGATCCAAAAGAGGTCAAGCTAGGGGAAACTTTATAAGAAAGTATTAAAGAAAACCTGATCAAGTTATTGCACGAGTATGTGGATATATTTGCATGGTCCTACAATGACATGCCAGGGTTGGATACAGACATTGTGGTGCACAGGTTGCCTCTCAAAGAAGGTTGTCTTCCAGTCCAGAAAAAGCTCAAGCGAACTCGCCCAGATATGTCCATAAAAATTAGGGAAGAGGTTCTTAAGCAATTCAATGCAAGGTTCTTGGTAGTGGTAGACTATCCACCATGGATAGCTAACATTGTACCAGTGCCTAAAAAAGATGGCAAAGTACTCATGTGTGTGGATTTCCGGGATCTAAATAGAGCAAGTCCTAAAGATGACTTCCCTTTACCTCACATAGATGTTCTTGTAGACAACACAACTCAAGCTTCAGTATTCTCATTCATGGACGGCTTCTCAGTGTATAACCAGATTAAAATGGCGCATGAAGATATGGAGAAGACTACCTTCATGACACCTCGGGGAACTTTCTGCTACAAAGTAATGCCATTCGGTTTGAAGAACGTAGGGGGCAACCTATCAACGAGCAATGATGACACTGTTCCATGATATGATTCACAAGGAGGTTGAGGTGTACGTAGATGATATGATCACCAAATCTCATACAGAGGAGGACCATATCATACACTTATAAAAGTTATTTGGTCGATTGTGAAGGTTTAAATTAAGGTTGAACCCAAACAAGTGTACTTTTGGTGTCAGGTTAGGCAAGTTATTGGGTTTTATTGTAAGCCAGGATGGTATCAAAATGGACCCCGCCAAAGTAAAAGCTATACAAGAGATGCCAGCGCCAAAGACAGAAAAAGAGGTTCAGGGTTTCTTAGGGCGATTGAACTACATTTCAAGGTTCATATCACACCTAACCGCCACATGCGAGCCTATATTCAAATTACTGCGAAAAGATCAAACAGTAACATGGAAAAGGATTGCCAGACAGCTTTTGAGACGATAGAGAAATATTTGCAAGAGCCACCAATATTGATGCCACCAATTCCGGGGAGACCTCTCATTATGTACCTAACAATGCTTTAAGGATCGATAGCAAGATGAAACAGGTAAAAAAGAGCATGCGATCTATTACCTCAACAAGAAATTCACTGACTGTGTAACCAGGTACTCGCTCCTTGAGAAAACTTGTTGTGCACTGGCTTGGGCTACCCAAAAGATTAAGGCAATACATGTTAACGCGTATCACGTGGCTAATAGCAAGGATGGATCCTTTATGTGTTCGAGAAACCAGCTCTTACAGGGAGGATTGCTCGATGGCAAATGTTACTATCAAAGTACGACGTATTATATGTTACCCAAAAAGTTATCAAGGGTAGTGTATTAGCTGATCATCTAGCCAACCATTGCCAGAGTATCAGCCAATGAAATTTGAATTTCCGGACGAAGATGTTATGCCTATTGATGACTACGAAATACCAGGACCCGATGAAGGACGTGAACCAGGGGCACAGTGGACACTTCATGTTTGAAAGGGGTTCAAATGCATTAGGACATGGTATTGGGGCAGTTTTAACTTCTCCAAAGAGTTACCACAAACCTTACACTGCAAGGTTATGTTTCGACTGCACCATTAATATCGCCGAATATGAAGCTTGCATCTTAGGGCTGGAAGCTGCCATTGATCTGAGAATCAGATACTTTAAATTATTTGGAGACTCCACAATGGTCATATGTCAAGTCAAAGGTGAATGGGATACTAAACAACCAAACTTGATTCCATACCGGGATCATGTTTTGAAGCTAGCTGCGGAATTTACCAAAATTACTTTCAACCACATCCCGCGAGAAGAAAATCAAATGGCAAATGCTCTAGTTATGTTTAAGGTAACTTGGCCCAACCACGAACCACACATCACTATCAGACATTTTGAAGATCCATAACATTGTCTCTCTATTGAAGAAGGACTGGATGACAAGCCTTGATTCTACGACATCAAGAGATATCTTGAAAATCAAGAATATCCAGAAAATGCCTCTATCATCGACAAACGAACTCTATAAAGGCTAACATCAAAATTCTTTCTGAGTGGTAATGTACTCTACAAAATAAATTACAATATAGTGTTACTCAGGTGTATGGAGAAACAAGAAGTGGATACGCGTATGAGGGAAATCCACGAAGGCACCTTCGGAACCCATACAAATGGGCATGCCATGGCAAGAAAATTCCTACGGGCATGGTATTACTGGTTAAAAATGGAAGTAGATTGCTATCATTATACAAACACCTGCCATAAATGTTAAATCTACGCTGACAAAATGAATGTACCACCTACTCCTCTGAATGTCATGAGCTCTCCTTGGCCATTCTCAATGTGGGGAATCAATATGATAGGTATGATCGAACTGAAGGCATCTAACAGACACCGATTTATACTGGTCGCCATCAATTACTTCACCAAATGGGTAGAGGCAACATCATACGCAAATGTGACAAGCCAAGTGGTCACTCGTTTCATCAAGAAAAATATCATATGTTGATATGGAGTTCCAAACAAGATCATAACTGATAACGGGTCTAATTAAAATAACAAAATGATGAAAGAATTATTCAACGATTTCAAGATTGAGCATCATAATTCCTCACCATATCGACCCAAGATGAACGGGGCCGTCGAAGCTGCAAACAAGAATATCAAGAAAATTATTCAGAGGATGGTGAAGACATATAGAGATTGGCACGAAATGCTTCCCTTTTCCTTACATGACTATCGTAGATCAGTATGCACATCAACATGTGCAACCCCTTTTTCACTAGTATATGGCATAGAGACGGTACTCCCAGTTGAGATAAAAATTCCATCACTCTGAGTCCTAATGGAAACTAAGCTCAAAGAAGCTGATTGGGTTCAAGCACGACTTGATCAGCTCAACCTTATTGAAGAGAAACATTTGACAGTTGTGTGCCACAATCAATTATATCAGAAACGGATGAAGAAAGCCTTTGACAAGAAAGTCCGTCCCCGAGTATTCAGAGAAGGAGATCTAATACTGAAGAAGATCAAGTTGCCTCGTCTCGATTCACATGGTAAATGGAAACCCAATTACGATGGTCCATTTATGGTAAAAACGGCCTTTTCCGGTGGTGGTCTTATCCTCACAATAATGGATGGGGAAGAATTACCACATCCAGCAAATACAGACGCAGTCAAAAAATACTATGTATAAGAAAGCTCGCTAAGCTCGACCCCTAAAAAGGCGACTTAGGAAAAAAGGAGCGTCCCAAGGGATTGAGAACCCTAAAAGGGTGATCCAGGCAAAAATTAGGGACATACACCAAAAAAAATTATCCTGGTGGATTGAAAACCCGAAAGGGAGACCCAGGCAAAAATTAGGGATTTCATTCAAAGAAATAATGAACAAAAAGACTGCAATCTAAGAACCACAACTACGAACCACGAAGGAAGGGATGGGTCTAAATCATCCGACTCAAAAGCAAAGAATATTGGAGCTATCAAGAGAATACCAGGGAAAATGGCAGTAGAAATCATTATTTTCATTGCCATTTACAACTTCTTATAAAAACTTTTTGTAATTACCTCTTTCTAGGGATTGCATCTTGTATACTTGTCTGTTCAGAGGCATATTTATCAATAAAAACATTGAAGTTTTCTTCAAATATTTCAATTGCGTTTCTTTTTTTTACTTGTTTGCAAAGTACTATAATTATTTTTTGTGAATATTATTTGAAATCATTTTTGGGGAATTGACATACCAATAAAAGCATTTGATAAAACATAGAAAATAATTTTGGTTAGAAAAACATTGAAGGAGTATTCACGTTTACATCCACGTCCACGTCTATCTCTATGCTCGCGCCTACGTTTGCAACTATGTCAATATCTGTGCCAACGTTCATGTACTACGTCCACGCCTACGCCTATTCCTACGATAAAAACATCAAGACCTCACTGACATCTTTCACCAAATCCAAATCCACTTGGAGATACAACAATGGGCAGCAAACACCATTGGGGAGTTGGTAACTACGAGAATCCGATGGTTTAACAAAATATATTTATCAAGAGTATACGCATACATTTGGGGCATACACATACATTTGGGGCATACACATACATTTGGGGCATACACATACATTTGGGGCATACACATACATTTAAGGCATGTACATACAAACATTTGGGGCATAAGAACATAAGCATTCATGTACATACACATACAAACATTTGGGGCATACGTCACACTTGGACAACACATCCGTTTAGGGAATTATGCATACATGGCATCTTGCAAAGCTACTCTGGTTAAGATTACAAATTCTTTTGAGGTTTTTTTTCTTCATGTTGATAATGATTGAGACGATACGACCAATATCATCATGAATTTGGGGTTTATTTTCTTCATGTTTATAATGGTTGACACGACACGACCAATATCATCATGAGTTTGGGGTTCATTTTCTTCATGTTGATAATGGTTGAGACAACACGACCAATATCATCATGAACTTCAGGTTTACTTTCTTCATGATAATTATGGTTGAGACGACACCGACCAATATCATCACGAGTTTGGGGTTCATTTTCTTCATGTTGATTATGGTTGAGACGACACGACCAATATCACTATGAATTTGGGGTTTATTTTCTTCATGTTGATAATGGTTGAGACGAAACGACCAATATCATCATGAATTTGGGGTTTATTTTCTTCATGTTGATAATAGTTTAGACAACACGACCAATATCATCATGAGTTTGGGGTTTATTTTCTTCATGTTGATAATGGTTGAGACGACACGACCAATATCATCATGAATTTGAGGTTTATTTTTTTCATGTTGATAATGGTTGAGATGACACAGCCAACATCCTCATGAGTTTGGGGTATATTTTTCTTCATGTTGATAATGGTTGAGACAACACAACCAATATCGTCATGAGTTTGGGGTTTATTTTCTTCATGTTGATAATGGTTGAGATGACACGACCAATATCATCATGAATTTGGGGTATATTTTTCTTCATGTTGATGGCTATGGTTGAGACGACAGGACTAACATCATCGTGAGTTTGGGGTATTTTCTTCATCTTGATAATGGTTGAGATGACACGACCAACATCGTCATGAGTTTGGGGTATATTTTTCTTCATGTTGATGGAAATGGTTGAGAAGACACGACCAACATCATCGTGAGTTTGGGATTTTTTCTTCATGTTGATGATTATGGTTGAGATGACACAACAGACCTCATCAGTGAATTTTTGGGTTCCATAGCTTCAAATCTAGCATATTTCGTTTGATTATCGAATTTTGGTTGAGGGCTGATACAACCAACATCGTCATTCCAAGTTCCAAATATCTAGTTTCAAGCTAGTTTCAATTATCTATCCCCTAGGTTGCAATAAATATGCAAATCTTCAAGGTTATATTATTTATCCCCTAGGTTGTGATAAACACACAGGTCCATCCTCGAATTGTTTACTCCCTTGGTTGCAGTAAACATAACGAAATTTGTGTAATCCATTGCATCAGTCTCCATGCAGCAATGTGTTATCAAACTTTGTTTTATTCTTCCCCTAGGTTGAGATGAATATACAAAATCTGCATCACAAACCTACTATATTAGTCTCCTAGCATTAGTAGGCCAGCTTTTCAAAACTTGTATCATTTACCTCCTAGGTTGCGGTAAATAAGCAAGTTCTGCAATCCCTTAGATACTGACGAGTTATCCGCGTCGTCGTGTCTAAATTCTATCAAAACTTGGGTTCAAAGCTGGCAGGATGATACATCATCATCCTATTATTCACGCTCATAGGAAACACTGTACATCGTATTCTTATACTAGCTCAGACAAATCTCTGGGTTTTCCAATATTTAATAAACTTCCGATTAAACGTGCGAGACCTGCGTATTCTCGCACTATTCAATCGAAAGGTAATTAAATATGGGCAGTTGTCATACCCAAAATTTGTCCTACCCTTGTCTTATATTTGGGCTTCTGATTCAATAAAATGCATTATCTAGTTCGTATTTCTATGGGGGGTGTTTTAAGAAAAATGGGTTTTGTTGAAGAAAAATGGACCATCAATATCTAATGGCCCATTAGGTTTCTAGAGGTCCATTACAAGAGAGGGGGTGTATTTGTTTTAAAGGGATGTGAACCAAACACTTTTTTAATAAGGCCCATTAGGTTTTTTCATAAGGCCTACTTCAAGTTTAAAATAGGGCTCGAATTTGTTTGGGTCAAGGGCCCATGGAAATCTCTTTTTTTTGGTACAAAAACAATTCCTCTTTTTGAGGCCCAATAGCGAGGCCCATTTGGTTTTCTATTTTTTTTAATATTACATTATTATTAATCATTATTATTCTTGCTATATATACTTTTATTAATTATCATTATTACTTTCATAATTGATTATTATTAGTATTATTATTTTAGCATTAACATTATTATTACTATTATTTTTTCTTACTGTTATTAACTTTACTATTTTTAAATTAAAACATGATATTAAAAAAAGGATTAATTAAAAAGTGTTGTTTATGTTTTAATAAGTAAAAGTGTTGATGAAGAAGTTTTGCTCTTGTCCACACTGCATTTTCAAACCAGGAATTCGGGCCCAAACACTGTTGGCCCAATAGAAACAAAATAACAAAATAACGCATTCGGCCCAAACCACTACTAACAGGTACTGTAGAAATTTTTATGCGCGTGTGGAGCAAAGGAAATGATGTTCCAAATATTTTTAACATTCAAATGCGGAAACAATGCAACTTAAACGCAGTAATTGCAAAAAAACAGATTTCATCAAATCTAGAAACTACTTCAAACACAGAAAACAGATCTTGACAAACATGGAAATTTGCATTCAAATATGAAAAGAGAAATTAATACAATGTTCAATAATTTACAGACAGAAAATTCAATACTTGCCTAAAATCAAAACCCTAATTAAACCTAAAAATTAATTTATAGACAATTGACTAAAATTCCTAATTTGCTAAAACCTAATTGTTATAAAAAGAGAAGAAACAATAACGAAAAGGGGGACGGAAGAAATACAGCGAGAAAGAAATACAGAGAAAAAGAGAAAAAATAGTAAGAAAAATAACTTATTACGGTAGGGACAGCTCCAATCTGTGACAACCGAAACCCACCTTCGCCTCTCTCCATCGTCCCATCACCGATCTCCAAATGCGAGCGCTCCGTACACCACCTCTTTGATGAAGCGTAGATCCGACACGATCTTCCTTATCACGTCGTTCAGAAGCTCCGATGGAGTCTCCTCATCACCACCGCCTCCTTCTACAAAACTTCACCACCGTAAATGCAAAACGAAAGAAAAAGGGGATTAGAACCGAATCGAGACAAAACTCATAACTAACAAAAGAAGGTAAGGGATGGACGACTCAACTTGCATTTTCGTTTGATGATTATCTGTTTTTATTTTCTATTTAGGGTTTGGATGGGAATCAGAGGCCACTGTCAGGTAGGGGGAGTTTTTGTTTTAGGGTTTGGGGTATGAAGAAGAAGAATGGGTTAGAGAGAAAAGGAAAGGAGACTAAGAGAAAGTAACGTGTGAAATGTTACTTTGTAAAACAAAACTTTTTTTAAGTTTTATAATCCCACGCGTGCCACCCCCATTGCGTTACCATGCACCCTTCAATTTCATCCTTACAATCATCATCATACGGTCCCAACAGCACGAGCCCATGTTACCACGGTAGACCTCCCCACACGGAGTCCACACGGACTCTCCTATTTACTTTGGGCCTAAACCCAGTTTCTTATCCACGCCCTTCTTCAATCCGTTTTACTGAACATGTGCAGCTTTGCACCCCCTGGCCTTTCGGGCCTGAATTCAAAATCTTAATTCAGGCCCTTCCTAACAACAGTCCCCTAATTTTACTTTAATAAAATAATTCGCACCCCTTACTAATTTTTTTACTTATTATTTTATTTATAAATTTAGTTATATATTTATTTATTTATTTATATTTATAATTTAATATTTATAATTATATATATTATTTATTATTATAATTAATTAATTATTTTAGACTTAGTTAAAAAATATATTTATTTACATTAAATCACATCTTTAAATTATACACCTAGAAACACCTCTCACCATATAATTTAATTTAATATTTTATATAAAAATATTAAAACCTGCAATTCAATAAATTACAACATCTGCAAGTGACACGTGGTCAATATCTGGCCACGTGATAAGGGGGCTATATCAGACTCCTAAGCTATACGTCATAAAATATTCAAACGATCACCAAACTATTTTCGCAATAAATTAATTCAAATTTTTGAAAAGGAATGTGAATATATTTAAGTTAACTGCGTATTTGGTCTAACAAACTCCACCTATTCATACTCTTAGAACACATACATGGGAAATTCAAAATATATTTCGCAATCCATAGAAAACACAAACCACCCGCGAACTACGAAATAGGACTCTGATTGCTCCTAAGAGGATACGTAGGCATACAATCAAAATCATGGCGAGTCCTGCTAACTAAAATTCAAACCCTTTTCCCCCTAATTAAAATTAAAACCCTATTTCCTAAACATCGCGCTTCTAAACCTAGTATCCTTGTGAATAAGGTAGATAAGGGGTGCCTAATACCTTCCCCTTGTCTAGAACTGAGTCCAAATCTAGAATCTCTGAACTTTAGGGTTATTCCTTTATACTCCATTCCTTAGGATAAAAATTAAGGGTGACGACTGTAACTTAAAAACCAGTTGCAACACTTGGCATTTTGGAGTTATGGACTTCTTGGAATTAGGAGTAGATACCTTGACCACCCTTGACACCTTGTGGCTTCTATTGTTATCCAGAAATATCTTGTTGTTTCCCTAGCGTGTATTTCCACGTCATTTCATCTAAACTACCATAAGTTTCCAGTTTCAAGTCTTTCCATATTCCCACAGAGTCTGTCACATCTCATACATCATTCAAAAAAATATATGTCAAAAAAGAGTCCATGCATCCTGTGATACGGTGGGAGAACTGACTTGATGTTTCGCGTTTCGATCGCATTTATACGGATAGCAAGAGTCTCCACCGACTTTTCTTTTATCCAAAAGGAAAGGTAAAAAAGCACAGGAAATACCTTTCGAGATTATTTCTCGGGTTCGAGGGGTAGATTATGAAAAGGGAAGGTATTAGCACCTTTTTCATCCATGGTTTTCCATGGGCTCTTAGTTACTCGTTTAGATCACTTGCTCTCATTTGACAGTGTGCTTGTGGTGTGGGCTTTGAAAGTATTTTGAAAAATCTCTTTGTAATGGTTCTCGTCTCTATAAGAACGCGTACAAAGTTTTTGTTTTGAAAAGTGTTTCAAAGATGTGTTTGTGAATCGTGTTTCGGAAAGTGTTTTGAAAAGATGTTTTGTAATGGTTCTCGTCTCTATAAGAACGTATACAAAATGTTTCATCCTTTTGAAAATGTTTTGAAATGAAAGTGTAGGTGTAAAGAGTTTTTATCGTGAGCAAGCGAGTAACTAAGAGCGAATCTATCTACTCGAAAGGTCTTAAATTGTTCTTTTCTTCCTCCTTTTAATGGTGTTATCTTACCATTGATTTGGGTAAGAAGCCCCACCGTTGGATGTGAAGGGACAGGCGCGGGTCAATTTTACAATCATTGAAAGCAACTTATGAGACGTTTTAGCAATTTTTGTAAGGGACGAGATCGTTTTATCAAAGGCAACATTGAGGGTCATCGAGGGACTATGATCTTTTTTTATTGAAGGGTCATTGCTAAAGCGTCCCATATTCGAGGGACATGATTGTATTTCCGAGGCAACGAGCGAGGTTACCCTAGAGGTGCACGTGTGAAAAAGTGTATTGGTTTCAAGTTATTTTATTCTTCGATTAGGTCATCTAGCGATTGATTTTTGAATCTTGCCATACACGCCTAATTACTATACAGTATATGGAAAACAATAAATTGCGGGAATTGAAATTCTACGCTATTACAAAGTATTCGGGAATGGGGGTACAATTTTTACAAATGGGGATGAATCAAATGAGATAGGAGTGTCTGAATAACAAGCAATACAACCAAATCGAATTTCGTGCGATTTAATTAAAGCTATGATAATCCATGAAAATAAAATTAACACAATATGGAAATGAAATGTTAAATATTTACTTGAAAAGAGAAAAGTAAAACCTATTCTAAAAATAAAAATAATTGATTAAATTATAATCTTTATTTTTGTATTTCAATTACTTGAGTAAAATCTAAAGAAAGAAAATAAACTAAATTATTATTATTTTTTTTGGTGTTTTATTATATGTAAAATTAAATTCTATTAAAGAAAGAAAAATGATAAAAATTATTTACAAAAACCTAAATCAAACTAATAAAGATATATTTTATGTTTTATTAGTAATTTGCATAGCAAAAAAAGAATGTAAGAAGAAAACAAATTAAAAAACGCATGGGCTTAAGTTGGGTTTGAGAATGAGGCCCAAAGAAGTTAAATGCTATTCTTGCTGAAACAAATAACAAACCAAGGGAAGGGGTATGGCCAGTAAAACGCATGGGCTTTAGGGATGTTCACTGGGCTGTCCAAACGCTTGTTAGCAAAAACATAATCTAGTTTCTAAACCAAATTATGCTATTGATTAAGGGAAAAAATAAAATTAGGATTTGGAACCCTTGGTCACTCATGGCGCTGCTAGCTCATCTCCTTCGCTCATCTCTGTTCATCTTGCTGAAACCTCTAAATGTTCTCACTAACCATCCCTGTTTAACCTCATGACCGAATCACCCTCTTCTACCTCCTTATCTCACCGTGATTTGCATTTTTGAAAACCCTAAGTTTTGAAATCAGTCCTAAACCTAAGAGACTCGAAATTGATTCGTCTCTGACCTCTCTGAAACTCCGTTGCCGGAACACCGAACCTCTCGCCTCCCTAACCGAGTTCTAAAGATTTTCTTTGAAAAAGGGTAAGGTTCTGTTATTTTCAAAAAAAAGAGCTTACAAGTTTCCAACAATTTTCCTATCTTGTTTATGTTTCTGACTATCTCGTTCTTTCATATGCAGGAAATCATGTTATGGAATTATGATAAAGAGGAGAAAATCATACCTATTGGATATTTTTTCTGTGAAATAGGAAAGGGAAGGACGAGACTGAGGATTGTGTTCTGTGGTGGCTGGAGTTGCACAAGGGGAAGAGATGAGGATGAAGGCGTGGCTTTTCTGACTCGTTGGTAACTTCTTCTATTTTTCTTTGTTGAATGATGATGATTAACATTTTTTTTGGATTTTTGTGGTTTGTTAACTGTTTGGGACTTTTTTGTTTGATGCTTTGTTTTTGAATGGAGGTTTGGTACTAGTTCACAGTTTGGGATCTTTCTTGGATATGTTACTGGTTTGCTGTTTGGGTTTTAGGCTTTTCGAGTTTTGGTTTGGTTACAGTTTCTTTGGTTTGATGGTGGTGACTGGTTTTTGAGAGTTGGATGCTGGTTTTTCTATCTTTTCAGTTTGATACCTGTTGCCGGTCTTCTGAGTTTGAGACTTGTGTGTTTTTTCTTTCTATTGCCCTCTTCCTGTTATATTGACCCTGCTTCTGTTATATCCATATTCAATGGTGGGAAACCAAAAAATTTGAATATTTTAGTATATTGTCCTTATGGCTTTTTTGTTGCAGTTTTGTTTTCTTCCATTTTCTATGCAATTTGTGACAGACTGTGGGCAGGGCAGCAAGGCTGTGCATTTTTAGGCAATTCCAATAACCTAGGTGACTTCTTTCCTCTCTTCTCTCTCAATGACAATGAGAAAACAAATTGCTCTTTTACCTTTTTTTTCTAATTCTGAAAGGTTTGCATGAAAAATGATGATATATTGCTTCTTGAGCAAGTTTTGCTATTTTATTTGACTTAGCTATTTGCTTACTTGCTATATTGCTGCCTCGTTTTTTGTTGATGTTGCTGGTTTGGCCTGTTGTAATGCTGCTGTTTGTGATGCTGTTTGGACAGTTTATGGCATTTTGTTTGGTTCAGTTTGTAGCATATGTTTGGAAAATTTGTAGCATTTGTTTCTTTCTTTTTGTGAACCAAGAAGGATAACCTTCTTGTGATTTGCAAATAGATGAAATAAATTGTGATGAATTAAACAACACTCTGATTCCACATTGCAAACCTTAATGATGAATGCCTTTTTTTGGAAAAATTTATGTTCATGCCCAAATAATTTGCACTAACCATGTTTTTCTTTCTTTTGTTTTCATGTGAGCACAATTGGATATGACAAAGCAAAGAATGCAAGAAATTTGTGGCAAGCATGGAAGTCTTGGAGATAAGCAAAGGAATTTGATATGACCTCAATCTTCAGACAAACTTAGGCATAGATTAATTCTCCTAGGCCAAACATTTATTTAGATTTTCTTTGTAACTTAGAAAGATTACTCTGGTATTTTGATGTGTTGTATCCAATAGTACCAATTCATCTTTAAATACAATAAGTTGTAAAACATAAAGTATTAAAGAATAAATTGTTTTGTACCAAATGTTTGAAATTGGAGAAAATCTTGAGTTGTAGCATGAAATATTCTGGTGTCACTTGAATAACTTGAAATCCTTTATCAAAAACAACTTGTAATATCTCTTCGCATCCTAATTGATTTTTGAAATCCTAATTGATTTATGAATCAGAATAAACCGTTGAGAGACTTAACTGAACCAGTAAAAATCTGGAGACGAATCAGAATAAGCCGTTGAGAGATTTATCTAAACCAGTAAAAATCTGGAGACGAATCAGAATAAACTGTTGAGAGATTTTTCTGAACTAGTGAAATCTGGAAATGAATCAGAATAAGCCGTTGAGAGATTTATCTGAAACATTAATAATCTGGAGACGAATCAGAATAAACCGTTGAGAGATTTATCTGAACCAATAAAAATCAGCCTTTTCTCGGGAACTGATCTGTATTTGACTTGTTGAAGATTTGTATCTGTCGGAAATTTGTTGATAATAACTGTCAAATGTCTCTTTCCTATAAAAAGGTGAAGAGTTAATTGTATGCGATGCATGGTGTGATGTTTGCCTCTCAAAATAAATGAGATTGCACTGTATGCACTTGAGTTGCCAATGTTATGACGTATGTATGTGAATGTATGAGAAGTAAAGATTGTTTGTGCCATGGTGTTGCTGGAAGTGGGGAAAATAAATCCCCTCTGAAGTACTGATGGGTAAGTTTCCAAGTAAAAACTCTGTTGCAGAAGGGAAAAGCCAGGCATTGCTTGTGATATCCTGCTGGGGAAATCTAAGAAGCTGGGCAACTTGTTGGGGACACTCTGGACCAGTGGTTGGAAATTTTGTTCTGGCTGGAGAAAGTACCTGCGGGGGGTTTTATATAATGGCTCACAGATACTACTCTATTTTTTAAAGTCATTAGTAATTGTCTTTCCGTTTTTTTTAAATTTATTTATATGTAACAGTAATCACGTTCAAATGCATATGTTCAAAAATAAATCACTGGACGTTTTTGTAAATTAAAAAACAGATGGTTTTGCACTTTCAAAAGGGATATCTTTGTATTAATTTGAACAAGTGTTTTTTGTACAATGAGACAAAGCATTCCGGCAAGAGAATGTCGTCGTAAAAAAGATGAAAATTTATACAAAGAAAAGATAGCTATGTGAAATAATCCCCATGGGGTTCCCGTTCTGCTATAGCCTTCCTGTCTCTGAATGTCTTGTCCGCTGGTCGCCTTGGCGGAGTCGATTGGATTGATTTAGAGCCAATTGAGTTGACTGGTTGACGCTGAAGATTGTTTTCCAGATGATCCAACGGGACATAGTCATACGCTTTAATCCCTAACTTTTGCCTGGACCGTCCTTTCGGGTTTTTAGTCCACCGGGATACCCTTTTTTGCCCAAGCCACCCTTTCGGGTTTTCGACTTGCCGGGTGTACAAATTTTTTTTATTTTCATCCCTTATTTTTGCCCGAACCCTTTTGGTTCGTCGGGAAGCCCTTATTTTTGCCTAGGCCAGTCAACCTAGCGAGTCTTTGATCATGCGTAGTATCTTTTAACTATATCCATATTTACAGGGTGAGGGAGGTCGTCGCCATCTATAGTAGTCAAGATCATTTCTCTGCATAGAAAATGCTTTTGATTACAAATGGCCCTTCATATGTAGGGGTCCATTTGCCCCTGGGATCACCTTGTGGCAAAATGATACGCTTGATTGCCAAGTCACCGACCCGATATACCTGACATTTGACCTTTTTATTAAAATCTTTGATCATGCATTTTTGGTACATCTGACCATGACAGATAGCTGTAAGCCTCTTCTCATCAATCAAGTTTAGTTGGTCAAACCGAGTCTGAATCCAATCTTCTTCATTCAAACCAGCATCCTTCATGATTCTTAGAGAGGGTATTTGGACCTCAATAGGCAAGACAACTTCCATGCCATATACGAGAGAATAAGGTGTTGCCCCAGTTGATGTGCAAGCTGTGGTACGATACCCATGGAGAGCGAACGGTAGCATCTCATGCCAGTCTTTATATGTGACTGTCATTTTCTGTATGATCTTCTTTATGTTTTTGTTAGCAGCTTCTACAGCACCATTCATCTTTGGCCGGTAAGGGGAAGAATTGTGATGCTGAATCTTGAATTGCTCATACAAGGCGGTGATCATAGTATTATTCAGATTTGTACCATTATCAGTGAGGATTCTCTCTGGGATACCGTACCGACAGATGAGATTCTGCTTGATGAACCGGGCGACCAAATTCTTAGTAACTGAAGCAAAAGAAGTTGCCTCAACCCACTTGGTAAAATAGTCGATGGATACTAAGATAAAGCAATGTTCGTTGGAGGCTGTTGGCTTGATTTCCTCGATCATATCGATTCCCCACATAGCAAATGGCCAAGGAGCCGTCAAGACATTCAGAGGAACCAGAGGTACATGCACTTTGTCAGCATAGATTTGGCATTTATGACAAGTCCGAGAGTGTTGATAGCAATCTGCTTCCATGGTAGACCAATAATAGGTTGCCCGTAGGATTTCCTTTGCCATCGTATGCCCACTAGAATGAGTACCAAAAGTGCCTTTGTGTAGCTCACCCATGATCTTTTCATCCTCAACCTTGTCTACGCACCGAAGCAATACCGAGTCATGACTGCGTTTGTACAGAATGTCGTTACTAAGGAAGAACTTAGCTGAGAACCTTCTCAGGAATTTCTTGTCATTCACCGAAGCTCCTTCTGGATATTCCTGAGACTCGAGATACCTTTTGACTTCATGAAACCAAGGCTGTTCCACTACTTCTTCGGTATTAATCTCGTGACAGTAGGCTGGTTCATTCATCCGTTCAATGGAGATTTGAGGAGCCTCGTTATCCCAATTAAGTTTAAACATAGATGACATTGTAGCTAGAGCATCTGCTAGCTGATTTTCTTCTCGCGGGAAGTGCTCGAAGGTAATCTGCTCGAAATGTGGTAGTAATGTCAAAACATGTTCTTTGTAAGGGATAAGGTTTGGATGCTTAGTGTCCCATTCTCCTTTGATCTGACTGATGACCAAAGCTGAATCCCCAAACACAACTAAAGATTTGATTCCCAAGTCTATGGCAGCCTTGAGTCCAAAGATGCATGCTTCGTATTCTGCCATGTTGTTCGTACAGTTGAAGCAAAGTCTGGCAGTGAAAGGAGTATGACATCCTTCCGGAGATATGAGTATAGCACTGATACCGTTACCAAGTGAATTGGATGCCCCATCAAAGTACAGGGTCCATCAGGATCCTTGTTCAGGTCCTTCATATGGCCTGAAATCTTCAACATTATCCAATGTCATGATGTCTTCGTCAAGGAAGTCAAACTTCATGGATTGATAATCTTCTACAGCTTGATGAGCAAGATGATCAGCCAATACACTACCCTTTATAGCTTTTTGGGTCGTGTACTGTATGTCATATTCTGTTAGGATCAATTTCCATCTAGCTATCCTCCCGGACAAAGCAGGCTTCTCGAAGATGTACTTTATCGGATCCATTTTAGATATCAGCAAAGTGGTATGAGTCAACATATACTGTCTTAGCCGGCGAGCAACCCATACCAGAGTGCAACAAGTTTTCTCGAGCAGTGAATATCTGGTTTCACAGTCGGTAATCTTTTTGCTCATGTAATAAATAGCATGCTCTTTTGGGCCAGACTCGTCATGCTGCCCCAATACGCACCCCATTGAGTTCTCTAAGACGGTCAAATACATGATTAGCGGTCTTCCTTCGACTGGTGGCATCAAGACAAGAGGCTCTAGCAAAGACTCCTTGATTTTATCGAAAGCAATCTGACAGTCATCATTCCATCTAACTACCTGATCTTTCTTCAATAGCTTGAAGATTGGTTTACAAGTAGATGTTAGGTGAGAAATGAACCTAGTAATGTAGTTCAGGTGTCCCAAGAAACCTCTGAATTCCTTCTCAGTGCGAGGAGAAGACATTTCTTGTATCCCTTTGACTTTGGCAGGATCAACCTCGATGCCTTTGTTTCTGACAATGAAACCTAAGAGTTTACCGGACCGGACCCCGAATGTGCACTTGTTTGGGTTCAATCTTAGTTTGTACTCCTTCAACCTGACAAACAGCTTTTGCAAGTGATCAAGGTGTTCTTCTTTCGTTTGCGACCTGGCTATCATATCGTCTATGTAGACCTCTATCTCATGGTGTATCATGTCATGAAATAAAGCTACCATAGTGCGTTGATAGGTTGCCCCAACATTCTTCAGTCCGAATGGCATCACTTTTTAGCAGAACGTACCCCGCTGTGTGACAAACGTAATTTTCTCCATGTCCTCAGGTGCCATTTTGATCTGGTTATAGCCTGAGAATCCGTCCATGAAAGAAAATACTTTGTGTTGGGCTGTATTGTCAACCAGGATGTCGATGTGTGGAAGTGGGAAATCATCTTTGGGGCTTGCCCTATTTAAGTCTCTGTAGTCCACACACATCCGCACTTTACCATCTTTCTTGAGCACAAGGACAACGTTGGCCACCCATTAGGGATAAGAGGTGACAACCAAAAATCCCGCATTGAACTGCTTCATAACTTCTGCTTTGATCTTTTCCGACATGTCGGGCCTCATACAACGAACCTTCTGTTTTACTGGGGGACAATCTTCCTTTATAGGCAGACGATGTACCACAATGTCTGCATCCAGTCCTGGCATGTCTTCGTATGACCAGGCGAAGATCTCAACGTAATCGTGCAACATCTGAATCAGACGTTCCTTGACGCTCGACTCTAGATTGGCACCCACTTTGATTTCCTTTTTATCTTCCTCGGTACCCAAGTTGATTGTATCCAACGGTTCCTCATGAGGCTGGATAACTTTGTCTTCTTGTTGCAATAACCTGGCCAACTCTCCTGGCACTTCAAAATCTTCCTCACCTTCGTTGTCGGCTTGGTAGATCGGATTTTCAAAGTCATAATTGGCTATAGCAGAGCTGTTACCCCTGAGATCCTGAGTGGATGTAGATCTTCATTTTCAATATGTGAGTGTGTGTAAGAACACAGCTACCTTTGAAAGAAATAAAATGCAAGAAAGAAAAGACACAGAAAACAAAATTTGATGTAAAAAACGTCCATGATTCATTAATGACATATGAGAATGAAGTGACAACCCTTACAGATGGACCATTGTACCTCGGGTAAGACACAAGGTTTAGAAAAAAAGTCTGAATTGTTTAAATATTACAAGCCTGAAAATGTTAAAAGACAATTACTCTTGAATAAAAGTAATAGGAATGAAATCCTTCGCCTCCCAATTATTAAGCCTGCCGCCAATAGTTGGAAAAATCCATTCATCCATGCCATAACTGCCATCACTATCTTCTAAGGCGTTGACTCCTTGATTGCTGATACGCAGAGGTGGCCCCCCTGCGCGAGAACGTCAGACAGTTTTCAGAGCCTTTGAAGTGAACCCCAACCCAAATTTGTCGGACTTGTAGGGAATATCCGGAAGCTGACCCCAAATAATACATCCTCCCTCTTTAACTACTGCTCGAGCGTCTTTCGATGAAGCCATTTTTAGTGGAGGTTTGGTAATCTCCGGGACCTTTGGAGTAGACTTGGTTGCTGCGACCGTTGCTGGAACCTCCTCAAAGTTCTGACAGGGAGTCTCTATGAATTCACCATCCATTTCAACATACCTGAAAGAGTTCAAATGGCTAACCATGTATTCCTCTTCCCCGTGAACTGTGACAATCTTCCCTCTGATAGGGTATTTTAGCATTTGGTGTAGGGTGGAAGTGACAGCACCAGCACCATGGATCCAGGGTCGCCCCAACAGATAAGAGTATGAAGGGCGGATGTCCATCACATAGAAAATTGAGTCAAAGGTCTGAGACCCAATTTTTATGGGGAGACTAACTTCTCCGTGCACTATCCTCTTGGAACCATCAAAGGCCCTTACTATGATGTTCCTAGGTTTCAAGATGAGTCCCTCGCAATCCAGCCGATCGAGGGCATTTTTGGGCAAGACATTCAATGATGAACCGGTATCCACCAAAACATGGGCAAGTGTGGTTCCCCTGCATTTAATGGAAATATGTAAGGCATCATTGTGCTTCCTTCCCTTAGAGGTTAAATCAGCATCGGAAAAGCCCAATCCGTTATCAGCAGTTAGACTGGCCACACAGTCTTCAAATTGGTCGATGAAGGTCTCCTGGGGCACGTGAGCGGTCTTAAGAAACTTTACCAAGGCTTTGGCGTGAGTTTCAGAGCACAAAAGTAAGGACAACAATGATATCTTCGAGGGGGTCTGCCCCAATTGTTCTACAATGTTGTAGTCACTTTTTTGATTATCTTCAAGATTTCTTCTATTTCTTTTTTAGAAGCTTCAAGGATGACTTCAGGACGTTGTCTTGCTTGGGCAGGCTCAACCAAAGCCCCTTTGCCCCTGGTATCGGCAGTAGGGACAACAACGGGAGTATCACTGGCGGTGTCGGTAGGAGTGGCAGTAATGATGATCACAGGAGTAGCAGTATTCTTCAGAGAAATCTCAGGTGAGAAGACTCTTCCACTTCTCGTTATTTTTCTGGTTCCAGTGATGTTACCGTTATCAGGATTAACATCTCTTGCAACTTCATCTGTGACAGCCAAATGATCTTGCTTGACGCTGTAGTAGTAAACGTCAACCTCATAACTTCAGGGAACAACTTTATTTGAGGAGTATGGTATTGGTCTTGGCATGGTGATGATCAACGGTGCAGTTCTGGGAGCAGGTGTAATCCTGAAGGGTCTTTTGGTGGAGGCCCCGGGAGGATTTTCGAAAATGGTGATTATTGAAGCATCTTGATGAGAACTCTTGATAAGGGGTAACTTTTCGAAAAGGATTTCTTTACTAGTCATCAGGCGTTGGACGCCTATCTTTAGTAACAAACAACTGTTCGGCAGAGATTTGCAAAGGTGGCAATTTTCATCACAACCTGGGAACAAGCCGGCTTGCAGTCGATTTTGTTTAACAGTCAACAGAGGAGTAACCAAGTCATTCACGGAGAAAACAAAACGATCATCATCAATGGCGTTGATACTTTGGCCATGTCTGGGCATTGGTGCTGTTATTACATTAGGCATTTCTGGGGACTCAAATTCAAGCTCCTTCACATCGATAAGGTCTTGCACCTTATTCTTTAAGGCCCAACAGTCATCTGTATTGTGCCCCGGGCTTCCAGAATGATAGGCACATCGGGCGTTCGGGTTGTAGCGAGGAGAAGCCGTATTAGGGTTTTTGGGAGCTTCCTTTAAAATTTCCAGATTGGTCCTTAGAAGGTGTGGCAAAACTTGAGATATGGTCATGTTAATCCAGGTAAATCGTCTCATGGGCGCTTCTGGTTTACGCTGATAATTTCGCTGTTGATTTGGCGCAGGATTAGAGATCATAACAACCCCTACTGCCGGACGACAGTCGGTTTTGTTTTGATTCCTATGATCATACGCAACACTGACTTCCTTCTTCCCAACAACAGGTTTCTTCACTAAACTTGAGGATGCATCTCTTTGAATTTTTCCGCTTTTTATACCGGCTTCGACCCGCTCATCAGTCATGATTAATTCGGTAAACCCGGATGAAGAACTCCCAATCAGGTGATTGAAAAATGGTCCCGACAAGGTGCCAAGGAACATGTCCACTAATTCTCTGTCGGATAGAGGGGGTTGGACTCTTCCTGCGAGATCCCTCCATTTTTTAGCATAAGTTTTGAAACCCTCATCTGTTCCCATAGACATACTATGTAACTGTGTCCTAGTCGGAGCCAAATCAGCATTATATTGATACTGTTTGTAGAAAGCGGCAGCCAACTCTTCCCAATTACGGACATTGGACCCTTCTAATTGGTAGAACCAATCCAACTGAGTCCCCGATAAGCTCTCCTGGAAGAAATGCACCCACAGATTTTTGTCAGCCGTGTGGGGTTGAATCTTTCTGACATATGACCTCATATGTAGTTTTGGGCAAGAGATACCATCATACTTGGCGAAGGTTGGGACCTTGAATTTCTGTGGGATGACAACCCCTTAGATGAGTCCTAAATCTTCAAAGTCCAAAACCGGGCACTCTCTGAATCTCCGTGGCGTTCAAACGATCCTCTAGATGTTTGTATTTATCATCAGCAGGAGGATATTGCTCCTCAGAGTAATCAGGCTCTTCCTCCCCTTCGGATACTGGGTTGTCGTTCACTTCCTGGGTCTCGGTCCCTTGGTTATCTCCTTCACCCGATGATGTTGCAAAGTCCAAGGTTCTCCTGGTCTTTCCTTTAAACCTTATTCCCATGATCACAACCCCGGTTGGCTTCTTTGTTTTCTTCTTCTTCTCTTTGGCTAGCAGAGTCTTCAACTCCTCTTGCCCCTTTGTCAGAGCCATGAGCATTTGTTGAAATTGGGCATTCTGTGCCTGAAGATCTTTCACAGTTTGTTCAACATCCATCTCACTAAAATAAACAATAGAAGGATAAGGCGACCTGTTATGAGAAACCTGTATGATGTTATGATGAATGAAGATGCAATATGCAAATGATTTCAAGGAAATTTAGAAGATTTAAATTTGTCCAAACCAAAAAAGAACACACGTCATATTAAATAATACCAAGTTTGAATACATCAGGCCTCCTTGGGCTTACAAAGAAAGAAACAAAATACAGCAAAAATTCTTAAGACAAAAATATCGAGCGCATCCTCTTCGAAGAAATGTAGGTATTCAGATTTTTCTCTTCATAAAGAAGTTTGGTGAGCTCCAGAACCTTCTTCTCACTGGTGTAGTACTGGGTTTCAAAGGTGTCTCGCTCTTCCTTCAATTGAATCCAAGCTTTCTGCAGGTCTTCGAGAGAGGTAGGCATGTCTGGATGAAGAACGGTGTATGGGACGTCTCCTTCAATAACAGGCTCAATGATGACAGGAAGGATTGAAGGATTAGGCATTAAGAGACTCTTGGTACGAGCCCGTACCCACTTAAGGTAAGGCTCGAGAGGGATAGATTTTTTATGTCCCAAAGTCCTACTGTCCACCTTGTTCACCATTCCCCAAGCACGTGCAAACCTCTGGCGATAACCTTGATCTTCTTTGTCGTAGTCGAAAACCAGACCCTGGACGAGCATCTCATGAGGGTCGTCTCTTCGGGCATACCCAAATTTCCGAAGAGCTAAACATGGGTTGTAGGTGATACCTCCCCTAATACCTAGTAGAGGTACATTAGGGAACTCACCACAGTGGTCAATGATAGAGATATCTTCCAAAGATCTTGAGCACCAACGGATATCAGAATGAGTGAGAGACATCATCCTTTGAGACCAAGTCAATCTTTGCTCGTTTTTCAATGCTGACTGAGGCAGGTGTTAAGTGAACCACTTAGCGAGTAGGGGTATACAACACAAAAGGGTACCTCTTTTCTTCATGGTACGGGTATAAAGGCAATGCAAGATGTCTCCTAGCAAGGTGGGTATAAGATTGCGAGAGAGAAAGACTTTGATGGCATTAACGTCTATGAACTGGTCCGAATTAGGGAACAGAACCAAACCATAAATGAGGAGAGCTAGCACATCTTCGAAAGCTTAGAAATCCATGTCATCCCAGAATGAACGAGCTTTTTCCAATATAAACTTAGCTAGAAAGACTTTAACCCCACTTCTTGTCTCCCAATTGGCTATGACGTCGACCCTCTTCACATATAAAGCTTTGACGATGACTTCAGGTTTTGGAATCCCTTCTAGACCGGGGAACAGTATTTGATTAAGCACGGGCACCCCTAAGAGTATAAAGAACTCTTCCAATGTTGGTACCAACTGATAGTCCGGAAAAGTGAAACAATGATGTACGGGATCAAAGAATTGGAATAGTACACACATCATCTCTTCTTGGAATTTGGATGTAGCCAAACTGAGGAGTCGACCATACTTCTTGGTAAAAGGAGAATCCCTGAGAACTCTTGAAGCTAGCTCTTGAAGTTGAGGATGTGCTTTTACAAAGTTGATTCAGATGGTGTTTCTTCGGAGAGAATTCATATCCTACAAAACAAAAACAAAGATAAATTTCTAAATCCTTGAAATGGTTAGTGAGCATGCATATGATGTTGATGATGTTTATGTACAAGCAAACATATACACACACAACAAATAGATCCCTATGTTTCAGGCTTGCATGAGTTTGTAGGTAAGTACCCTCTTGAAGTTTTAGTTGGCTCAACATGTCCTAGAAATAATGATCGCGTTCTAAAGGATCTCAATATCACCGACCTTTCTCTTAGGCATTGTCTCAGCACAACAATCTTTTCTTACGGCCGAGATATCCCAAAAGTCTAGCCTCAATGAGTGTAGTATCGAGTGTCAACCAATTTTCAGCTTTACACTGAAACCGACTACCTCACTACGTCCTAATGGCCAAGTTTGTTCAATTAGGGTTCTAAGGTTAATTAGTGCTTCGCGACGCCACTCAGCGGACCCGTATTCTCCTCGATTCACCCCGAGGGATACCGATACCCATAAATGCATCACACTAACATAACCATTGTTTCAACCATATCGGTCTACGCCGTACAGTCTCCACAATCTATTGCTATTTACCTAAAAGAGGTGCCCCAAATCTGGGTGGAGGATCAAAGCAAAGCCCAATGCAAAGAACTAAATATAAATCACACAAATCAAATAATGAAAGTGAGTAAAGGTGATCTAACCCTAAGGTAACCCCACTTTTAAAAAAGTCCCCAGCAGAGTCACCAGTTCTGTGATACGGTGGGAGAACTGACTTGATGTTTCGCATTTCGATCGCATTTGTGCAGATAGCAAGAGTCTCCACCGACTTTTCTTTTATCCAAAAGGAAAGGTAAAAAAGCACAGGAAATACCTTTCGAGATTATTTCTCTGGTTCGGGGGGTAGATTATGAAAAGGGAAGGTATTAGCACTCTTTTCATCCATGGTTTTCCATGGGCTCTTAGTTACTTGTTTAGATCACTTGCTCTCATTTGACAGTGTGCTTGTGGTGTGGGCTTTGAAAGTATTTTGAAAAATCTCTTTGTAATGGTTCTCGTCTCTATAAGAACGCGTACAAAGTTTTTGTTTCGAAAAGTGGTTCAAAGATGTGTTTGTGAATCGTGTTTCAGAAAGTGTTTTGAAAAGATTTTTTGTAATGGTTCTCGTCTCTATAAGAACGTATACAAAACGTTTCATCCTTTTGAAAATGTTTTGAAATGAAAGTGTAGGTGTAAAGAGTTTTTATCGTGAGCAAGCGAGTAACTAAGAGTGAATCTATCTACTCGAAAGGTCTTAAATTGTTCTTTTCTTCCTCCTTTTAATGGTGCTATCTTACCATTGATTTGGGTAAGAAGCCCCACCGTTGGATGTGAAGGGACAAGCGCGGGTCAATTTTACAATCATCGAAAGCAACTTATGAGACATTTTAGCAGTTTTTGTAAGGGACGAGATCGTTTTATCGAAGGCAACATTGAGGGTCATCGAGGGACTACGATCTTTTTTATCAAAGGGTCATTGCTAAAGCGTCCCATATTCGAGGGACATGATTGTATTTCCGAGGCAACGAGCGAGGTTACCCTAGAGGTGCGCGTGTGAAAACTTGTATTGGTTTCAAGTTATTTTATTCTTTGATTAGGTCATCTAGCGATTGATTTTTGAATCTTGCCATACACGCCTAATTACTATACAGTATATGGAAAACAGTAAATTGCGGGAATTGAAATTCTACGCTATTACAAAGTATTTGGGAATGAGGGTACAATTTTTACAAATGGGGATGAATCAAATGAGATAGGAGTGTTCGAATAACAAGCATTACAACCAAATCGAATTTCCTGCGATTTAATTAAAGCTATGATAATCCATGAAAATAAAATCAACACAATATGGAAATGAAATGTTAAATATTTACTTGAAAAGAGAAAAGTAAAACCTATTCTAAAAATAAAAATAATTGATTAAATTATAATCTTTATTTTTGTATTTCAATTACTTAAGTAAAATCTAAAGAAAGAAAACAAACTAATTTTTTTTTTGTGTTTTATTATATGTAAAATTAAATTCTATTAAAGAAAGAAAAATGATAAAAATTATTTACAAAAACCTAAATCAAACTAATAAAAATATATTTTATGTTTTATTAGTAATTTGCATAGCAAAAAAAGAATGTAAGAAGAAAACAAAATAAAAAACGCATGGGCTTAACTTGGGTTTGAGAATGAGGCAAAAAGAAGTTAAATGCTATTCTTGCTGAAACAAAGAACAAACCAAGGGGGGGGGGGGGGGGGGAAGGTATGGCCAGTAAAACGCATGGGCTTTAGGGATGTTCACGGGGCTGTCCAAACGCTTGTTAGCAAAAACAGAATCCAATTTTTAAACCAAATTATGCTATTGATTAAGGGATAAAGTAAAATTAGGGTTTGTAACCCTTGGTCACTCATGGCGCCGCTTTCTCATCTCCTTCGCTCATCTCTGTTCATCTTGCTGAAACCTCTAAATGTTCTCACTAACTATCCCTGTTTAACCTCATGACCGAATCACCCTCTTCTACCTCCTTATCTCACCGTGATTTGCATTTTTGAAAACCCTAAGTTTTGAAATCTGTCTTAAACCTAAGAGACTCGAAACTGATTCGTCTCTGACCTCTCTGAAACTCCATTGCCGGAAAACCGAACCTCTCACCTCCCTAACCGAGTTCTAAAGATTTTCTTTGAAAAAGGGTAAGGTTCTGTTATTTTCAAAAAAAGAGCTTACAATTTTCCAACGATTTTCCTATCTTGTTTATGTTTCTGACTATCTCGTTCTTTCAGATGTAGGAAATCATGTTATGGAATTATGATAAAGAGAAGAAAATCATACTTATTGGAGATTTTTTCTGTGAAATAGGAAAGGGAAGGACGAGACTGAGGATTGTGTTCCGTGGTGGCCGGAGTTGCACGAGGGGAAGAGATGAGGATGAAGGCGTGGCTTTTCTGACTCGTTGGTAACTTCTTCTATTTTTCTTTGTTGAATGATGATGATTAACAGTTTTTCTGGATTTTTGTGGTTTGTTAACAGTTTGAGACTTTTTTGTTTGATGCTTGGTTTTTGGATGGGGGTTTGGTACTGGTTCACAGTTTGGGATCTTTCTTGGATATGTTACTGGTTTGCTGTTTGGGTTTTAGGCTTTTGGAGTTCTGGTTTGGTTACAGTTTCTTTGGTTTGATGGTGGTGACTGGTTTTTGAGAGTTGGATGCTGGTTTTTCTATCTTTTCAGTTTGAGACCTGTTGCTGGTTTTCTGAGTTTGAGACTTGTGTGTTTTTTCTTTCTATTTCCCTCTTCCTGTTATATTGACCCTGCTTCTGTTATATCCATATTCAAATGGTGGGAAACCAATTTTTTTGAATATTTTAGTATATTGTCCTTATGGATTTTTTGTTGCAGTTTTGTTTTCTTCCATTTTCTATGCAATTTGTGACAGACTGTGGGCAGGGCAGCAAGGCTGTGCATTTTGGGCAATTCCGATAACCTAGGTGACTTCTTTCCTCTCTTCTCTCTCAATGACAATGAGAAAGCAAATTTCTCTTTTGCCTTTTTTTCTAATTCTGAAAGGTTTGCATGGAAAATTATGATATATTGCTTCTTGAGCAAGTTTTTCTATTTTATTTGACTTAGCTATTTGCTTACTTTCTATATTGCTGCCTCGTTTTTTGTTGATGTTGCTGGTTTGGCCTGTTGTAATGCTGTTGTTTGTGATGCTGTTTGGACAATTTATGGCATTTTGTTTGGTTCAGTTTGCGCATTTTGTTTGGTTCAGTTTGTGCATTTTGTTTGGTTCAGTTTGTAGCATCTGTTTGGAAAATTTGTAGCATTTGTTTCTTTCTTTCTTTTTGTGAACCAAGAAGGATAACTTTCTCGTGATTTGCAAATAGAGGAAATAAATTGTGATGAATTAAACAACACTCTGATTCCACATTGCAAACCTTAATGATGAATGCCTTTTTTTGGAAAATTTTTTGTTCATGCCCAAATAATTTGCACTAACCATGTTTTTCTTTCTTTTGTTTTCATGTGAGCACAATTGAATATGACAAAGCAAAGAAGGAAAGAAATATGTGGCAAGCATGAAAGTCTTGGAGATAAGAAAATGAATTTGATACGACCTCAATCTTCAGACAAACTTAGGCATAGATTAATTCTCCTAGGCCAAACATTTATTTGGATTTTCTTTGTAACTTAGAAAGATTACTCTGGTATTTTGATGTGTTGTATCCAATAGTACCAATTCATCTTTAAATACAATAAGTTGTAAAACATAAAATATTAAAGAATAAATTGTTTTGTACCAAATGTTTGAAATTTGAGAAAATCTTGAGTTGTAGCATGAAATATTCTGGTGTCACTTGAATAACTTGAAATCCTTTATCAACAACAACTTGTAATTTCTCTTCGCATCATAATTGATTTTTGAAATTCCCAATCAAGATATTTGAAACAAAATACTCCAGTCTGGTAACTTAAATTCCAAGTAATCCCACTAATTTTGTAACTGCATTCTAAACAAACACGCACTGTATATTCCATTTCCTAACCAAACAAATGTTTTAAGAACGTAAATCATCTGGTCAATCTGGATCCCACAATCATGATTGTCTTAAATGACAGTCTTAACCTCCATCTCTTGTCCCAAACAAATCATGCCCTGAGAACAAACATTATTTTTTTCCCAGTAAACTGTGTTTTAAGAAAATTCAAAATCAATCAAATGCCTTGCGATGATTTGATAATTTTAAAGTTTCCCAAACTCAAATTTCTTCTGATTCTTTGAAGATAAAACCGGGAGCGACATCACATCTGACCATGGACAGACAGAATCGTCTCAAAATCTTGTAGCTTGAAGAAATCATAAGTACAACCTTGAGGAAGCATGAGGACCTGTGAAAGCCAATTGGATCTTTGAGAACTCATTTTCTTTTGAGAATTGCAAGAAACCCTAATTACTGGTTTACTGCCACAGAAGAGAATTTGTCTGGTCGATTTCTGAGCCAACTTTAATATCCGAGAAACCCTAGGGTTGTGTCTTCTATGAAAAATGGGAGGGCAAATTTTGGGGTACAACACATCCATTCGTAACATATGATATCATCTCATCGTATCAGGGACGAAATTCAGGTCCTCTTGTATTTAATTACTTTCTGCCCATCTGGAAAAAAGATTTTTAAATAGGGGCAGCTGTTGTACCCTAAATTTCGCCCCTAATCTTTTCAGCCGCACTTTCATATCATATTTTGTCATTTGGTCACAATCATTAATAAATAGCTTCATTCATCACATTTGTATCCTATCTTTAAGTTTTCTCTTGTGTTGTTGACTAACTTCTAATCAAAATACAAAAAAAAATTGTCTTTGTCTTTATATATTTGTGTTTTGTAGGTACCGAGTCAAAGCATCTGACAAATAATGTTTTCCGGTATTATTTTCCTAAAATCTCTATTTGCAAAGAAAAATAATTAAAAAGATTTTCATTTTTTCCACTAATGCAATTGATTTCTCTTAGAGTGCAATCGATTGCACAGAGTGCATTTTGCGCCATTTTTGAAAAAATACACTGATGTAATCGATTGAGCTCAGAGTGCAACCGATTGCACATAGTGAGATTTTGAAAAAAAAAATCATCAATTTCAAGCTTGTTAATTTTGGCTCCAATTTTTCTTCACTTTTCGATAGATATATCATTAATTCAAGTTTTGGCTCCAAGAATTAATTACCAAACCACCACTAATCCCAAGCCTATAAACTCTATAAATAGAGCCCTCATTCCACTCAAATTTCAAGCTTTTGATAGCCAAACTCACTTTGCTAAAAAAGCTCTCAATTCTCTCCATCTACCAAATTCACTCAAAGCTCCATTTTCAAAAAACGTTAGTAAGATTTTAATTGAAGCTTGCTAATCTTTGAGCTAAACCTTCATCCAAACACTTTTTCCCTATCATTTCTCTACATCCAAGCTTGGGCAATTGATTCTTGGGGTTGAATTGAAGAAATTCTTGAAGTTGTTTTGATAATTCTCTAGATCTACCTTTGGTAAGTTGGATTATTCATCTTTCACAATGTGATCTCTTGTTGATCTTTGGGTTTAATTCATTGAGCATTGTTTTGTGATTCCATTGGTGCTATTTTCACATAATTTGATGGAATTTTCGTGCTCAGTTACATCCATGATCATAAGGTGTTTGATAGAAAGTTTGAATAAGAATTTGGCCTTTTGAAATGTTGATTTTCTTATTTTAACAGGGTGCAATCGATTATTGTAATAGTGAAATTGATTGTCACAGCAAAATTTCACGTTTTTTGAAGAAAAAAAACATTGATGCAATCGATTGCATCAGCAGTGCAATCGATTGTAACAGAATAAAAATGCATTTTCTGCCTTGTTTTAGGGATTTTTTGATCCATCTCTCTTTTTCTACTCACTCCTTTTGATTGTTGATTTGGATTGCAATTTTAAATGGCCAATTTCTCTTTAAATTCAATGAACTTTGGGTGTAGATGAAGTTGCATAAATGTTCATTAATTCAAATCTATCAAAGAGTGAATTATTTAATTCATTTTTGGTGCTTTGGATTAATGATATGTTTAGTACTTTAATCCATAAAGATGAGTGGTTGAATTTAAAGATGAAAGAAATTTGAGGTAGTAATCCAAATTAGCTTATCACTCCCCTCCCTCTTCATCTTATCCCTTTCTTTTTTATTTGTGCTAAATGTTGTGGGATGATGATCACTATATCATTTATCCAAACATGGAGTACATATATTTCTATTGACCGACCTCAAAATAGGTGTGACTTCTACATAAGTCCACTTACGATTGCTTAACATAGGGCTAAATTTTCTCCCGATTCGAGAAAATGATCATTCGGGAGAAAACATTTTCCATGGGCTCTTAGTTACTTGTTTAGATCACTTGCTCTCATTTGACAGTGTGCTTGTGGTGTGGGCTTTGAAAGTATTTTGAAAAATCTCTTTGTAATGGTTCTCGTCTCTATAAGAACGCGTACAAAGTTTTTGTTTCGAAAAGTGGTTCAAAGATGTGTTTGTGAATCGTGTTTCAGAAAGTGTTTTGAAAAGATTTTTTGTAATGGTTCTCGTCTCTATAAGAACGTATACAAAACGTTTCGTCCTTTTGAAAATGTTTTGAAATGAAAGTGTAGGTGTAAAGAGTTTTTATTGTGAGCAAGCGAGTAACTAAGAGTGAATCTATCTACTCGAAAGGTCTTAAATTGTTCTTTTCTTCCTCCTTTTAATGGTGCTATCTTACCATTGATTTGGGTAAGAAGCCCCACCGTTGGATGTGAAGGGACAAGCGCGGGTCAATTTTACAATCATCGAAAGCAACTTATGAGACATTTTAGCAGTTTTTGTAAGGGACGAGATCGTTTTATCGAAGGCAACATTGAGGGTCATCGAGGGACTACGATCTTTTTTATCAAAGGGTCATTGCTAAAGCGTCCCATATTCGAGGGACATGATTGTATTTCCGAGGCAACGAGCGAGGTTACCCTAGAGGTGCGCGTGTGAAAACGTGTATTGGTTTCAAGTTATTTTATTCTTTGATTAGGTCATCTAGCGATTGATTTTTGAATCTTGCCATACACGCCTAATTACTATACAGTATATGGAAAACAGTAAATTGCGGGAATTGAAATTCTACGCTATTACAAAGTATTTGGGAATGGGGGTACAATTTTTACAAATGGGGATGAATCAAATGAGATAGGAGTGTTCGAATAACAAGCATTACAACCAAATCGAATTTCCTGCGATTTAATTAAAGCTATGATAATCCATGAAAATAAAATCAACACAATATGGAAATGAAATGTTAAATATTTACTTGAAAAGAGAAAAGTAAAACCTATTCTAAAAATAAAAATAATTGATTAAATTATAATCTTTATTTTTGTATTTCAATTACTTAAGTAAAATCTAAAGAAAGAAAACAAACTAATTTTTTTTTTGTGTTTTATTATATGTAAAATTAAATTCTATTAAAGAAAGAAAAACGATAAAAATTATTTACAAAAACCTAAATCAAACTAATAAAAATATATTTTATGTTTTATTAGTAATTTGCATAGCAAAAAAAGAATGTAAGAAGAAAACAAAATAAAAAACGCATGGGCTTAACTTGGGTTTGAGAATGAGGCAAAAAGAAGTTAAATGCTATTCTTGCTGAAACAAAGAACAAACCAAGGGGGGGGGGGGGGGGAAGGTATGGCCAGTAAAACGCATGGGTTTTAGGGATGTTCACGGGGCTGTCCAAACGCTTGTTAGCAAAAACAGAATCCAATTTTTAAACCAAATTATGCTATTGATTAAGGGATAAAGTAAAATTAGGGTTTGTAACCCTTGGTTACTCATGGCGCCGCTTGCTCATCTCCTTCGCTCATCTCTGTTCATCTTGCTGAAACCTCTAAATGTTCTCACTAACTATCCCTGTTTAACCTCATGACCGAATCACCCTCTTCTACCTCCTTATCTCACCGTGATTTGCATTTTTGAAAACCCTAAGTTTTGAAATCTGTCTTAAACCTAAGAGACTCGAAACTGATTCGTCTCTGACCTCTCTGAAACTCCATTGCCGGAAAACCGAACCTCTCACCTCCCTAACCGAGTTCTAAAGATTTTCTTTGAAAAAGGGTAAGGTTCTGTTATTTTCAAAAAAAGAGCTTACAATTTTCCAACGATTTTCCTATCTTGTTTATGTTTCTGACTATCTCGTTCTTTCAGATGTAGGAAATCATGTTATGGAATTATGATAAAGAGAAGAAAATCATACTTATTGGAGATTTTTTCTGTGAAATAGGAAAGGGAAGGACGAGACTGAGGATTGTGTTCCGTGGTGGCCGGAGTTGCACGAGGGGAAGAGATGAGGATGAAGGCGTGGCTTTTCTGACTCGTTGGTAACTTCTTCTATTTTTCTTTGTTGAATGATGATGATTAACAGTTTTTCTGGATTTTTGTGGTTTGTTAACAGTTTGAGACTTTTTTGTTTGATGCTTGGTTTTTGGATGGGGGTTTGGTACTGGTTCACAGTTTGGGATCTTTCTTGGATATGTTACTGGTTTGCTGTTTGGGTTTTAGGCTTTTGGAGTTTTGGTTTGGTTACAGTTTCTTTGGTTTGATGGTGGTAACTGGTTTTTGAGAGTTGGATGCTGGTTTTTCTATCTTTTCAGTTTGAGACCTGTTGCTGGTTTTCTGAGTTTGAGACTTGTGTGTTTTTTCTTTCTATTTCCCTCTTCCTGTTATATTGACCCTGCTTCTGTTATATCCATATTCAAATGGTGGGAAACCAAATTTTTTGAATATTTTAGTATATTGTCCTTATGGATTTTTTGTTGCAGTTTTGTTTTCTTCCATTTTCTATGCAATTTGTGACAGACTGTGGGCAGGGCAGCAAGGCTGTGCATTTTGGGCAATTCCAATAACCTAGGTGACTTCTTTCCTCTCTTCTCTCTCAATGACAATGAGAAAGCAAATTTCTCTTTTGCCTTTTTTTCTAATTCTGAAAGGTTTGCATGGAAAATTATGATATATTGCTTCTTGAGCAAGTTTTTCTATTTTATTTGACTTAGCTATTTGCTTACTTTCTATATTGCTGCCTCGTTTTTTGTTGATGTTGCTGGTTTGGCCTGTTGTAATGCTGCTGTTTGTGATGCTGTTTGGACAATTTATGGCATTTTGTTTGGTTCAGTTTGCGCATTTTGTTTGGTTCAGTTTGTGCATTTTGTTTGGTTCAGTTTGTAGCATCTGTTTGGAAAATTTGTAGCATTTGTTTCTTTCTTTCTTTTTGTGAACCAAGAAGGATAACTTTCTCGTGATTTGCAAATAGAGGAAATAAATTGTGATGAATTAAACAACACTCTGATTCCACATTGCAAACCTTAATGATGAATGCCTTTTTTTGGAAAATTTTTTGTTCATGCCCAAATAATTTGCACTAACCATGTTTTTCTTTCTTTTGTTTTCATGTGAGCACAATTGAATATGACAAAGCAAAGAAGGAAAGAAATATGTGGCAAGCATGAAAGTCTTGGAGATAAGAAAATGAATTTGATACGACCTCAATCTTCAGACAAACTTAGGCATAGATTAATTCTCCTAGGCCAAACATTTATTTGGATTTTCTTTGTAACTTAGAAAGATTACTCTGGTATTTTGATGTGTTGTATCCAATAGTACCAATTCATCTTTAAATACAATAAGTTGTAAAACATAAAATATTAAAGAATAAATTGTTTTGTACCAAATGTTTGAAATTTGAGAAAATCTTGAGTTGTAGCATGAAATATTCTGGTGTCACTTGAATAACTTGAAATCCTTTATCAACAACAACTTGTAATTTCTCTTCGCATCATAATTGATTTTTGAAATTCCCAATCAAGATATTTGAAACAAAATACTCCAGTCTGGTAACTTAAATTCCAAGTAATCCCACTAATTTTGTAACTGCATTCTAAACAAACACGCACTGTATATTCCATTTCCTAACCAAACAAATGTTTTAAGAACGTAAATCATCTGGTCAATCTGGATCCCACAATCATGATTGTCTTAAATGACAGTCTTAACCTCCATCTCTTGTCCCAAACAAATCATGCCCTGAGAACAAACATTATTTTTTTCCCAGTAAACTGTGTTTTAAGAAAATTCAAAATCAATCAAATGCCTTGCGATGATTTGATAATTTTAAAGTTTCCCAAACTCAAATTTCTTCTGATTCTTTGAAGATAAAACCGGGAGCGACATCACATCTGACCATGGACAGACAGAATCGTCTCAAAATCTTGTAGCTTGAAGAAATCATAAGTACAACCTTGAGGAAGCATGAGGACCTGTGAAAGCCAATTGGATCTTTGAGAACTCATTTTCTTTTGAGAATTGCAAGAAACCCTAATTACTGGTTTACTGCCACAGAAGAGAATTTGTCTGGTCGATTTCTGAGCCAACTTTAATATCCGAGAAACCCTAGGGTTGTGTCTTCTATGAAAAATGGGAGGGCAAATTTTGGGGTACAACACATCCATTCGTAACATATGATATCATCTCATCGTATCAGGGACGAAATTCAGGTCCTCTTGTATTTAATTACTTTCTGCCCATCTGGAAAAAAGATTTTTAAATAGGGGCAGCTGTTGTACCCTAAATTTCGCCCCTAATCTTTTCAGCCGCACTTTCATATCATATTTTGTCATTTGGTCACAATCATTAATAAATAGCTTCATTCATCACATTTGTATCCTATCTTTAAGTTTTCTCTTGTGTTGTTGACTAACTTCTAATCAAAATACAAAAAAAAATTGTCTTTGTCTTTATATATTTGTGTTTTGTAGGTACCGAGTCAAAGCATCTGACAAATAATGTTTTCCGGTATTATTTTCCTAAAATCTCTATTTGCAAAGAAAAATAATTAAAAAGATTTTCATTTTTTCCACTAATGCAATTGATTTCTCTTAGAGTGCAATCGATTGCACAGAGTGCATTTTGCGCCATTTTTGAAAAAATACACTGATGTAATCGATTGAGCTCAGAGTGCAACCGATTGCACATAGTGAGATTTTGAAAAAAAAAATCATCAATTTCAAGCTTGTTAATTTTGGCTCCAATTTTTCTTCACTTTTCGATAGATATATCATTAATTCAAGTTTTGGCTCCAAGAATTAATTACCAAACCACCACTAATCCCAAGCCTATAAACTCTATAAATAGAGCCCTCATTCCACTCAAATTTCAAGCTTTTGATAGCCAAACTCACTTTGCTAAAAAAGCTCTCAATTCTCTCCATCTACCAAATTCACTCAAAGCTCCATTTTCAAAAAACGTTAGTAAGATTTTAATTGAAGCTTGCTAATCTTTGAGCTAAACCTTCATCCAAACACTTTTTCCCTATCATTTCTCTACATCCAAGCTTGGGCAATTGATTCTTGGGGTTGAATTGAAGAAATTCTTGAAGTTGTTTTGATAATTCTCTAGATCTACCTTTGGTAAGTTGGATTATTCATCTTTCACAATGTGATCTCTTGTTGATCTTTGGGTTTAATTCATTGAGCATTGTTTTGTGATTCCATTGGTGCTATTTTCACATAATTTGATGGAATTTTCGTGCTCAGTTACATCCATGATCATAAGGTGTTTGATAGAAAGTTTGAATAAGAATTTGGCCTTTTGAAATGTTGATTTTCTTATTTTAACAGGGTGCAATCGATTATTGTAATAGTGAAATTGATTGTCACAGCAAAATTTCACGTTTTTTGAAGAAAAAAAACATTGATGCAATCGATTGCATCAGCAGTGCAATCGATTGTAACAGAATAAAAATGCATTTTCTGCCTTGTTTTAGGGATTTTTTGATCCATCTCTCTTTTTCTACTCACTCCTTTTGATTGTTGATTTGGATTGCAATTTTAAATGGCCAATTTCTCTTTAAATTCAATGAACTTTGGGTGTAGATGAAGTTGCATAAATGTTCATTAATTCAAATCTATCAAAGAGTGAATTATTTAATTCATTTTTGGTGCTTTGGATTAATGATATGTTTAGTACTTTAATCCATAAAGATGAGTGGTTGAATTTAAAGATGAAAGAAATTTGAGGTAGTAATCCAAATTAGCTTATCACTCCCCTCCCTCTTCATCTTATCCCTTTCTTTTTTATTTGTACTAAATGTTGTGGGATGATGATCACTATATCATTTATCCAAACATGGAGTACATATATTGCTATTGACCGACCTCAAAATAGGTGTGACTTCTACATAAGTCCACTTACGATTGCTTAACATAGGGCTAAATTTTCTCCCGATTCGAGAAAATGATCATTCGTGGCCCAAACCTATGTTTGCAAGCCCAAGTATGTTAATTTGAACCCTTTGATCTGATAACCTTAATATTCATTGTTAGGAGGCTTTGTTTCTACCAATCCTCTAATGGATCTTCATCAATTTTGGTCAACGCGGATCACTTAAACATCATTTATCATTAAATGTTACCTTGAGGATTCTTATATGGATGATATACTTGACAAAAAGCAAATGCAACTTGTTGTTGAGAAGCTTTGGTTCTACCAATCCTCTAATGAGTTTCAAATGCAAGTTTCAAGATGGTCACCAACTAACCACTAATTTCTAACAATTGACTTTAGTTTATGCTTTTATTTTATGCCCTTTACTTTATGCACCATTTTACTTTATCATTTACATTTCATGCTATTTTCACCTTTGCTCACTTGAGCATTTACTTTTATGTCATTTTTATTTTGCTCACTTGAGCTTTTCTTTTCTTTTTGAAGATGCTTAATAATCTTCGTGAACCATAAAAAATATTAATGATACTTGGACTATTTGGTTACTATCATTGGTATTATGGAGTATTGGACTTCTTTGACTTAGGAATAGAAACCTTGATCTTATGTTGGAGACCTTTTGACAATAATTGATATTTTGTCTGGAGTTCTTGGGATTTACCCCAAGATATTGGGTTGCTTGTTTGTTTTGTGTGCAGGTTATTATGATTACATACTTTGTCTGTAATCTGGAATTCATCTATATACTGCTGTTACTCTGTCCAATTTTTGTGAAGACTTAATGCAATTAAAGATTGGTTTTCTCAAGAGGTTTAGTATCCTTGCTTGGTTTCAATAGAAAGAATGAGAATTCTATCTTGACTCATAATGTCAAGTGTTGGATTCTTGTTGGTTAGACGGTTCTTTTCCCTAACTTTTACCTTATGCTTTAGGATAGTCCCTTCATCTCCTCCCATCTTCTTTAATTTTCAAAATCTTCTAATCTTTTCAAAATATTCTTTGTTTATAAACTCAAACCTCTTTCATAATAAACTTCTACTTTATCGAGTTCCTTTTCTTTTGAAACTTCTTTTCTTTAAACAAACTTCAATTTATTTAATCATACTTCGACATCTTTCAAACTTAACAAAAACAATTTAACTCAGTCAAACTCTTTTGTGCACTTGAGTACCTTTTACCATTCAAAACTTTTCTCAAGATGATACATGGTTCATTGATAGTCGAGCAACATTCTCCTATGCCCATGGTTATAAAGGTGTCGGCTTTTCCACTTGAGTACTAGAGGCGTTCTCAAACCCTCACTCTTTTTGAGGCATGGTCCATCTTTCCCACACCTTGTGGGCGTTAGTCGAGATTTCTCTCCTAACAATGACGACTTGTCTCTTAGTTTAAAATCAATCAACAGATAAATCTTTTCTAGCCGAACTACGGTGCTCTGACTTTCCCATTGCACGAGGGAGCACGTAGGCACTAAGTCTTACGACCCAAGGCGAGAAACAAAAATAATAAAAAACATTTCATTTTCTTTTGTTTGCAAATAAACATTTATTATTTTCCTTTAGCATGTAAACCTTTACATAATACTCCTTTTAAAAGAAACCAAACAAAGTGGATCCTGCAGAGTACCGAAGATGCTTGGGGTGCTAATACCTTCCCTTTGCATAACCGACCCCCGTACCTCGATCTCTGATCTTTTACTTTATTGTGGGTTTTGTTCGCTTTTTTCCTATTTCCCTTTGGAAACAATAAAGTGCGGTGGGGACTTCATTGTGTTGAGATAAGTCAATTGATGGCTTAAATCTTAAATCTTTACCATTACATTTCTTTTCATATCATCATTGTCATAATTTAGTTCATCTCTGTTACGTCTTCGACGGCAGAAATTTTGCGCGCGACACTCTCCTTGCTTCACGTGGTAAATGGACACCTAACTACGAAGGCCCGTATATGGTGAAAACAACATTCTCTTGTGGTGGTCGTATCCTCACAACAATGGATGGGGAAGAACTACCGCATCCGGAAAATTCAAACGTAGTTAAAAAATACTATGTATAAAAAAACTCGCTAAGCTCGGACCCTAAATAGATGACTTAGACAAAAAGGAGCGTCCTGGTGGATTGAAAACCCTAAAGGGAAATCCAGACAAAAATTAGGGACATACAAAATAAAACTATCCCGGTGGATTGAAAACCTGAAAGGGAAATACAGACGAAAATTAGGGATCTTATTTAAAGAAATAAAAAACAAAAAGACTGCGATCAATAAACCACGACTACAACCATAAATGGGAGAGATGGGTCCAAATCATTTAAATCATAAGCAAAGAAGATCCGAGCTATCAAAAGGATATTGGGGAAAATATACTACGGGTTTCATACTAAATCTAAGACATCATGCACATACATCATACATGGCATTTCTCAAAACATACTTTGGGCGGAATCAATATCTATTGGCCTTCCATCAGATTTTTACCTTGGTCGAAAACAAACAACCGCTAAGTGTAATACGGTGGGAAAACTAAATTTTTGGTTTTATCCAAATGTGCGGGTAGTAAGAGTCTCCACCGACTTTTCTTTTATCCAATATTTAGGAAAGAGTGAAAATAACAGGAAAGACCTTGATAGATTTTGAGTTTGGGGGGTAAGTTATGAAAAGGGAAGGTATTAGCATCCTTTTCATCTGTAGTTATCTACGAGCTCTTAATTACTTAGTGTTGTACCCCAAAATTTGCCCTCCCATTTTCTCAACATTTTCTCATCACAAGACCCTTGGAGCTCAAGGTCCAGTTAGGGTTTCCTCTGCTCAAGACTTCTCCTTGCACTGTTGACCCAAATTAGGGTTTGTGTTTGCACAAAGATATTTTGACCTAAAATGCCTAAGATGACTTTCATGCTTCATGTTGGACTCCCAAGTTTATCCATACCAAGTTTTAAGTCTTGATTCCAAATTTTGCCCAGTCAATTGGACAGTTGACCTAGAAATCAGCTGTATTGGGGAAAAAGTCAACTGTGGCCAATTGACAGTCAAATCTCATGAAAATTGACCCACATCAACATTATGAACTCACATGGACCATTTGATCAAGTTTGGATCACAATTCCACAAGAAATTTGATCAGATCACCAAAAGGGCAAAATGGTCATTTTTAGGGGTTTGATTGCACAAAGGCAATTTTTGACTGTTTGACCTAGCCAATGGCAAACCAAACTCACATATGGACTCAAGGACCCCATGGAATTGTCTTGACATACTCAACAAGTTCAAAAGATCCCAAATGCACAAGATTGACAGTTGAATTTCCCAGTCAATTGATCAATTTTGACTGTATACTGAAAAGTCAAACTTTGACTTTTTGGTCAAAATCAAGTGTCAAGATTCATTTTTCATCAAAACATTCCAAATCATGAAACTTGTTCATCAAGAAATCAAGAATTGCAAATTAGGGTTTGAAATGAAGATTTTTCATAACTTAGAATTTTTCTAAGTTATGAAAAACCCTAATTTTTTCCTAACTTTGTCCCACTTTCTCACCAAGATTCATTTGGATTCAAGGAAAAGTCAAAACATGAAAGTTGTAGTCCATTGCAAAATCTAAAACTTTGATTCACAAAGTTTCCTCAAAAGAAGCTTGTAGCTCAAGTTACAATTTTTGGAACAAGGGTACCAAACCATTCTTAACTTAGAGAAATTTGACCTATTTTAGGCAGGATTTTTGCCTAACTTCAAGACCATTTTTCACATACTTACACTTGGAATTTTAATTTGCATTTCAAAGATGGATTGTAGTACACATTCGAAGCTTTCCAAAATTTCCAAGAACTCATCAAACAACCTCATGGTTAGGGAGAATCGAATTTGGCAAGTTGGGAAAAACTCACTTTGTTTATGGCCAATTTACATGTTCATACACTTGTGCCATTTTGAACTCAGCTTGCATTCCTTGATTACAGGTCCTATATCCCATTTACACTCAATAATTTAATTCTAACTCATTGTGCCAAGGCCTTGTTTTATGTGTTTAAGCATTACATGGAAGTTTAACCCTTAAATAGAAAAAGCTAATTATCCATTTTAGAAAAGTATGGCTTTATGTCAAAGTTGCAAATCAAGAAGTACAAGGCCATATCTTTGGGCACAAGTTCAGAAGCAAAACAAACTGATCAAGGGGAAAGGTTGTAGCATAGATTGGGGGCCTGTACAAGCTAGAAACACCACTTGACACTTTGTTGCTTAAAGTTGAAGAAACATTGCATAACAATACACAACTCTCATTCCTGTGAACCAGAGCTTAAGCAAAGTTATCAAACACTTTCTAATCATCAAACCTAAGCTGAAACACAAGCCAAACAAGGTCTACACTTTCTCAAACACAGAATCACCCTAAAACTGCCAAAACAGGGCACCTGCTGCAGATTGAGTTCCATAACCCAATCCATTCGTGCATTCTTGCTGAAACCACTTCAAACACATCCCACATTATCCCTTGAAACTATTCCAAGCCCTAAACACGACCTGTAACATTCCTAGCTAACATCACCATTTTCATTTTTCTGTTTTGCAGTTGAAGTACCATAGCACGATTCTGTTGGTTTCCAAGTAAACTAAAGATTGGAATAGCATCCTGAGACATCAAGGAAGCTATACAAATCATTACCTTGCCTTGTACTCATCTCCATTGTTGCACACGATTCCAACTGAACAGGTAAGTTCATGAACTTGTATCTCTCTATCCAGGCATTGTTAGGTTTAGATTTGTGAAGAAATTATGTCACATTCATAGCCCTGAACATGCCCATGTAATTAGTTTTCATTTATGTTATGTGTGCTATGAGAATTTGATGTCTGAACATGGAACAAAAACTAGGTCAGGAATTGGGGGAGAAGAAATTCTCTCTCATTTCTGAGAGTTAGATTGATTTCTTTACATGTCTAGAATCGTGGCTTCAAGCTCTACAGGTTTCATGTTGCAAGATTTGGCAAAAGATCAAGGAATCTGGAGATAGCAAACGCGTGTTTTTTTGAACAGAAATGCTGGAGGTTGAAGAAGACAGGGTCTTGGGCTGGGCCTGTCTCATCTTTCCTATTTGCACCCTGTTTTTGCTTTTGAACCCCCTGACCCATTTTGATTTTTATTTATCATTTTCCATTTTTTCCTTTTGATTTTATTTCTATATTTTTATTTAAGTATGAAAAAATATAAAAATCATTTTTTCCACATTTTTTGCATTTATTTTTATATTTATTAGTCTTTATTTAGTTTTTGTACATAAATAAATACTTATATACTATTATTTAAAATAACTAAAAATAATACAAACATATTTTTCTGACTTTTATTTCATGTTATCTCTTGAAAACATTTTATAATAAAAATACTTTTTTTTTATATAATATTAAATATTTTATTTTGTATATATAATATATATTTAATAAATAATGTAAATACATATATACTTGTTAATATATTTAGGAAAATACAAAGAATTAATACATTTTTATTTTTATTAATATTTAACATTAGAAATTACCTTTTTTTACAAATATACTTCATTTTATTTTTGTAATAATTAATAAACATTGTATATATTAAATAATAAATATCTTTTATTTGCAAAATTAGGGTTTTTGCCCTAAATACATAAAAAACTCCAAAAATTAATACTTTTTATTTTGTTTATTTGACATATAAAAAAACACTTTTTTCATACATATAAAAAACATTTTTTTTGCATCTTGCATATTTATTCCATTCTTATTTAATTATTGTATATTAAATAATTTTGTATAATTCAATTTTGATGTAATAGTTAGGTTTAAATTCCTTGTCAAAATACCCCCATTTGAACATTTGTACCCCCTTCCCATATATTGTGTTGTAATAACTTAGGAACTTTATTTTTCGCACTTTAAAGCTTTCTAAATATACCATGCTAGAATTAGGGTTTGTATGCAAATCAATTAACCAAAATAATTTGACCTAATTTCAAGATAAACAAGCATGAAAATGGACAACACTAATCACACTTGCACCCCTAGGGTATTCCACTTGTTGCCTTCAATAAAGGGCCATATTGCATGTTAGGTCTCTTTGGGCAAAACAAATACAATTCCAATGATCATAGTCCCTCGATGACGCTTTCGAAAGTTGCCTAAAAAATGATCAAGTCCCTCCAAGGAAAAATTGCCCAAAGATACTTGGCACCATTGCAATTATGGTCTAAACGATGACCCGCGCCCGTCCCTTTCACATCCTAACACAAGATTGTCCACCAAATGCAATGGTGGAACAAAATTGTTAAAAGGGTTAAAAACATAGGAGAAATCTTTGAGAAATTTAGGAGTAGACAACCTCTTAGTTACTTGAATAAAACTTGCAAAACAAAACACTTGCCTATTTTCAAACCACACATCACTACACTTTCAAAACAACTTTAAAAAAACATTGAAAACCTTTTCAAAAGACATACACCTTTGTATACATCCCAACATGGATCATTACAAAGGTTTCCACCACATTGGCCTCTTTTCAAAACATTTTTCAAACCCACACACACAAAGCACCATTTCAAACAATTGAAAATTAAGGCAAGTTGATCTAAGCAAGTAACTAAGAGCCCATGGATAACCATGGATAGAAAGGGTGCTAATACCTTCCCTTTCTATAATCTACTCCCCGAACCCAAGAAAACATCTCAAAGGTTTTTGCTATGCTTTTTAAACCTTTCCTTAGGATAAAATAAAAAGTCGGTGGCGACTCTTGCCTCAACCGAAACATTTGCGAATAAAACACAAAACCTCAAGTCAGTTCTCCCACCGTATCACAGAACTGGCGACTCTGCTGGGGAGAAATTTAAAAGTGGAGTAACCTTAGGGCTTAGATCACCCTCTTGCATGACTAATTGTTTGCTTTGATTGCTTTATATCTTGGCTCTCTTGTTTGGGTTTGCAATCCTACACCCGGATTTTGGGAAACATTCATAGATAGCAATACGTTATGGAAACTGTGTGGGGTATACCGACACGGTCGAAGCAATAGCTATATTAGTGCGACATATTTGTGAGTACCAGTAACCCTTGAGTTCAATCAAGGAGAGTACGGGGCCGCTGAGTGATGTCACCAAGCACTAATGACCTAGAACCTTACTTGACCATCTTGGCCTTACATTAGGGGTAGTGAGATGACCGACTTTGGTGTAGTCCGAAGTTGGTAGATACTCGATACTACACTCATTGAGGGTTGTTTTCTTGGAATATTTTGGTCGCTAGTTAAGTGGCTAAACCAAAACAATGAACAATGAAAACAATCCAATGATATTGAGCTCCTTAGAACCCGGTTACTATTTATAGGACAGGTTTTTAAGCCAACTACACTCAAGAGGGTACTTACCTATGAAACCCCATGCAAGCCTGAAACTAGGGTTTGATGTGATTTGCCTGTACATATGTTTATGCATACATCATGAACATCATAAAACATCATATGCATTTACTAACCACTTCAAGGGTTTAGATCTTCATCTTTGTTCTTGTTTTGTAGGTCATGGAAATTCCTCGCAGAAAAACCATCCAAGTCAACCTTGTGAGAATCTCTCCTCAACTCAAGGAGCTCACCTCAAGAATTCCGGAAAGCTCTCCCTTCAGTGAAAGACATGGTAGACTGCTCAACTTAGTCAACACTAACATTGAAGAGGACATGATGAAAGTGCTATTCCAGTTCTTTGACCCTCTTCACCACTGTTTCACTTTCCCTGACTACCAGTTGGTGCCCACTTTGGAGGAATTTTCTCAACTCCTGAGAATTCCTATCCTCAATCAACTACCTTTCAACGGTACGGAAAAGGAACCAATGCCTGAAGATGTTGCTCGAGCATTACATCTACAACCTTC